>JARHVA010007597.1:382500-640000 GCA_037957365.1 Torreya grandis | reverse complement strand
ATTAACTCTATAGAATAAATAGATAAATGGTTTGAATAACAAGGTTTGGAATTTTCAAATATATATTACCTAGAAGAAAACCAATACCAAGGACGTGGATATAAAAATGTATACACAACCCCTTATATGAGGTCTTATTTTTGGAGTTACTATAAAAATTAGAAGCATGACTAGGCACATATGTGGTAGGCCAAAGTAGAATATTAGATGAAGGTATGCATGCATAAAATAATGGATTAAAAAAATAAATCAAATACATGAGGTATACCTTTTAGTGACATGTTCCAAGAGTGAGGGTGATCCTTTAGGTTCTTGATTCATAGATTCCATGTTGATCATACTAAATGGCTGACCAAGGAGTACATCACAAAGATTCAAATTGACCACATCACACAAGACCTCATCTTGGAGAGGTTTTATTTCATATGAATTAAGAAACTGGTGGGTGACATGAAGGTTTTTCCTTGGACTCAACTATTCAATACCATATGGATTTGGATAATTCTTCATGGATATATTTAGACTTTTCACAACATTAGTATAGATTAAATTCTTTTGACTCCCACTATCAAAAATGAAATGTAGAGGCGTAACTTTCACCCATAACTTAGAGTGAAATAACCTTTCCTTATCATCTATCCATTCCTCATGGGTTTATGATGAAGTAATGATGGAATCAAGCTTATCATATATAATATCTTCTTTGTTCTCTACAACTATAGGGTGTGTATGAGGCAAAGTAGTAGATGTTAAGGATTTTGACTCAAAAAGTAGGGACTTGATAGCTTGATATTATTATTTGGAGTGAGTTCTAATTTTTTGGTAATTACACCATTTCCTAGTCTTTCCCTTCTGGGGTTGTTTATCATGGAATTCCTATTTCCATTTTGAAGGTTAACTCTTTGTATTTTTTCTTTCATGCTTTTGCTCAATCTTTACTGTGAACTTGTATGCTTTATTGAGGGTTAAAAAATTAAATAGTTCCATTTCCACTTGTATGTACCATTTCAATCCACCATGGTATTTGACAACCTTGTATTTCTCACTTTCCTAGATGCCTAATCTCATAGATAGGGAATGAAAAATGTCAGTGTAATCTTAAACAAACTATTCCTTACCTTGGCAAAGTTGTTTCCACTATATATACAAATTATCATATACTCTAATGGGGTAGTATTTTTCATTTATAGCTTCTATGAAATCATTCCAAGTAGGTTTTGCCTTACATCCAATATCATCCATACTAAACCTCTTCTTTTATACTTCCCAAATAATTTTGATAGGTAATGATGCTTTCAAAAGAGCAAAAGTGATCTTCTCTTCATTGGTGAACTTATTTATAGAAGAATAAGAAGATAATTGATTTAACCAAATTTTTATTACATCAACATTTATTTTTAATTCAAATGTAGGGATATCAAAATTCACCTAAACCTTAAAGGGTTTTGGGGCACTGAAAGGACATGGGGGTGGAAATGAGGAGCCAAAATTTCCCATCAGGATTTGTTGAATAATTTGGACAAATTTGTGTAGCATCTACACTTGCTACTGCTAGAGGGATTCATTACCAATTTCCTTGAAAGGATCGTATGTCTCAATGTAATCCACCATTTGAGGTCATTTGGAGAAAACAGGTGGATAGTCTACTGGATCTTTTTTATTCCACCCAAGATTCCTTAGTCTAACCTCATCCTCAAGATCATACACTCTTAAGACAAACTGATTTGATACCACTGATCCAAACCTTAGAAGTCTTAGTTGAAGAATATTTCAATAACATAAAAATAATAATTCTATCTCTAAAAAGGGATGTTTTATTGCTCAAAATTATCGATACAACATAGGCCTATCTCTGGAAAGAGATGTATGTTTTCCTTTTTGAGACACATATATATTTATACCTTTTTTTGAATGTAGAAGGAGGACATGAAAGGTCTCAAATCTTGAGGGAGATGAAATGGTTCAACTTCCATGAATTATAACAACACAAAATTTGAGAAACTACTATTTTTAGAAACTTACTATTTTTAGACTACACTACCATTTGGTTTTTAGGAGTCAAAACCCATTTAGTGGAGCTCAATTCCATCTCACAGTATTCCCCTCAGTCTTATATTTCCAATGGTTCAAATGGGGTGTCAAAAAAATCTATGGTGTAAAATTTATGGCTCTTGAATGTTCCTGCCACAAATCAGGGTAGGACCGTCACTCAAATTATCACTTGAAGTGTTTCCTAGATCATTGCCTAAAGTTTTGTCTATATCACTACCATTATAATCTATCCTCATATTTCAAACCTCACTAGTTACATATTGAAGGGAACCAACCCTAAAGAGACACCAATCCCCTGATTTAAGATCTTCAAATCTAAAGAATCACCCACTCCCTAATCTGAGCACCAACTTAGTCTATCTAATGGCACCAACCTATCAAATTCTTTTATGGAGATACAACTCTATATTATAGCATAGATTAATTAATGAATCTAGTCATTCTATTCTTTTTTATAGGTCTAATATATAACTACTCATAATTTGCACATTATTTTTGTGCTTTTCTTACTCTTTGCTCTCCTCTGCCCCTATGGTTCTATGTCTAGATATAACTCTATTTTAAAAACTTTCAGCTCACACTCACTATACTCCTTTATGTCTCTTTTTCTTATTTTACACAATTCAATGGTTTTACCAACCTATTTATTTCTCTTAGATATCATATATATAGAATAATTTATCTGAGGTTCCATATCTTCTATGTTCACACTCAGAATGTAACACATCATACCAATTCTAGATTCTAGTTCATTATGACTTGAACTATATGTTTCCCATGTTTTGATTCCATAAATCAAAACCATAATTTCCTATATCATTACTATATATAACATTTTTTGGACTCAATTTTTGATGCACATGATTATTAATATATATTTCATTAGTTAGATTGATCAACCTCATTGTCTATGTCGAGATATAGAGATTACATGCAAGTTCCTACAACTTACCATTAGACTAGATATAACATTAAATATTTCTTTTTGATCTTGTGATTTCCACCATGATCTGATGGTCCATATTCAAATATCTCAACTTTAAAATGCATGTATTCAATCTTCTTGATCTTAGCTTCCATGTTTTATTCAATCTTTAAAGATGCACGTTCTTTATCTCAATCTAGATGTTAAACATCAATCTATTTATCCCATCTCATTGCTTCATATATCTTTGGATCACTTTTGCTTCATTTATCTTATTAGACTTTCTAAAATTTTAAATCACCACTATGTCAATAAACATTGATCACTTTAATTCATCTAAGTCCACTTGCTCTACTAGATCTCCTTTATTTTATCATCCTCTCACCACTAGATATTATAACAAGCTCAATCATTAACTCTAATAAGATTATGCTCATTGGGTATCTAACTTATAAGTTTTATGAATGTGACAATCGGCAATTGCTCATTTACCTAGAAGTCATTTTGATAATGTTTGACTTCACTACACTTTTCTAGATTGTATGTATATGATGAAGCAATAGCCATTGATCAAGCTGGGACATAATATAAAGTTTAAGGATTAGGAAACATTAAGTACTTTGAACTTGTAATTTCTAGGTTGAGGGGATAATTTTACAATGATGATAAAGGCTTAAGTTATAACTTAAGCTACCAATTCCTCGCTATATCCAATCAACTTCACAATAAAAAATTTCTATTTACACCATGATATAAACCCTTAGGGTTTTATTGAGAAACCCTATTTAGTATAAGAGCGAAGATAGTTCAATTCTAATCTCATTCTATATCATTTGAACCTATAGACCATATGTATAGAATGCTCATGAAAAACCCATTAAAGATCTTCTATCTATTTCCTTTATAAATTCCCATTAATGATCTTTGTAAAAGCATGACAAATTTCAAGACCTTGTGCAATTCTGACTATGTAGACCATTTCAATGTGCTTATAAGGCTAAATTTTCACTTGCATAACTCTTGTTCCACTTAGTCACATGACCTACAAATTAGCACATATGTTCCTCTTACATAGGAGATTAGATGCATATATCCATTTGCTCTTGAGGCCTTTATATGTGTAAGATATAAAATTATAGAAATGCTTGTTTATTTATTTGTTTCAATATGTAAATTTGACAAATGTTGGAAAACACTATCAAAATTTATTGGAGCTCTAATTTTCTCAAGCATATATTTTGTCACACTACAATACATGATCTAGGATTCAATGCATAAGAACTAGGAACTAGTGTGATCACAACCATGTGACTAGCTCCACCAAACTTATTCACATGTGGTAGTGGTGACATCAAAAAAATGTCTTCTCATATTTTCTTATCATAGACCCAAAACTTCTAGATGATCAATATGAATAACTTCATGAATTCCACTTATGCACACAAGCATTCCAATCATCCTTGACCTCTGATAGGATCCTTTGCATATCCTCTAATCACCATAATTAGTGTTAAACATCAATGACATGATCATAATGTCCCTTTTGACATCAATGACAATCATATTTCCAACAATCTCCCCCTTTATCATTGATGGAAAATTAAATTTTATAATTCTATAATATATTACTCTTTCTCTGGCATTATTTGCATTGGCCTCTAATGAGTATGAATTGAAGTTGTTCATAACATAATTGTTCCCCCTTAGGAAATGGCACATTTTCCTAATACTTAACTTGAACACTTACTCTATTTATTCTTTAACATTTTCGCTTTTATAGAGTGCATGTTGCTCTTCTTTTCCCACATAGAGAATTTGCATGTTTTATCCCCTTTTGACATCAATGGCAAAGTGACTCTAGCTGAATGTTTGTCCAATTTTTCTCCCCCTTTATCAAATAAAATAGTTTATCCAATAATATGTAATTATCATTTAGAAACTCAACAACTACACTATTTTTGATGTCAAAACAACTTTGAACCCTTACCCCACACTAGAGCTAGTTAACAACCTAGTTAACCTAGCCCACTTTTTGACTTGCTAACTTAACCATTTTAACCCACCTCTTTTTAATAACTTTTCAAGAATTTTAATCTAAACCCTTGACCACCAACAATTATCCAAACTACTTATGGTTAGCCAAACCACTGATGGATAGCCAAACCATTGGTGGTTAGGTTCCTAGCCTATGTTAAAGTAATTTCTAGCTAGGTATGATATCAGCTTTGCACCCAACTTAGAAACCTTATATTTGGTGATAAAAATAAGCTTTGTGCCACCTAAATTAGTATCTTTGTCCAACTATCTAATTATAAAATTCCTCTTGAAAATTTAGCAACTTCTTCCACTTACAATTGGTAACTTCTTCCTATAAAGGGAGAGCTATAAGAAGGAGAATGGATCCAAAAATTTATAAGTGCATGCTACCAAATATTATTGTAGGTACATAAAAACCCAATAGTCTACCCATATCATTCTCAAAATCTGGAGCATCATTATTTTGGAGGAATTATTCCAAGCATATATATCCCCTTTTCCATTGCTCTTGATCACAAGTATTTCTCTCTTTGTTTTTAATTTTATTTGCTACTTTTAATGCTCTGATTAGATTTTACTTATATTTTTTTCTTACTATCGTAGAACCATATCAAACCTCTGCTAACCTAAAACCCTTACCCAAATAGTTTTTTGATCTTTTACCTAACCTACATTTCATTTTTTGTGTTTCCTCGAATTTGACAGGTAACTGTTGATGGTTAGCCAAACCATCAAGGGTTACCTTAACCATTGTCAGTTACAGTCTATGACCAAACAAGTACCCAAACCAATAATCAAACCACCAGCCAAACTTTAACGAAAATTTAATTTTATATGTCCCTATTACCATACAAACTATAAGCACCACCCTAAACTTAATCCCAAATACCTTAGCATAAGCATTGACTAACTTTTTTTATAGTTAGTTATTTCCTTTAAACAAGAATTTACCTATCTTGTATTAGATAACATTTATTTTTATGTTATTTATTACAAGTATTTTTTTATTTTATATCAAACCTTTTATCAGAAAGGGGATTGACATCCATCCTAACAATCTATTGATTTCTTGGATCTAGCATATGTTAGGCAATCCCCCCATCTTATTATTTAACAAAAAAATTCTTTGAGTGCTTTATTATTTGTAGGTATTGTTCCCTAACCAAATAAAATATCTCACTTCATCTAGATATCAACGTGTACACACTTTCAACTAGGTACCCATACACACCCCTTTATTTTAGTTTTACTTCTACTTTCACAAACTAAGAACAAGGAGAAAATTTGAGTAAAACATTATGGAATTCTTGGTAAGACACATCACCTTTCTTTTCTTAGCTATCATTTTATGATTTCTCTCTCTCTACTATTTTCTCATTTAATAAAATCTAAAATTTTATTTTGGGATTAAAATCCACCTTGCATCCATTATTTGATTGTAATTTTAATTCACCTAGTAATTAAAAAGCAAGCAATCTATCATAGATTCACTTTCTTATCATGCGCGAAACCTAAAATAATGTTATAACCAACAGACCATAACATACCTAAGAAAATTCTTAACTATGATTTCACTACCCAGTGGATAACCTTACCCTATATGGTAATCCCAATTGGATTTCATCACCAAGGGGAGAACCCACTCCATTCTCTAGTAGAGTATAATCCTTGGACAAAAAATATCTCTTAGTTAATAGACCCAGCCTGACTTCAAGATTGTGAAGTGTAGGGAGCAAACCCCAAGTACTAGGCTACATACCCAATCTAGTATAGATTCTCTTGAGCACATAAACATTACTCAAAACTATCATTAGCTTGCTTATCTAGTGCTGGAATTGCTAGCCCATATCCATCACTTTTTAAACTAAGGTATAAGTTAACATTAGATAAAAGTTATCTTAAGAGCTAATACACTTAGCATATGCATTACTTTCTAGACTTTTTTCTTGTTTGATATTTGTTTGAGTTGTGAGGAATCAATTTTCTACCATCAAACTTCCTTCCTTTTGACCTCATTTACCCTCATCTCCATTACCTTATTCAAATTAAGATCCCTTCTATGACATTTTCTGGAGATATTAGCTTTGTTATAATCTCAGACCATAACCATCTTGCATCTGAGCATTACTTGGTATATTGAACTAGATATGATTCTTACCTTACCTATAATCAACCTAAATCTACCCATCACCCATCAAATTTCAACCATAATAAACCCCCAAACCATCAACTACCACCTAAACTAGTTACAATGTTAATGTACCAAAAAAAAAAGTAGAATTATCTATTTCTACTACCCATAACCATTTAACCCTTACCTACAACCAATCAAATTTCAACTTCAACCAACCAAAAAAATATCAACAACCCTTTGACCATTGTCTTACTTAATCAATATCCTATCAACATCTACCACATCCATCACCCCAACCTTGTCAAAACTTGGGCCATATACCCTACCCATCATATCAAATATCTCAACCCACCTTATCATCACAACCAACTCTATCAACCTTAACCAAACCAACCAAACTATCAACAATCAATTTATCAATCAACCACTATCAACCAACCTTATCAACCTCACCCAACCTATAAAATCTAACCACCCAACCAACCTTATCTCTCTTAACCAACCAAACCAACCTACTAGCCTAAAAAATTATCAATCCAATTGATCAACCAACCTATCAAACAAACCTACTTAACCTATCAAACCCATCAAACCCCTCAAACCAGAAAAACTCATCAAATCTACCATTCAGCTTAGAAACTCAAGATCTATTGGTGTACCCTCTTCCTAGGTTGTACACCCTGCTAGGGGAATCATATGCCTCAATCCTTGATAAATTCTTGGATGCTTTTATCGTTAATATTCCTCCAATCAAACCCATCAATAATTCTCTTACAAAACCAATTTGTTTTATAGAACATTAATGTTTTGCCTATCATAACACCAACATACATGGGGTAGATAGATGTGAGTTTTTTAATAATCTCATCCAAAATGTTATTGACCATAAGGACGTTTCAAAGGAAAATTTTCAAGTTCTTTCCAACCTAGCCTTAAAATTCATCAAATAATCAATCATGAAACCTCTTCCTTTACTCATTATTGACGAAACTATGGTACAACCCTTAACCAAACCACCTTTTACCCAAGTAAAACCTTGTCAAATTTCCTTATAAACCAAATTCAAGGAACCAACCCACGAATTCTTTACACTTACCCATATGGAATCAACCAACCAACCTTGTCGACTAAACCATGTGTAACCAACCAACCTACCTTTTCCACTTACCAATTCTATGTAACCTATTAACATAGCCTTAATGACCATCAACCAAACCAAACATACCATTAGCCCAACCTTACCTATAACCATTCACCCAACCTTACGTTATCAACCAAACCAAACAATCCAACAAACATAACCAACAAACCAACCCAACTATTTATCTTACCTCTCTCAACCAATCAAAGCAACCTTTATACCTCACCACTCTAACATATTCATCCTACCTTTCCACTCTACCATAACTAACCTACCTAACAACCTAAACAAAAACCTACCCTTCAAACCTATCAGGCCTACCCTATCCTACCTAAATTGAACCCAACTATCTTTTCCTAGCCTTGGTGCACTAGAGGAAATCCCACAAGAACCACCACCTATGAACTTCACCTACTAACCAATAACAACAAACAACCCTTGGGTAGGTGGGTGAAGTTATCTTCACCCCCGCTAAAACCTTATTACTAACCATCACCTAACCTTGGAATCATTTCCCCCTCTTTTTACCATCCATAGAAAAATCAAAATGGGGTAACTTCCCCTCCATAAGGCTTTGACCATTAATCAATCCAACCCACCTTATCAACTCTACCCAAGAAATTGAACCCACTTAACCAAACCAACAAAATAAAACTATTAACCAACCAACCTTGAAATCTTGGGAATTACCTTTTTCCTTCACCCAACTAAAATTATTGGAGAATCACCTTCTCCCTCCCAACTAGTCTATCTGGAGATTACCCTTCTTTTCCAACCTATCCATTGGAGATTACCCTTCACCACCCACCAACCAAATAAAATAATAACTTTAACCTTAGCCATTCTTGACTACCACTTACACATTTCTCATTTTTAACTATCTTCCTCCATTAAACTCTCACCTAACTAACCTCACCTTTTTGTCCACCAATACCTTTTCCCCATCTACCTAAGTGCCATAAAAGTAACTAGGGGACATTTAATCTTATTATTGACATTACCCATCCATGAAATCATGTATCTAGGGCATCTCAATCCTAAACCTCTTAAATTCTTGGCATTCATGTATATTCCTTGGTTAAACAAAGTTCCTTGTCATTTTGTGTGTCTAACTTAAGCTTATCCCTTATTTTCAATCACCTTTATCTCCTTATATTTAAGGACAACCAATTAAAAATAGGATAATGTGACTATTTATCACAAATTTTTCCTAATCCTAAGCATGGATACCATGGCTCTACCCATGGCATGATCTTCATGAATACTTTTCATCTCTAATCAGATGGAATTCCATGGTTGTTGTCATCTAAAACCACCTCTTACACCCATCATCAACCTTATTGTGCCATAACTTTGCCTTCATAAATGAAACCCTTAGGCCTATATATATGGTTCATGTATAAACAAACATATAAACATTTGGGATATGAAAATATCACATGGGTAAACATCTTTAGTATGCAGATTATTCCCTTGAAGGATAACTACTTGAAATAATCAAAAGTGCTTGAACTTAAAATAGACTACTTCTTTGAAGGATAAATATCAAATATGAACAAACCCAAACTTAGACCACTCACTTAAAGGATGGCTAACTTAACTTTTTCAAAAGAAATAATTTGAATCTTCTCGCATTGATCAACTTCACCAACATATCAAAACAAGTAATATAAGACCCTATATCAAAAAAATGATCTATACCAAGAAAATAAAAATTAGTTTTCATTAGTATACTTCTTTTATTGATTAGTCTACACCTAGAATATGACATCGACTTGTATATCATGGTTCCTAGGTCACCTACATAAAGGGTAAGCCTTCCCTATAGGAAGGTTTCCATACCTATCACCCACTACCTACCATCCATTTCCCCTTTTGTCCTTTACAAATCAAGGGATATTGAAATTAGTTGACACCATGCATTCAATCTACATTTTTTTAACCATTAAACTAAAAACAAAGAAAAAGTGTGACAAGGGTTTTACATTCATAAACCTACCCATCTTTCTATCATGGTCTTTATCAATCAAATCATTTAGCCTCCCCCTTATACTTTCATGATCACTTGGGAAGATATGTCTTCTCCATTTGGAGTCATTAAAACCAAATTATCACCTAATAAACTAAATAACCCAAACCAAATTTAACCCAAACTATTAAACCAACCTTATTTACCTTATCCAAACAAACCAATAACTACCACCCAAACCAAAAACTACCAAGCACATTCACCCAACCCATCCAATCAAGTTAACATATCAAACCAACCAACTAATGAAGTAGCTTGACCTTTTACTGTTAGGATTCACCTTTTCCCCAAAACTTAGAGATTACCTTTATCTAAAATCTTAGCCAACCAAAACTAAACCAAACCTAACATTTGGAGGTTGCTTTTCTCCAGTCATCTCATCATCCTCTAATCAAACCCATAAAATACCAAATTGAAAGAACTAAATCTAGCCTAAAGTTCATGTTGGATCCACCATCCATGGGACTATGTATGCAACATCCTTTTACCCAGCACATCAAGAGTCAACTTAACCATCCCTTACCTAATTAACTTAACCTAGGGAGATGTGTATTCCTCATTTTGAGCCATTAAAACCACTCAATTACCCTAGCCATCAAACCATTGGGGATTACCTTCCCCCATAAGCCTTCAAATTAACCAAACCAACCCCACCCTTTAGGAGATTATCCTTCCCCTACCTTTGCCAACCCTTTGACCATCATCCTACGCAACCAATAACCCATCCACACTAACTTAACAATGAATTTTACCAATATCAACTTCAACTTATCCAACCTCATCAACCATTTGGTTATCCACCCCTAACAACCATCCTAACCTACTTTAACAACTTTACCTAACTAACCTAATATATCAACCCAACTAACCTTATCAACCATATCTACCTTATCATAGTAGTAACTATCAACCCATCCTATCAATCTACCAACTCCAAGCTATCAAACATATCAACTAAAAATAGCTAACCAACTTTACCTACCTTACCTAACCTATACAATCAATCCATATTATCAACTTCATCAAACCTATCAAATCAATCTATTCAACTGACCTTACCAAATCAAACCCTTACCTACCAATCAAGCTTCTTCAACCTTACCTACCATTATTAAAACACATATATATGCAACTACCTATCAACAAACTTTATCCACTTAACCTAACCTATCAAATCTAGATTTACATATCTTATCAACTTTATCAACCTTATCAACCCAAACCAAACCAAGTGGTACACCCAAGTGGGGAAAACCATTTGGATGTCCATAAAGCTATTTGGAAGTCACCCTCCCCATAAAAATATGGATCTTACCCTTCTCTACCAACCTATTTTGGAGTCACATTCTCCATTAAATTTTGGAGATTGCCCTTCTTGACCAAACTGCCTAACCATTTGACCATGTCCACCTTGATGTTATCCCCTTTTGACCTAGCCTATCACATAGTTTGTGACAACCTTGCCTTGGTTATTTTGACCATACATATAAATTTTAACATGATGAACATATGAGTTTGCACCACCTTATGAACAAATATACCATTTGTGTTTTTCTCAAGAGCACTTCTTACCTTGAATACCTGAGTAAACACTGGCCCTATCTAAAAAACTTGATAAGACCAACCTAATCAACTATGACCAATGTTAGGGACTGATTACCTTATCCTTTATCTTATATATAAACCTTATGATTACCAATATGTAAATCTTAGTCTTTATATATAAACATTATGATTACCAATCTAGCAATCTTGGTCTTTGTGTGATCTTAGCTATCACACTTAGTTACATTTTATGTGCATGTTTGTGTTTAAAATGCCCAAACTCACCTTTTTATCACCCACCTTGTGACTCATCATCTACCATTTATCAAACCCCAACCTAATTCAACCTTTACCTTATCAACTTATGGCTTTATGGTGAATACTTCCTCCCATACCTAAGGAAATCCAACCTTTTAGAGATGACTCTTTTTCATAAACATTCATCCAAACCAAACCATGTGATTCTTCAATTAGGGAAACCTAATTGAGTATCACTACCTTACCCTCAAAGTACACTTATTTTACAAAACCCACCCATGAACCATTCAATAACTACATTTGGCCTAAAGTTTTTTTTTAATATTACATCCATGGAACTATGTAGGTAGCATTCTCTTTCTTAGTGTATTTGGAGTCAACTCAGCCATCACCATTCACATTTAACCTTACCCAACTTCTTTTTTTTGTTTTGTAGCTTATCAATCCAAAGCCACACAAAAAAAATGGGGAAAATGTAGACACTCAAAAACTAACCCATTTTTAATGTCAAAACACCTTTGAACCCTTACCCTACACTAGAGATAGTTAAACAACTAGTTAATCTATCCCACTTTTTAACTTGTTAACTTAACCATTTTAACCCACCTCTTTTTAATCACTTTTCAACCATTTTCCTCTAAACCCTTAACTATTGATGGTTATCCAAACCTCTGATGGTTAGCCAAACCACCACTAATTATCCAAACCACCAATGGTTAGCCAAACTATCGATAGGTAGCCAAACCATTGATGGTTAGGTTCCTAGCCTATGTTAAAGTAATTTATAGCTAGGTATAAGATTAGCTTTGCACCCAAATTAACAACATTCCATTTATAAATACAATCAGCTTTATGGTACCTAAATTAGCATCTTTATCCACCTATCTAATTATCAACTTCCTCTTGTAAATTTAGCAAATTCTTCCACTTACAATTGGAAACTTCTTATAAAAGAATATCTTCAAGAAGGAGAATGGATCCAAAAATATATAAGTACATGGTACCAAATCTTCTTACAGGTACCTAACAACCTAAAACTCTACCTAAATCATTCTCAAAATCTAGAGCATCATTATGCTAATAGAATTCATCCAGCATCTAGACCCTTTTATATTGCTCTTGATCAAAGGTATTTCTCTCTTTGTTTTAAACTTTGTTTACTACTTTTAATACCTTGATCATCTTTTTATTATATTTTTTCTTACTATCCTAGACCCATATTAAACCTATACTAACCTAAAACCCTTACCCAAAAAATTGTTTGATCTTTTACCCAACTTGTATTTCATTTTTTGTGTTTCTTAGAATTTGATAGGTAACCATTGATGGTTAGTCAAACCACCAGTAATTATCTTAACCATTGTCAATTGTTATATATGACCAAACTAGTAACCAAACCAACAACTAGACTATAACCAAAATTCTATTTTTTGTGCCTGTTGCCCTACAAACCAGAAACACCAACCTAAAATTAACCCCAACTACCTTAGCATAAGCATTGACTAACTTTTTTATATAGTTATTTATTTCATTTAAATAAGTATTTACCTATCTTGTATTAGATAGAATTTATCTTTATGTTATTTATTACAAGTAGTTTTTTATTTTTATCAAACCTTTTATTAGAAAGGGGATTGGCATCCATCTTAGCAAGCTATTATTTTCTTAGATCTAGAATATGCTAGGTAATCCCCCTATCTTATTATCTAACTAAGATGTTTCTTTTAGTACTTTCTTATTTTTAGGTATTCTTCCCTATCCAAAGAAGAGCTCTCACTTCATTTAGATATCAACATGTGTGCACTTTCAACCAGGTACCCATACACACCCCTTTCTCTTAATTTTACTTTTACTTTCATAAACTAAGAAATGAGGAGAAAATTTGAGTAAAACACATGAACTCATTATATCTTTGTAAGAATATGTATACCTAAGTTTACTTTTCTCTCTTCTTCCATGGATTAATAAATCTTCTATTAGACTCTTCCTAGAATCATGCCTTATTACTAGGATTGAGTGATGTGATGTAGGAACCACCACTCCCAACATCTATCTAAGATACTCAAATTATTCCTTGAGAAGAGGTTTAGTGAATATATTTATAATTCGGTCCTTAGTTCACACATATTCTACTGTGACCTCTTGATCTACAACCATTTCTCTTAAGAAGTGATACTTGATTGATATATGATTGGTTCTTGAATGCATCACTAGATTCTTTGATATACTTATAGCACTTGAATTATCACAAATAATAGAGATAGGTTCCTAGTACTTTACCTTGATGTCTTTGAGTGTTTGCTTCATCCACAAGACTTGAGTTAAACATGACACTACTGCTACATACTCTACTTCTATTTTAGAAAGAGTAACTAACTCTTGGTTTTTGCTTAGCCATGAAACAAGTCTATTTCCAAGGAAAAATTCACCACCACTAGTGTTTTTTCTATCATCCACACTTCCTACCCAATCAAAATCGATATATGCTATCAAGGTGAAATATTCACTTGCAAGATACCATAAACCATAGTTAATTTTTATCTTAATGTATCTAAAGATCATTTTTAATATGTTGACATGTGTTTCTTTGGGACTAGCCTAAAATATTGTAACCATGCACTCTTCTTGCATGATATCTAGTCTTGATATAGTTAGATATAACAAGCTGCCTATCATTGATCAGTATATAGTTCTATTTATATCAAGAGACTCATCCTCCTTACTCAACTTGCATTCAGTTATCATGGGAGTACTAACTGGATTGTTATCTTTCATTCCAAATTTCTTGAGAATTTCTTTTACATACTTGGTTTGGGACATGAATATCCTTTCATTAGATTGTGTTATTTATAAACCAAGGAATAAAGAAAGTTCTCATAGCATATACATATCAAACTCACTTTGCATTTGTGTAGTAATTTTTTTGCATGTTTTTTATTACTCCCACCAAATATGATGTCATATACATAAATAACAACCAACATATGCTCACCTTATAATTTTAAGTAAAAATTATTGTCAGCACATCCTTTGTTGAAACTTTGTTGTTGTAGGTACTGGTCCAATCTTGAATACAATGACCTTGGTGCCTATTTTAGACCATATAGATCTTTCTTTAGTTTACACACATAATATTCTTCCTTTGATAGCTAAAAATGTTCTGATTGTTTAATATAGACTTCTTCTTCTAGGTTCCCATTCAAGAAAGTAGACTTGACATCCATTTGATAGACTTTGAACTTCTTGTAAATAAAGAATGCTAGAAACATTTTTGTGGATTCTAATCTAGAAATAAAGAAAATGTTTCTTTAAAATCTATGCCTTCAACTTCTGCATATCCTTTTCACACCAACCTTTATCTATTACTTATATAAACTCCATCCTCATTGACCTTGTTTTTATAGACCCATTTTGCACCTTTCACATTCTTATTATAAGATTTTTGGACCAATTTCCAAGTTTTGTTTTTTTATATTTAGATCAACTCTTCTTTCATGGATTTTAGCTAATTTTCATCCTTTACTCCTTCAACATAACTTCTAAGCTCAATTTTAGACATTAAAGAAAAACTTATTTACTCCTTGTTCATTGCATCTTTTCTCCTTGTCTGAATTCCTTCATTCTTATTGCCTATTATCTAATCTTTACGATGATCCTTTTGAAAAAATCTTGGAGGTGATTTTTCATTAATTTCCTCAGCCTCTTCATTATCAAATTATTCTTTAAGATCTAACTCTTTAATATTGACTTCCTAGTCAATTTTAACATGATTCAATCCTTATTTGACCTTGACATTGATGCTCTCTACTTTCTTGTGTAGCCTCTTATTGTCACATACATAGGAAATTATTTTAGTGGAATAACCAAGAAATATTCATTCATCACATCTTGCTTTAAAGCTTCCTAATTTATCCTCTTTTATTTCGATGCAGCATTTTCTTCCAAACACTCTAAAATACTTAACAAAGGTAGGATTTCTAAACTATAGCTCATAGGGAGTTTCATCACTATTTACCCTCAACTAAACTCTATCCAAGGTGTATATTATTATTTAGACTATTTCTCTCTAGTATCCATCAGGTAATTTGGTTGATTTTCTTTGGTCATCTTCTTGACTATCCTATTTTTTCTCTCAACAAATCAATTCTACTATGGAGTCATTGCAACAGATTAATGCCTTTTGATCCCATGATTGTCATAATACTCTAATAACTCATTTAGGGTGAATTCTTCAGCTTTATCAGATATTAAACATTTAATATTTCATCTAATCTCATTCCCTAACATATATCTAAAGATCTTGAATCTTTGAAATGCCTAAGACTTATCCTTCTAAAAGGTTACCCATATCATTCTTGAGTAATCATATATAAATAACATGAAGTATCTCTCTCCTTTAAATCCTTTTGTCTTATTAGGACCACAAAGATCAATATGAACTAATTGTAGAAGATTTGTAGTTTCATACTCCTTTGTTTGAAACTTGACCCTTGTCTACTTTCCTAATTCACACTCCTTAAAAGTAGTGTTTTTAGGTTTGGCTATCTTGGGAATGTGTCTTACACACTTATTTGAGCTCACTTTGACTAAGTTATCAAAGTTAACATGACCGATTCTTCTATGTCATAACCAACTCTCATCAATCTTACCTATTAGTTAGTTATTTCCATTAACTTTAACAAGATTATAGATGTTGCTTTCAATCCTTTTCCTTCTACAACATTTTTTCTATATCTTACCTTATATCCAATGCCACACAATTGGCTAACACTTAGTAGATTATGATCCAATCCTTAAACATAAAGGACATCATGTGTAGGTAGTTTACCATTTATGTTCAAAGTTACTTTACCTTTGATTTTTTATTACTATGTTATCTCCAAAGTTGACAAATCATTCCTTACATTTTCTCAATTTAGTTAACTTACTCTTGTCACCAGTCATATGTTTGATCAACCATTGTCTATTACCATAAATTTCAATCCTTGGCATGGAGTGAAATTTGAGAAATGATGGCTTGATTTTTAACTTTCCATACTTAATTAGTTTTCTTATATGTCCTCTTTTTGTCTTTATTAGAGACTTGTGAAGCTTTGTTCACATTGGGAGGCATGCCTTTCTTTACATTGTGAACTTTTAATCTTATAAACTTAGTTATATAATGTCTATCTATGTGACCAAAGTTATTAAAATTATAGCACATTACATTTGTATCTAAAAAGGATAAAATGAGTTTCTAATTACAAATTTATTTCTCCTTGTAGGTATAACTCTACAATTACTAGCCTTATTACCAAAATGATTATAGATATAAAAATAGCCATAAAAGGATGAGGAATACCTACTCATAGCATTTTTTGGTGTACCATGAGGATTTATTTTAAACTCTTGCTTCTTCAAGTCTCTTAATTTTGTGTATCCATCTGCATCAACTACCTTTATCTTCTTCTTTCCTTCAAGCTTATTTTTAGGTTTTTCTTTCTTCACAACAATTATGTTTGAGTATTTATTAATGTCCTTGCAATCGTTCTCTTTCTTCACTCTTTATTCTCATTTTGCTTTGAAGTTCTCATATAGGTTAGTAAATGTACTAGTTTTGGTACTCTTTCCATTTTCATAACCCAAACTTGATCTCTCTTTTGAGGAATTTTGAGAGTTGATCAATTCTTCAAGAATGTCTGATCCTCATATCAACTTTATAGTTTATCTAGTTGACCTTGGTCTTTTCAAGCTCTTTTCTCAAAGCCACTATATCTACTTCTAGCTTCATACATTCATCAAATTTAGTTTGTAATTCAAGTTTAACTAAATCTTCTATTCTTTTAGTCTCTTCAACTTATGTCTTTAGGCTTACCATAATTATTTCATATTTATCAAGACTCTTAGACACCTTCTTAATTTCATTTTGTTCAAGCTTCTTCTTTTTTGAGATCTCTTTTCTTAGCTTTTCAGTTTCCTCTAAAGCACAAATGAGCTCACATTAAAGGTCCACTTCTCCTTCCTCTTATTCATCAGAGTATTTAAATTCTACTCAATCTAGATCTACATAAGTTGATCCTAATGCCATGAATAGGGATTCATTTCCCTCATCCACAAAGGCACAATCATGATCATTATTAGAAATATCATTGTCATCCATTGAATCACTGTCTTCTTTTATGAATAGAATTTTCTTATGTTTGAAGAAGTTATTCTTTTTAGGATAGTAGGGTTTCACCTTTTTTTTACTCTCTACTTACTCAGAGTTATCCTTTTTATTGTGAGGGCATTTAATAGAAAAATGTCCCACCTTACCATAATTAAAACATTTGAAGGGTAACTTACCTCTATATTTTCTAGACCCTCTTTTTAGTCTTCTAACAATGTTAGCTTCTTCTTCATTAGTCTCCTCAAATTCAAATGTAGATGCTTCTACCTTTACTTGCTTGGTTACTTTGAATGTAGATTCTCTCTTAAAATTGTCTGCTTCTCCCATTCTCATCTCATAGGCTGTGAAGGTTCCATACAACTCATAAATAATGATCTTATCTAGATCTCTTACTTCCTCTATTGTAGAGATTTTTGAATCATATCTTGATGGCAAAGATCTTAAGGTATTTTTGACTATGATTGAATCTTTTATTTCTTCTCCAAGGCCTCTGATTGCATTGACTAATTCATCTACCTTGAGAAGTTAGTTTACAATCTTCTCCTATTCATCCATCTTAAAGATTTCAAACTTGACTTTGTAAGTTTGTATCTTGGCCTAGTTTACTTTGTCATCTCCTTCATAGATACTCTTCACTTTAGTACAGATATCTTATGCATTTTGACAATGCATCACTTTGACAAACTCTATGTTTGAAAATCCATAATGAATAGCATTTTTTCCTTGGCATTGCTCTCATATGGATTTTTGGTAGCCTAATCAATAGGAGTTGTAGTAGGGGATATATATCCATTTACCATAGACATATATACATGAATCCCTAATGAGGATAAATAAGATTATATTCTTATGCTCTAAAATTCATAATTTGATCCATCAAAGTGAGGTTCCTTATTTGATGAAAATCCTTCTTGACTAGCCTTATGTTCATTATTATAAGATCTACCTAAGATGATTAAGCTTCTTTCAAGGAACCTTATGCTCAAATATCAATTGTGGAACACAGCTAGATATTGAGAGGTGGGTGAATCAATATATCAATTAGAGATAGTCATTTAACTAATTTTAATGTAGATTAAAATATATATAAAAATAAAATCAATTATGTAGAGATCACACACATGAAACTAAATGTATACATGGAAAACCTAATGGGAAAAACTATGGTGAGAATAGATCTTAGAATCCACTTTTCTAATCAAGCCTCACATTTAAAACATCACTAGTTACACATTGAATGGAATCAAACCTAAGGAGACACCAATCCCCTAATTTAAGATATTAAACTCTAAGGAAGCACCCAATCCCTAATATAAGCACCAAATTAGTCTATTTGATGTCACCAGCCTATTAGACTATTCTATGGAGATATAACTCTAGATTACAACATAGATTCATTAATGAATATAGTCCTTATATTATATGTTATAGGTCTAATTTATAACTAATCATACTTTGCACATTCTCTTTATGCCTTTGTTACTCTTTTCTCTCCTCTACCTCTCTGGTTTTGTGTCTAGATATAACTCTATTCGACACACTTCATCTCATGCTCACTTTGCTCCTTTATGTCTATATTTTCTATTTGACACAATTCAATGGCTTTACCAACCTATTTATTCATCCTAGATATTATATATATATATATATATATATATATACACATACATACATATATATATATATATATATATATATATATACATACATACATACATACATACATACACACACACACACACAGATATATATATATATATATATATAGATATAAACAATTGATCTAGGGTTCCATATCTTTTATGTGTTCACACTTAGACTGTAACACATCATGATAATTCTATATTTTAGTTCTTTATGATTTAGTCCTTTATGTCTTGATTCTATTCATCATTACCATAATTTTGTGTCTCATTACTATTTATAGCATTTTCTAGACTCAAGTTTTGATACACATGATCATTAATATATATTTTATCAGTTATATCAATCAACCTCATTATCTATGTCAAAATATAGAGCTCCCACACAAGTTCTTACATATCATCATTAGATTGGACATAAATTTAAATATTTATAATAATTGAATTTTAATTTACCACCATGATCTTATGGTCCATATTCAAATAAACCAACTTTAAAATGCATCCTTTCGATCTTATTAATCTTAGATTCCATGTGTCATTCGATATCCAAAGATGCACATTATTTATCTCTATCTAGAGTTTAAACATCTAGAACTTTGTCCCATCTCACTACTTCCTATATCTTTGGATCACTTTCACTCCATTGATATTCTTATACTTGATTGATATTTAACTCACCACTGTGTCAATAAATATTGATCACTTTATACCATCTGATTTCACTCCATCAAATCTCTTTTATATGATCATTTTATCATCATCAAATCTTTTGACAAGTTTTATCATTATCTCTGACAAGCTTATGTTCTTTGGGTATCTACCTGATAAGCTCTATGAATGTGACACTTGTCACTTGCACATTCACTTGAAGTTCATTTTGATAATTTTTACTTCATTGTGCTTCGTTGGATCATCTATGTATGATGAATCAATATCCATTGATTAAGTTGGGATATAATATAAAATCTAAGACTTAGGAAATATTCAATCCTTTAAACCAATAATTACTAGGTTAAGGGGATAATTTTATAATGATGACAAAGGCTTAAGTTATAACTTAAAATATCATGTCCCAACTATATCCAATCAACTTTACAATAGAAAATACATGTTGATGCCATAACATAAACCCTTAGGGTTTTACTGAGAAACCCTATTTAGTTTGAGAGAAAAGATAATTCAATTCTAAGCTCATTCTTTCTCATTTAAACCTACAGACCATATATCTAGAATGCTCATGAAAAACCCATAATAGATCTTTTTTTAATTTCCTTTGAAAATGCCCATGAATGATATTTTTAAAATCATGACAACTTTGTAGAACCTTATGCAAATTTTGACTATGGAGACCATTTCAATGTGCCTACAAGGCCAAATTCGCACTTGTATAAATCTTGTTTCACTTAGTCATATGACCTACAAATTAGTAGATATGTTCCTCTTAGATAGGATATTCGATCCATATATCCATTTGCTCCTAAATACTTCATATGTGCAAGATATGACATCATCAAAATACATGTTCATCTATTTATTACAATCTACAAATTTTACTAAGTGTTAGAAAACACTATCAAAATGTCTTAGAGGCCTACATTAATCAAGTATAACTTTTGTCAAACTATAGCGCATGATCTAGGATTTAGTGAATAAAACTAGGAAATAGTGTGATCATAACCATGTGACTAGCTCCCATAGACTCATTCACACATGGTAATGGTGATGTCAAAAAAATGTCTTCTCATCTTTTCTTGTTGTAGACCCAGAATGTCTAGATGATCAATATGAAGAACTAGTTCAATTCCAATCATACATGTAAGCATTCCAATCATCCTTGAACTCTGATAGGATCCTTTACATATAATTTAATCACCATAATTAGTCTTAAACATCAATGACATGTTCATAATGTCCATTTTGACATTAATGACAATCTTATTTCTAACATATATCTGTAGGATTAGATTAGATTTCCTACTTTTATAGATTAGATTTCTTGTTTTCTTAGACTAGTTTCCTACTTTTAGTATTTTTATTTCATAGATTATATTTCATGTTTTCTAGACTAGATTTTAGTTCTTTCTTAGTTTGGTTTCTTTCTTTCTTAGATTAGTTGATCTTTAATTTCTCAAATGATTATAATTATGTTTGATCTGAATATAACCAAGTTAAAATCTAAACCAATTGAGCTTATGACTTGCGGAAAGGGGAAATCAATATCTTCACACTTTTGGACTAGTTTATAGATTAGGTGTACTTCCATGTTTATGAGTATTTTATGATGAAAGTAGGTAATCATGGATTATTCTGAATGGTGTCAGAATTGAATAATTCTACCAAGCATGTGGACGTTGATCTCAGAGTAATTCATATAAATTTATAATTTATTCTTATTTTATTAGATTAAATGTACTTAACACATTGAATACATATTGGAAATTATAATTATATGAATAGATGTGGATGGAAGGGACATTATATTAATGATTTGTTTTATAATTATACCAACTCACTAGGGTTACAACACTTCTCTTTTCCATTAAGGAACAAAATAAGAGCAAAAGAAAAATAAAAGAAGAAAGAATGAATGGATTCAAAAGAGAAAAAGAAAGTCTAAATAAAACTAAACGGTTCACATGATGAAATAAGGTCAATGTACCATGCATGATGATCAAAATAGATAATAGAATGAGAAGAGAAGGAGCCCAAGGTATCTTTCTTAGGGCTATGGATGCCTGATTGGTAGCACAACAATGTCTGAGCTTACCTTATTTTTAAACTCTAATAGATACTAGAATGAAACCTATAACCCCATAAAATCCTTTGAAAAGACTCATCACAATAGGGTTCAGATAAACTACACATTTTGACACACATAGATCTAAGAAATTAGAAAGCATGCATGTTGTGTGAATTAATTAGGAGTCTCTTTCATGTTTTTGATTTAAGTATTCTTCTATGTCACACTTCATGATTTATTTAGGATTGCAAACCAGAGTTCTAGGTTCTTGAATACTTAGGAATATTCCCCCTATGAGTCACCATTTATTATACCCAACATCCCCTTCTTTCCATATGAAATGGGGACCAACTTTTTTAGATTATTGTCTTAATTTTGAGCCACCTCTTCTATATATCTATGCAAATTCTAGGATAGAATCATGATTTAGCCATTTATACTTTATCAAGATGGCATTGATATTGTGTTTTCATAGACTAAATCTTTTATTATATCAATTTTATTAATTTGAGCTAATTATTATAGACTTATATTTTCATGGAATATCTTTCTTTAGGACCCTTTATTAGGCTTTATGTTTTTGGACTTATGCTTTTGGGATTTTCTTTTCAAAACTTTTATTTTGCATGAATTGGTCTTTAGTTTTGTTGTGTCAGACATTTTATCCAATGGAATTTTATCTTCATAGAATTTTCCCCACAATAATTCTAATGAAACAATTTCCCTAAATCAGACTTATTCTTTCAAATAATCTTGTCAATACACTTTTCTTGATAAAATTTCCCTTTGGTCCCTTTGAACCTACCCTTTAGAATTTGTGTAATATTTCCTTAAACCTTTTTTTTTGTGGCCAATTTTCCTAACATAATTCTCTTAGTACTATTCAATTTCCCTCCAGTCCCTCCCAACCTATTCTTTAGGACTTTTATCCTACACATTTCCTTTGGGAATTTTTTCCCATAGCTTTGCCTTTTTATTTAGACATTTTGTTTGAGAGACTTTCTCCTATCCAATTGCATTCCTTTAGACATTTTGCTCAATATAATTGGGTCTTCAGGACAATTTTTGTGGACATTTTATCCAAAACAATTCCCCTAATGGAATTCCTTTAGGAAATTTTAAAACGACCCTTTGCCTCTGACTTACCCTTTTAATTTTTTGTCAAAGACACTTATTCCTTCAGAGCTTCTAAACATGGAATTCAACATTTTAAAAGTGCCATTTTGTGGTTAGAATTCAAGAGTTTTGTAGTATCTCTTTCCCATTGAAATGTACCCTATGAAGTAGACACTTCACCCTTTTTAAACACACCCTTTGAGACTTTTGTGTTGAGCATTTTTCCTTGCAAGCCTATCCTTTGATAATTTTATCATAAGCCAATTCCTTTGGGATTTGTGTTTTATACATTTTGTCTGACACAAAAGTCTTGAAAAAATTCCCCTAAGGGCACATTCCCTTTGGAATTTTTGAATCGACCCTTCAATTTTTAAAAAAAAAGACCATTTGGGATTTTTGAAGTAACCACTTACCCTTCTATACTTTGTCCTAGATCCTTTTCCCTCTAAGACTTGCTATTTGGGAATTTTGTCCTAAGCCATTTTCCCCTTCACACCAACCTTTTAGGACTTTTGCCCTGGGATTTTATCTTTTAGCCAATTATTTTAGTCATTTTGTCTAAAATATTTCACCCTTTGACCCCTTTAGACATTTTGTCTAAAAAAACTTTCCCTTTGGCCTTTTTATGACCATCCCTTCAAGAATTCCTTTAAAATTTATGTCTCAAACATTTATTGTGATGAAATTAGTGTCCTTGCATAAAAATCCCAAAATAATTATGGTACAATAATTACCCCAAAATAAATTCTAGACTACCAAGTGACACCTTTACTTAGAGAGCATTTCATTATATTTTGAGTTTAATTTAATATTTTATCCTAGGCACAAATTGTATTTTACTAATAGTAAGACCTTAGGATAAAACATGTATGAAGGGTTATTTATATATGTTTTCCAAAGTTTTATGCTAAGTCATTTATTTTATTATGTTTACAGGAGCAAGGAGTCCTAAGGACATGACATGTGTCCAATTTATAAGATTAAATTTGACAGTCATGCAGATGTCATATGATGGTCATGTGGATGTTCATTGATGGTCATGCAAAAATCAAATTTAACCTTGATAATGGATATAATTTATGAAATTAAATTTTATAGTCATGTGGACATCATTAAAGATCATGAGGATATCACCTAACAATCATGAAAATGTTAAATTTAACCTAGTAAATTACCTATTTTGATTCAAATAAAGATCTTATAACATGCATCCACTCAGGCCCATTGGATTCAATGATGCAAGAGCGAGTTGAAATTTCAAAGCCCGATAATAGTGATAAGTGTCACCATCTTGGGAGCCCATTACATAGATCTAATGACCCATGGGAAGAAATAGGTAGCCCAATACATATAACTCAGAAGCCCTAAGTAATTACCAAGTGGCACACATATGAAGTAAATAAAAATAGGATGCAACAAATGTCAAGTTCATAGGATTCAATGAGTCAAAACAATAAAATTTGATGAACCACATTGAACTAGTACATAAGCATCTATTGTGTGAGATTAACATAGACTTTTGAAAGATCTTAGACTCAATCAGGTGTTGACATGTGTCACATTTCGAAAGATAGTAGGGCATTATGGGTAGAATACTTAGATATTTTGACACTTGTGCTATATTTATCAAAAAATATTGGGTCTCATAGCTAATAAAAGGAGTATGAATATGCATGTATTAAAAAATGAATATAAAAGTGAAGATCTAGATTCTATAAAAGGCATGGGTGAGCATGCAATGTATAGTTTAGATTAGTCATGACTAAATAGGACTGCCACTAGTTCTAAAACACTGGTAAAGTGATTTTGGTCCTTCATGCACCTAAGTTCCATTTAAAGGTGGATAATATGAAAGATCACTAGTTTTTTTTTATCACAACCTATAAAAAGAGGCATGTACAATTTTGGTAAATGATGTATCTATTTCTAGTTTGCATATATTTTGAGCTATAATTATTAAAAATTGTCATTATCTTTATACACATTAACATATCACATATCTTTGGAAAAGGCTATTTAAAATAGATAACTTTAAGTAGAATATTATATGTTTTTAGACCACAGTTAGAACTACATGTTTTGACTATCACATGTAACAACCTTACATGAACTTGAGGGATGAGGTGACCCCTTCCCCAAGTCTATGTAATAAATTATAATCCAACTTGGATTTTTGTCAAAGAATTTTTGAATACAAGAGAAACATCAGTTTTGATCATCAATGAATGTGTTTGTGTATTTGTTTCCCAATTTATATGTTATTAGTTATTACTCTCTTTGGTTATATATTTCAATAGTCTTGAGTGCACAAAAGTTGTGAATAGATTATTGATTATTTTGATTGATATATTAATTTATAGTTTTGTAATAACTACTAAAATATTGGTAAATATATTGGTTAAGATATTCAAGTTAAAATTGATTCATAATTTTCATTATACATGAGTGCTTTTTTGGATGTAATTTTTTTGTGTATAATAACTACCTCAAATACTTCACTATATCAAGTCATAATATCCTAATTAAAGGTGTGCAATATATTCCCTAAAAGGATCAACCTTTGTCTAAGGCTTGTGAATTTATTTTATCATTATTTCCTTAAACTTCTTAGCCATATCTAACTATGTGTGTGTAATTATTAATAGCAACATGCATAGGTTTTAAGAGCACTTGTCCTCTTAGAAATCAACCAAAGAATTAGTTCCTAAAAACCATATGAGATTAGTTACTACCTTAACCTTCCCTCCTTTTTGATTTTATTTTGAGATCTACCCAAAATAGATTAGAAACTAGTCACCCATCCAACTCACATATAGATTCACTACCCTTATTAGGAACTACACCTTCATCCAAAAACATTGTCAACAACCTACATGTCATACATTATATTCTATCAATAGGTTGAAATAAATTTCATAATTATAACTCATTCCCTAAAGTGGAGTTTACCTCCATTGAGATCCTAAAGCATTAAAGGCTATTTGTTATGCCTATGGGGTACATAAAACCTATACTAATAGTACGTTCCCTTTCAAGACTTCAAGAACGTCATGATAAGTGTCTAGTGGTCTAATTAAGGTCTTTAATAGATCATAAATGTATATTATATATTATAGCATGATATTATTTTCATATGTCCTTTTAATGTCATGAGTATGTGCTAAAGTCAACATTTTTATCATAATGAATCCTAATATGACCTTAGTATGACCAATAAGCCACCTCCCACACCTTAAATAAACCTTATGAACTTCATTAGATAATAAAAAAAGCATTTCATACCCCATTGAGCCCATTACCACCATGGTCAACACCTAAATCCTCCTTAATGCGCCCCACATGTGCCAATTTATGACTTTTCAACTCCTGTAATTTGTACCATTAGGTTAAAAACATCACATGACTCTTATTTTCCATTTATAACACCCACTAATGATGTCTTTTGTTTTGAATCAAGAAAAAATGTAGAGAAATTATAGGTTAGAGATGTTTCCCAAGTGGTACAAATTTGTATATTACAAAATGACTCAGGTGACGTCAGGTATTTGTAGAAAGAAGTCAGTAATGTTAAGTGGATGATAAAGTATAGTGTTTTAGTGAAAAGTTATTTCAAAACTAACATACCTTCTCCTTGAGCTCATGGATATACTTGAAGAGCTCTATAGGATTATGCTCAAACTATATGGATGAGAGAGAATGGAGGCTCAAGATCTTAGCCATGGAAAGTAACTCAGTCAGCTTCTATCCATGGGTATTTGTTTATGGATTATTCTCTTGAGTTGTATGAACATTCCTTAAGAACTTAAGGGATATTCACATAATCTTTGTCTACATAAGCCAAATTAAACAAAATAGTTTTCATGGATTATTGGCTTATTTCATTAAATTAGTGAGTGATCTTATTTCCTTAGGTCTTGAAGGAGAATCTCATAGAATTTTTATTCTTTTTCTCACATGTGTGATCTTATAGAGATAAAAATCCTTCAAGATTAGTACAGAATACAATCTACAAGCAAATCTATGCAATAAATAGAGGTTCATTATCCCCCATTAGAAAGTGTTAAATGTGTTGACAAATTGGTGGAGTGTTTCAAGGTCCCCCAACCTATTTTATAAAATTTAGTATCCATCAATCTCTTACTTATCTCAAGGTGTGTGAAAAAAAATGGGCTAATACATATCTAAGGTTCATTATGTGGGGACTATTGTATGTGATTTAATGGCATCTATAAAGCCTTTAAATGTAACTAAGAACATGTAAGGAGGTGTTATATTCATAATATGCCATGATCATTTCCTTTTAAACAAGTCTCTTAACCTCCATGACAACCTCATAGGCCAAAAACCACCATCCTTGCATCTATAAACACACTGTTAGTTTTAGCAGAGATTTGTTGGAACCCAAATATCTATTGAGAGGGGGGAGTGAACCAATAGATTGATAAAAATTGGTCATTTAATCCTTTTTTTATGTAATTTATAAATAATATCCATAGATCACACACACACATGCATAATACTAGATGTATGTGGAAAACCTAATATGGGAAAAACCACCATGAGAATAGATGTTAAAATGTATTGTTCTAATCTATTGTCATAATCAAAAACCTCACTAGTTGCAATGTTTAATAGCAAAGACAATAAGGAGACACCAATCCCATAATTTAAGAGCACTTACTCTAAGGAAACATGAACTCCCTAACTGAACACCAATTTAACTCTTTTGATGATACCTAACAGTCATATTTATTATGGATCTACAATTCTAGATTACAAAATTGATTCATAAATGAATTTAATTCTCTATTACAGACTTATTTTACAACTACTCATATTCTACTCTTCATCTCTCTTCCTCTCCTTCTCTCTCCCACTCAATTCAACTCTCCATCTTAAAATATTCTTCAACACCTAGTGCATTTTCTAGATAATGTATATATGCATTAGATCTGGGTCTCACATAGCTCTATGTTCACACTTGGTCATTAACACATCACGTTCCTACAAGTTTCTCACTTCTTAAACTCATGCACCATCACCATAATTATTTGTATTTTATTATATTTATCATATATAAGGCTCTATTTTTTATGCACATGCCATTGTAGACAATTTATATCTATCATAATGATCTATATCTTTATCAATCTCAAATAATGCATCTTTCCTGTATGTTCCATCACTTAACCATTAAGATGAACATATTTTTAAATACTGACTATTGATATTAGGTTTTGTGTTATGATTCAGTGATCCTCGTTCAAATATCCCAACTTTAAAATGTAATTGTTAGATCAAACTCTAATAGGCTCATGCACTTTTTTAGATCCTTGTGAGCTTCCAAACTTTAAAACATATCCACTGATCTTTGATATCAATCTCCCATGTGTTATTAGATATTGAAAATTATCATGGAATTTACCTTTATCTATAATTTAACATTAGACACTTTTACCTCTTTAACTCCATTTGCTTTTTTTATCTCCATTACATGATCACATGCTTATCGTTAGATCCTCTAATAGACTAATACGATCATTGGTTCTCTATCTGATAAGTTCTTATGAATGTGACACTTGGTACCCTTATTTGACTTCTACACATTACTATCAATGCATGTGCTTATGATGCTTGGCACTATCATGTTCCTTCTACACATTTTTAGTCTCTCTACTTGTGACACTCAACACTAATGCATTATTTATAATCAATTTATTATTAGTCCCCATATTTGTGACACTTGGCACTCATGCCTTCTTTATACACATTTTTAGTCCTTGTGCTTGTGACACTTAGTATTAGAACATTCACTGTCAGGTACCTTTGACATATTGACTTTCTTTTGCATCATTAGATCTTCATTGTATAATATAGCACTAGTTGTTGATCAAGCTTGGACAAGTCTTAAGTCTAGGACATGGGAAATATTAAAGTCTTTGATCACTACTCCAAGATGGTAATTGCTAGGTCAAAGGGGCTAGTTAAAAAATGATGGGGAATGTTTAAGTTATAATTCAAGTGATGGGTTCTAACCTATATCTAGTCAACATGAAAATAGAAAATTCCTGTGAACACCATGATTAAAAACCTTAGGTTTTTATTGAGAAACCTTAGTAATGTTTGAGATCTTAAATAAATATTTTTTTGGCTCATTTTTCTTCATCTAAACTTGTGAACCATGTATATGAGATGCAATTGAAAAACCCATAACATATCATCTATCAATTTCTCTACAAATTTCTAAAAATGGTCTCTATAAAAGCATGACAATATCACATGATAATATTTAAACTTATACTTTGAAATTGTAAAACATGCTCTTCTCTCCATTAAACTTGTCTGATCCTCTAACATGTATGAAATTTATAATTCCAAAAATCTCCCTTTTGACATAAAATTATAATTATATTTCCAACAATCTCCCCCTTTGTCATTGATGGAAAAATAAATTCTCTAATCTTGTAATGCATGCTCTTTTCCTTCTCTATCATTGACTATACTTGCATTTATTGCACTGGCTTCTAAATAACATGAGTTAAAGCTATTAATTCCAAACTTTCTCCCCCTTAGGAAATGGAACACTTGCCTAAACACACATTGGACACTTTTCAAAACATAACTAGAACATATGATTTTTGTAAACATAAAGCATTTGGCAAACTTTTATAAAGAGAAATTTTTAATTTTTCTCCCCCTTTGTCATCAATGGTAAAGGGACTCCAAATTTTATCACTATTTGTCTAAATTTTTCTCCACCTTTATCAGATAAAGGATTTTCTACAATAATATACAACCATAAACTCATTAGAAATTTGTAAAACTATGCATACCTAAGTTTTATTTTCTCTTTTTTTTTATGGATTAACAAAGTTTAAGTGATCCTCTCCCTAGACTCATGCCCTATTACTAGGATCTAGTGATGAGATGTAGGATCCAGCACTCCCAATTTCTATCTCAGATACTCAAATCATTCCTTGGGAAGAGGTTTGGTGAATATATTTACAATTTTATCTTATATTAACACACATTCCATTATGACCTCATGATCTACAACCTTTTCTATTAAGAAGTGATACTTGATTGATGTGTGTTTAGTTATTTACTACATCATTGGATTCTTTGATATATTAATAACACTTGAATTATCACAAAGAATAGAGATAGGTAATTTTTATTCTACCTTGATGTCTTTAAGTGTTTGCTTCATGCATAAGACTTGAGTCTAACATGACACTACTGCAACATATTCTACTTCTACTAAAAAAAGATTAATTAACTCTTGATTTTTTATTAGCCATGAAACAAGCTTATTTCTAAGGAAAAATTCACCACCAGTAGTGCTTCTTATATCATCCACACTTCTTACCCAATCAACATCTATTTATCTTGTCAGATTGAAATATTCACCTTTGGGATACCATAGGCCATATTCAATTGTAATCTTGATACATATAAATATTCTTCTCACTACATTAGCATTTGACTCTTTAGGAAAAACTTAAAATATTGTAACCATGTACAATGCTTGCATGATATCTGGTCTTGATGCAGCTAGGTATAACAATCTACTTATCATTGATCTATAAAAAGTTTGATTTGAATTAAGTGAGTCATCCTTTTCTATTAACTTACATCCAATAATCATGTGAGTACCTATTGGTTTGCTATCTCCCATTACAAGCTTATTAGGAATTTCCTTTGCATACTTGGTCTAAGATATAAATATACCTTCATAAGTTTGTACTATATATAGACCAAGGAAGAAAGAAAGTTATCCAGGCACAAAAATCTCAAACTCATTTTTAATTTGAGTAAAAAATTATTTACACATTCTATTATTACTACCACCAAAAATTATATCATCTACATATACATGAATAATTGACATATGCTCTCCTTCTGATTTCAAGTACAAATTACTATCTACAAAACCTTTGTTGAATATTTATTATTTTAGGTACTAGTTTAATATTGAATACCATACTTTAGGTTATTTCTTTAAACCATACAAATATTTATTCAATATTAAAACATAATATTGTTCTGGTAGCTGAAAAACTTTAGGTTTTTTAATCTAGACTTCCACTTTTAGGTTCTCATTGAAGAAAGCAGACTTAACATCAATTTGATAGACTTCAAATTTATTATAAACAAATAATTATAGAGACATTCTTATTTATTCCAATCTATCAATTGTATCAAATGATTCCTCAAAATATATGACTTCAACTTATGCATATTCTTTGCACACCAATATGGCCTTATTCCTTATAATAGTTTCATCTTCATTGAGTTTGTTTCTAAAGACCCACTTTGTACCTATTACATTCTTGTTTGAATATCTTGGAACTAATTTCCATGTTTTTTATTTTTAATTTGTCTTAGTTATTTTTACATTTATTTTAGCCAATTCTCATCCTTGCTAGCTTCAACATAGTTCTCAGGCTCAATTTTAGATATTAGAGAAAAACTAAATTATTCCTTATTCATTGCAACTCTTCTCCTTGTTTGAACTCCTTCATTTTCATTTCCAATTATTTTTTATATAGGATGATCCTTTTGAAAAAATATTTTAAGTGGGTTTTCATTTACTTAGGTTATTCATTAATTAATACCTCTTTAGATTCTAATTTATCTTCATAGATGTCTTTGTTAGGTTAACATGTTTCAAACCTTCATAAACCTTGACACTGATACTCTCTAAAATCTTCTATAGCCTTTTTTTGTAACATATGTAGGATTTCCTTTAGGTGTAATAACCAATAAATATTCCTTCATCACATCTTGATTTAAAGGTTCCAAAAATTTGTCTTCTTTTCTCTTGATGTAGCATTTGCTTTTAAACACTCTAAAATACTTAATAGAGCTAGATTTTCTATACCATATTTCATAGGGTGTTTTATCACTATTTGCCCTTAGTTGAAATCTATCTAATACACACACACACACACACACACACACACACACACACACACACACACACACACACACACACACACACACACACACACACACACACACACACACACACACACACACACACACACACACACACACACACACACACACACACACACACACACACACACACACACACACACACACACACATACATCATTGTTTATACTAATTCTCTTTAGTATCCATCAATTAACTTGTCCTCCTTTAGCATTATTATGTCCATCTCCTTAATTGTTCTATTATTTCTTTCAATAACTTCATTCAGATATGGAGTCTTTACTACAGATTAATGTCCTTTGATTCCATATTTCTCACAATATTATATGAACTCATTTGAGGTGAATTATAAACCTTTATCAAATCTTAGGCATTTGATTTTTCATCCAAACTCATTCTCTACCATGGCCCTGAAGATCTTCAATATTTCAAATTTCTGAGACTTGTCCTTCATGAAGGTTACCCATGTCATTCTTGAGTAATCAATACTAGTAACATGAAGTATCTTTCTCCTTTGGATCTTGTTGTCTTAGTAATACCACAAAGATAAATAAATTTAACTTTAAAGTCTTTGTAGTTACATACTCCTTTGTTTAAAATCTAACCCTTATTTACTTGCCTTGCTGACATTCCTTATAAGTAATGTCTATAGGTTTGGTTATCTTAGGCATATGTCTAACACTCTTATTTTAACTTACCTTAAAAAGGTTATCAAATTTTTCCTGGCCCATTACTCTATGCCATAACCAAATTTCATCAGTATTTCCTATCAAGAAGCTATTACCATTCACTTCACTAAGATTATAGATATTATTTTTAGTTTTTTTCCCTTTTACAAGTAGTCTTCTAGATCTCCATTTCTTGCAACCTTCTAAATTATATGTGACCTTATATCCATCGTCACACATTTATCTAACACTAACCATATTGTGTTTCAATCCATCAACATAAAGGACGTCATGTGTAGGTAGTTTTTCATCCATGTTCAAGGTTCCTTTGCCATGGATTTTTAATATAATATTGTCTCCCAAGCTGACAAATCCTTCCTTAAATTTACTTAGTTTGATGAACTTTCTATTGTCACTAGTCATTTATTTTGAACAAGGACTATCTATTACCCACAATTTTTTTCATTGGCATAGAGTGCAATTTTAGCAATCATATATTATACAAATTTTTGATCTTTTAATTTTCACACATCCTTAGGTTTCTTTATTGGTTTATTTTTCTCCTTTTCATAGACTTTTGAACCTTTATTCATATTTGGAATCATGATTTTATTTTCACTTTGCATCTTTTTTCTTATAAAATTTGTTCTACTTTGTTTAGCTATGTGACCAGAATTATTGCAGTTATACATATTACATTTGTATCTAACAAGGGGCCGAATGAATTTTTAATTACAAAGTTTGTTCTCCTTATAGGTAATACTCTAAAATAACTATCCCTATGACCAAAATGATGAGTATAATCTATAGGTATAACAATAACCATAGAAAAATGAGGAGTACCTGGTCATAGAATTTCTTTATGCAGGATGAGGAGGTCTTCTTAAGTCTAGATTATTCAAGTCTCTCACATTTATGTAACCATTTATGTTGGCTACCTTTATCTTTTACATCTTATTTTAATTTTTAGAGATTGACTTATTACTCTTAGTCTTTTATTTAGGCTTATTTTCTCATCTAACTTTCTTCATATCAGTAGTGCTTGTGTTTGTCTTTGTATTTGTGGAGGCATTCTTATAAGCTTTTTCATTCTTTATTCTTGATTCTCCTTCTGCTTTGATTTTTCAATATAAGTTTGTAGATGTGTTTGTTATGATACTTTTCCCCTTTTAAAAACCAAGAATAGTTCTTTATTTTTATGGATTTTGAGAGTTGATAAACTCATCAAGAATTTATGAACCTTCTATCAACTTCAAAATTTTATCTAATTGGTATTTAGATTTTTCAAGATCTTTCCTCAATGACACTATCTTTGATTTTTAATTTAAGAATTAATTATATTTAGATTGTATTTCAAATTTGACTACATCTTATATTCTTTTAGACTCTTCAATTTGTGTCTTTAGGCTAACTACCATCTGATCATATTTTTCAAGACTATTGGATAGTTTTTCAATCTCCTTTTATGCTTGCTTATTTTTCTCTAAATTCTCTTTTATAAACTTTTCAATTTAATTTAGAGAACAAATGAGATCACCCTCTAGATCCACTTCTCCTTCCTCTTATTCATTGGAGTCTTCAACTTATTATATTTCTTGATCCATAAAGGTTGATTCTAATGTCATGAATATGAATTCATTTCCCTTAGCCACAAAGGCATAATCATGGTCATCATTTGAGCTATCGTAATCATCTACTAAATAATTATCTTTTTTTATATACAAGCCCTTATTATTTTTGAAGTTCTTATTTTTTGGAGTATTAGGGTTTAATGTTTTTAATATCTTCTTCTTGCTCAAAATTATCCTTTTTTAATAAGGGTATTTAGAAGCAAAATGTCCTACCTTACCACAGTTAAAAAATTTAAAGTGTAACTTACCTTTGTACTTTTTATATCCTCTTCTTATTTTTTTGACAAATTTGGTTACTCTTTCATCAATCTACTCAGATATAGATTTAGGTGTTTTTAATTTTACTTGTTTGGATGCTTTGAATGTAACTTCTCTCTTAAAAGTATTTTCTTCTTTTATTTTCATCTCATAGGTTGTGAAAGTTCCATGTAACTCATCTACAATGAGCTTATATAGATCTCTTGTTTCCTTTATTGTAGAGATTTTAGAGTCATACCTTGATGTAAATGATATTATGGCCTTTTTAACAATGAACAAGTCTTTCATCTCTTCTCTAAGGCCTCTAATTACATTGACTATTTCATCTACTCTAAGGAGGTAGTCTACAATTTTATCTTCTTCATTATTTTTAAGACTTTCAAACTAGCCTTTTTATGTTTGTATCTTAGCTTTCTTTAACTTATCATCACCTTCATAGATGATATTTAACTTTCTCTAGATATCTTATGCATTTTTATAATGCATTAATTTGACAAAATCTAAGTTAGACAATCCATAAAGGATAGCATTATTTTCCTTGGCATTGCTCTCATATGGCTTCTTTGTAGCCTAATTAGTAGGAGTTGTAGTAGGTGTTGTATATCCATTTACAAAAGACATCCATACATCAAAACCTAATTAATATAAATATGATTCCATTCTAATATTCTAAAATACACAATTTTATTCATTAATGAGAGATGATTTGTTTAAGGAAGAGCCTTCTTGACTAGCCATTTATGTTCACTATCCAAGATCTATCTAAGCTGATTAAGCTTATTGTAAGGAACTTGTGCTATGATATAAATTCTTGGAACACAACTATCTACTAAGAGTGGTTTTGAATTAATAGACTAATTAGAATTAGTATTTTAATCCTTTTTAATTAAATTTAAAAAGGATATGCAGAGATCACATACACACATATAGACATAGCAATATATGTACATGGAAAACCCAATATGGGAAAAACCACCATGAGAATAGATACTAGAATCTATTATTCTATTCTATCCTCATAATAAAAAACCTCACTTGTTAAAATGTTTAAGAGCATCAACCCTAAGGATACACCAATCCCATAATTTAATATCACCTAATATAAAGAATCACAAACTCTCTAACTAAGCACTAACTTAGATCTTAAGATGGTAATTATCAGTCAAATCTTTTATGGAGCTATAACTACATATTAAAAAATTGATTCATAAGTGAATCTAGTTCTATATTATAGATGTATTATGTAATTTATCATACTCTTCTCTACATATCTCCTCCTCTTTTTCTCTCTCCCACTCAATTAAACTCTACATATGCAACTATTCTTCAACACTGAGTGCATTTTATAGATGATTTATATATGCATTAGATCTAGGTCTCACATAGCTCGATGTTCACACTTGGTTATTAACACATCATGCTCCTAAAAGTTTCCCACTAAGAATTATGATAGTGATAATTCTTGTACCACTATCATAATTATCTATATTTTATTATATTTAACATATGCAAGGCTCTATTTTTGATGCACATTGCCTATTACATAATTTAGATCAATCATAATGATCTATATATTTCTCTATGTCATATAATGCATCTTTCTTAAATGTTTATCATTTGACCATTGAGATGAACATATATTTAAATACTAACCATTGATCCTAAGTTTCATGCCATGATATAATGATCCTCATTCAAATGTCCCAACTTTAAAATACAACCATTTGATTAAAATATAATAGGCTCATGCACTCCATTAGATACTTGTGAGCTTTTAAACTTTAACATTTATAATTTAAAATGCATATATTGATATTTGACCTAAGCTCCCACATTTCATTATATATTTAAAAGTATCATGGAATTTACCTCTATATATTGTTAAAAATTAGCCACTTTGAAATCCTTGACTCCACATGCTCTATTGATATTTCTTTTATGATCATGCACTTATCATTAAATCTTGTGATAAACTAATACACTCATTCATTCTCTCTCTGATAAGCTCCTATGAGTTTGACACTTGGTACCCTTACATGCCTTCTACACATTATTATTATTTCCTATGTTTATGACACTTGGAACTATCACATGCCTTATGCACATTCTCAGTCCCTCTGCATCTGACACTTAGAACTAGTGCATGTCTTCTGATCACTTTGTTGTTAGTCTCCAGTCTTGTAACACTTGACATTCACATGTTCTTACTAGATGTTATAAATCCCTATGTTTATGAAAATTTTAAATATCATGTTCACTCTTAGGTACCTTTGAAATATTAACTTTGTTGTGCATCATTACATCTTCATTATAGGATTTATCACTAGCCATTGATCAAGCTCAAATAAGTCTTAAGCTGAGGACTTAGGAAATATTAAAGTCTTTGATCACTAATCCAAGCCAATAATTTTTAGGTCAAAGGGGTCAGTTACACAATGATGGGGAATGATTAAATTATAATATAAGTGACCAATTCCCACCTATATCTAGTCAACATGAAAATAAAAAATTCTTATGAACTCCATGACTAGAAATCTTAGGGTTTTTTTTTAGAAACCCTAGTAATGTCCATGAGCTAAAATAAATATTTTTTGAGTTAATTTATCTTCATCTAAAACTATGGACCATATATATGAGATTCACTTGAAAATAACATAATAGATATTCTTCCAATTTTTCTAAAAATGTCTAGAAATGGTCTCTGTAAATCATGACAACATTATATGATAATATTGTAACTTCTACTATGCAATTGTAAAACATGTTCTTCCCTTCATAAAAATTATATAATCCTATGACATACATGACATTCATAATTATATAAATCTCCATTTTTAAATAAAATTAAAATCATATTTCCAACAATATTATGTTTATTTCCAATATTAATATTCCTCAAAGATTACTACATTCCATTTTTTGACTAGGTGTGTCATTTTTCTGCCTCCAAAGTGGTATATTTTCTTAGGTGTATGTGTGAGGGTATTAAAGGTTAATTTTGGTTGACTTAAAATGTTTCTTATGATTTAATAAATTTAATTTTCATACATTAACATTTCATGTTGTTTCCCACTACCATTTTCACTATGTTTTAACCCTATTATTCATGTCTCACCTCCATACCACTCCACAATCATCCTAATTCCATTCATCCATAATTAATTTAATTATAGACCATTTGAGTAGACATAAACATCCCTTAAAACCCTCAAGTATAATTAAATAATTTAATATTATACCTATATGGTCATACACCTAATTGAGGAGGTAAATAACCACTTATAACTAGTCACTTGGGCCTATTGTAGTAGATTCTACAAAGCCATTGTGTGAACCAACAATAGGAATAAGGAGTTATATGAGAATAATATGGTGTGCATAGTAAATATATTAATTAAGATATCAATATGTCATACACGAGTTTCAAATTAATACAAACCACCTTCCTCTCATACAAGCTTGATACTCATACCCTTATGAATAATCAAGAATGTAAATGAGTGCCTATAGCCCTGATGGTGTACCTTGAGATAGATATATTGTCTTAGCATAGAAAATAACATTCAAATCAGGTGAATTAGGGATTATATTTATGTAAAGGTAAAAATACCAATGATCACTCTATCTAAAGAGTAATAAAACTTCAATATAGTTTGAGGAGACACAAGCCTAATTAGATATAAATTTTAAGATTGAAAAGGGGGGTGTATTAAGAGTAAGGGAGGTTGGAAAATAAACATATAAGAGTGTCTATATTATTGATACATTTTATATAAACCTAATAAACATAGGAAACTCTATAAAAAAATAAAGTACCATACTTAAAATTTTCATGCCTAACCACATAGTCAACAGGCATCCCACTACTAGTCTAAGTAAAATGATTGTGTGAGACCTATACAGGCATGGAAAAGCCCCAAAGCTTAGTAAAAATGGTCATTTATACTAATAAAAGGATCACATGATTGCATTTGGGCTTAAAAAGTACTATGTATACCCATTATTATGTCTCAAACATATCCCAATCTGTGAAATTCAGATTCTAGGTCTAGAGAGTGAATCCATGTCTTGAGGAGCTTGTAGGCATACTAGGATCCAAAAATGCTTATAAATAAATGTAAATTAATGGTTAAAGTAATAATACACCCTAAAAATTTATTAAAATCCAATACTTTTATTATATTACCTTTAGGGTATAATAATGTAAACATGCCTTAAGCTTAATCTTAAACCCTATTGTTATCTTGGAGAGATTTGAGGTCCTTTTAAAAATTTTGATGTCCATGAAACGTGTATGAGTATGTGTCAGAACATAATAATAATATTATAAGTGTATATAAGAAAGGAAAGGATCTAAATGGTTTCAAAACCCTATGTTATCCATTAAACCTCAACATAAACAATTTCAAGCTTAACTTTAAGTGTTAACACACTTCATCATAGATATGTTTAGGCCCAAGGACCTTAGGGAAGTTTAATTCTCCCTAAGAAATAAATATATATGAAGGATTGGTTGGCATTAAGGGGATAACCTTTATGGATGATCATTAAGAAAATAACCTATCAAAATTGGTCTATATATAACCTAAGTGACACCTTCCAATGCTTCTATCTCCACACACTCTTTGCATGGTATCATAGGGTATTCATGGAAGATGATGAGGTAAATACACTATACGTTCATTGTAATTGGTCCTATTTTATAATTTGGAATTTTATTAACCATCGTTAATAATGTGAGTGTCTCAAAACCTACATAATTACCTGATGATGGATTATTACCTGAGCATTCATCTAGATGAGGTGGTTTAACCCTAAAATAGCCTTTATGATCTCCTCAATTATTATAAGCATCATAATGACCTATTATTTGGCACATGTAAGGGTTGGATTATACATAAAATGTCTAAAAAGACTAGTCTAAGACTAAAATTAGGGACATGGGAAATGCTTGTTTGCATCATAAGGATAGGATCAAAGGATGAATCCTAAATCCCCTAACCAAATCCTCCAAAAATCATAAAAGTGACTTCCATGATTGGTTTAATAATCAAATAGGCATAGATGTTGAAGTTGATGGTTTTATACATATGAAGGAAGGCAAATTATCTAATTAAAACAATTTTGGCATTCCATGAGACTTTTAGGGTAATGTTTAGGTTGAATACAAAGTAGGAGTGCTTCACAACCCTAGGGTTTAGGCAAAAATTCAAGGTTTAAGTCTATAGATAGGTTAATTTATCATCTCCACTAGGAATATGTCATTAGAAGGTGAAGCAAAGGGAAATTTGAGTATAAATAAAACTTTAGATATTAAAGAGATATGCCTTCATAATGTATAGAAAAATCTTAGTCACTTTTAATGCCATAAAGATCCCTACAGTTGGTCATTTTTTCAATAGACACCTAAAACCTACCTAAGAAGCATGTTTATAACCCAAGGAACATATTCAAATACTAAAAAATGTATGGATGTTATAAATGGTGATTCAAGAAGTTTAATGGATGTTTATAGGACTATTGGCATGCATTTTTTATAATTGGTTTAGAGGTTCAAGCCTTGTTCTCGATGAACCATCATTAAGATCCCAAAACACTCTTAAACCCCCCTTAAATCCTAATAGGGATTTAAATATAAAGGTTTAGTGAAAGATGTATTAAAACACGTAGTAACTAATTTAACAACACCTAGATCATGTTTCCAACTTAGAGGAGCTCATGACCTTGGTACTTGATCATATAGACGTTGTATAGACACCTCTAAAAAGTGCAAAATTTTAGGATTTTGAGTATGAAATGGGTTATAGAGCGTAAATAAGAGTTATAAATTATGGGAAATGTAAATTAAAGATTTATTCCACTCCTTCATTACTATAATTATCCATGGAACTACCTATAAGTATCTTTTTTAGATCCTCCTAAGCAGCTAGATTACGAAACCCATTTAAGTAGCATATTCATGTAAAGCAAATGAGTTGTAGGTAAAGAATAGTTGAGAAAATGTATATGTGTTGATTAAAGGGGTTATTTCAAGATGATTTAAAGCTTCTAAAATGGATTAGAGTCTTGGTTTAACTATCTAATTCATTCAAACAATAAATATGTAAAAAATTCAATAACTTACAAATGAGACCTATTTGATCAGCTAGTGGAAGGGTCTAGTGGGCATATGATGACATGAGGAAGTTAATGAGAAACATTAAACTTTGTAAATTCACATTTAATAAAGATTATTCCAAATTATAGGCCATTATTATGGAGTGGAGATAGGTTCAATTACAAGACAACATGTGTATTGAAGGAAAGGTTACTTAACACCTCTTAAAGGCCTCATAACAACCCATGTACACCTAGTAACTACCATTAGAGGGAAGAATGAGCTATTTTATGCATGTTCAAGATTTATATTAAGTAAAATATAGGATTTATATCTTCTAAACCTCATCTTAATGCCAAAATAGAGTCATTGAAGAAGTGTCAATGCATGAGAGGGGTGAATATGCCTATTATAACTACCATATGCCACCTTGGTCTCATTCATGGCCTCTAGTACATATATATTCTTCTCTCTTATCTATTATAAATTATATTTAAATAGGAAAAAAAATATCATCCCTTAGATGGGTGTATCAAATCTCTACAAAAATTGTAACATACTTCTTTAAATCGATAGAAAGATAGTTGTGGATCTCTTGGTTGAATGCTAGTGTGCCTTCTGAGAGCTGATGTGAAAAATGTATGATTTTTATTTTCATTTGTAAGTTATTTTATGAAAATAAATCCATGTTATCAGTATATTTAGGTTTTTTTAAGTGTTAAAAATTAGAGGTGTTCTTGAAGTGTCATGAGCTAATAGTGTCTTATGCAGATCTAGGTTCTTATCCTTCAAGTTTGAGAACTCTCACTTAGATTCACATGAAACATTCATGATTAGAAATTAATTAGGAGGTCTGATCATAGGAAGGGTCCTATATGTATCAAAGTTTTATCCCTTTAGGCACTTTTAAATAAATAAATAGATTAATTTCATTGCTTATATATTTATCAAAAGTGATTGGTTTATTAAGCATTATACATTTCTTTTTATCTAAATGGGAAGATTTAATGGAATTAAACTTATCAAAAATGAGTAGAATGTAGTTTTTAATCTATGGATTGTTATTATTATTATAATATATATATATACACATATATACATATATATACATATATATATATACATATATATATATATATATACATATATATATATATATATATATATATACATATATACATATATATATATACATATACATATATATATATATAAATATATATAAAATCTTTGATGGTATTGTAGATCAAATTGATGTCTTTTGAAATACTCACCTACGATTTTACAGTTGAGTTACTCTTATTTTATGCATTCCCAACAACTAGGTCATTTAATAAAACTATTTAATTTTTATTAATCTTAGATCATTAATGTGTTTTTTAGTAAGCCATTATTTTAGAAACATAGACCTGAATAAACTCACTTATCATTTATTTGATAAATTGACTAAACCAATGAGTCTATTGGTTTAAAATCATGTTATTCACTTTAAGAAAGTTTTTTCTTTCCTTTGGACTCAATATCAATAATCTATACATGCATATTTCAACTTGTTGTGTTTAGAGTCATTTATCTATATCTATGTTTTACTTAAGATTGTGCCCTAACTAATTATGGAGATCTTAATGGATTTTTAACTTAGTAATTTTCTAATTTATTATTTTTAGGAAATTATATGTTTGAGTCCTAAATAATAAAAGGGTTTGAGTAGATAAAATTAGTAAATAATATTCAATAATTAAGCCACTAATTTTTTGTAAACAAATAATATTTTTGCCTTTTATAAAAATAGTAATGAGTGAGATAAAATAAGATAGCTTATTCTAAGCTATTATGGATGAGACAGAGTATAATACTAGAGAAACACGATTGGGGCACTATCATAAACTGAGATTTGGAGTTCATATATTGAATGGATAGGACCTTTGAAAACATGACACCCTACTATTTAGTGTTGTAGTCCTGGTATTGCCATTATTTTCCAAACTACTCACAAAGATTTGATTTTTTTGGGTTTTATTCAAAACATTTGTGTGAGCTTATGTACCAAATTTTAGATCCTTTCTATCAATAAAACTCCCTATAAAGCTAATTCTCTGTGTGATTATGTCTTCTATGAAATTAAATAGAAATTTGGCAAATAGGGAAAAGGGGTTAATATGTAAAGGATACACTAGATGCACTTCACACCCAATGTGTGGGTACACTACTTACATACCAATACTTTGAGGAGGAATCAAGCAATATGTAGTACTCCCATTAAAGTGTTTGGTGAAATAGTGTGATGAAAATGCAAATAAATATGAAACTAGGTGTACTTGTAATGACTAGGGACTGGTATGAGGGTTTGAATAAGATTGAAATATTATTGGATGGTTGTATGTAGAGAATAGGGATAAGTTCTTGAGTGATCTTGCTAGTATTATTTATTTTCTCTTGTAAATGAGTGTCGACCCTTCTAAATGGAATTTTATAAGGGATTTAATGATCATGGTTTAAATGAATTTGCATTAGGCCAACATGAATTAGGATAAGGATTTGGGAGAAAATAATTGTTAGAAACTATTTTACACTTGGATAATAGGGTTGAAAATTGGACACCCTATCTTTCAATACTCCTATCTAACATGGGTGTTATTGTCTAAATGGAATGACACCTAGGGGGATGGATATGGGCCTAGGAAAGCTACCTAGGTCTAAAAAACTTAAGTCTAGAAGGCTATAGATGATTTGGAATTGGTGAAAGAAGAGCCTAAAAGGGTTATTCAAGAAAGTAGGAGGACCTATGTATTATGTGTCATTAGCCATACTCAAATAACCAAAATTCATATTTTATTTGATCACATTTCCTCCTAATTTATTCTAGTGATGTACTAAAGTGAAATACTAGGATGAAGGAAAAATAGAAAGCCTAGCTAAACCTACTTTTGAAGGTGAATATCACAAATATATACCATGTTGGATGTGAATAAAGAGAGCATAATGTGAAGTGTGAATTAGGTAAATGAACCAATACAAAACCTATTGTGATGCTATATTGTGTTAGGTGTGTGTTGTACCAAAATTTATGTCATGAAAAAAGTTGAGTACTCAATTCCCTAGAAGTGGATTAAGAATTCAAAGTTAGTCCCTTTGGATCCGTCATTGCCTACTCAGTAAAGCTAATGAATCATGCATGTGTCAATAGATGTTTGGACTATGTGTCTAATCCCTCTGAATAGTTGGCTTAAGAATATAAAGGCTAGCCCTTTGGATCCATCATGGCCCTATGAATTGAAACTATGAAGTGATACTAGTATGGAATAGATTTCATATGAAATGGCTCTTGAATCCCATGAATGTATTATATTCTGATAATGTTGGCATGGGTAGTTGAATGTATGCTAGAAACTAGGCCACTCTTGGCCATTTTGAAAGATGGATACTAGGATTGTATGAGAGCCACTCTGAAATTGATGCAATAGGATTATATGGAAGCTCAAGAACTTAGGTACTCAAGAAGTTGAGCTTGTATGAAAGGTAAACTTGAAAAAGGATGCCAACCACTTAAAGATGGAATAAGGCATGAAACTACTAAGAATGCTTAATAAAAATGAATTGAACTTAGAAAGAGAGGAGGACTAATGTGCCATACACATAGCCCCTAATAAATACTATTTGGAACATGGATTTTGATTTATAAGTTAGATCAACTAATTAATATAAAACTAAAAGTGAGAGCCATCATGTTTTGCATGATGCCCCCTATATCTATATTCTCTGATAATAAATAAACATGTTGAATCTAGACTATGTTGTAATAACAAACCTGTGACTGAACTCACCTTTCTATCTACTTTTAGAAAAATTGATTTTTCTATTATCTAGACAAGAGTACCAAAAATAAGTCACCCTACTAGTAATACTATATTCCATCTTTAGTTCTATTTCTAAGGGTTAAATCTGATGACTATTCTAAATTCTCTATTATCTACCTAGTTTTTAAAATAATGTTTGATGTCTAGATTATAGTTTTAGTGTTATAAGAATTGTTGCTTCTACAACTAGGAGCTCTGATCTTTGTGACAAAACTCCTATTTATTCCCCCCTCTTTTGAGGGTAGGAATAAGTAACTTGCAATGACTTCCCTCAAAAGAAGAAGCCCTACAATTATGTTAAGATGGAAATATACATGATATGGAAATGATAATCAACAAGATATCTCAAGATATAGAAATATTTGTATTGAGAGATTATCAGATCAATAGGGATATGAATATATAAATATAAAGATGTAAAATCATGTGAAATGTACTAAACTAGAATCATAAGTGTGAGTTATTAGTTGTTAGTAGGGAGGGATGGAACATGATGTCCATCATGGCATCCAAGAAAGTAAAGAAATGCATGATATGGATCATGACTTATACAAATAAGGACAAATAATCAAGAAATAAACATAGAGAGTAAGAATCAAGAAGCATACAAGGGTAGCCAAGGGGCCAAGCAAACAAAGGACATGGACACATATCACTTATACAAGAAAGCAAACATACAAGGCATGTTTAAATGCCACATACACATATCATAGAATAAGCAAGATTGACATAACGGCCATAAGCACATAGAAGAGTAAAATCAAGGGACATTGGAAAATGTCTAATGGTACACACACATGAATAGAAGTAAAGGACTTTGAAAAATATTCTAAGGCACACACAAGAGATAAGCAAGAAGTAGAAATGCAATCCAATAAGGTACACTAAGAAAGATGAGAAAGGAAGTAATAACTGGAAAGATAGAATCACATCTAAATAATCAAAGCAAGAGTGAAAATATGCAAGACATGTTTATTATAAGACTAAGTATATGATAAAGAGATACTTAAGTGTTAGATATAAGTGAAATGTTGATATAATAATCTTTTTAATCTAGTAAGTAATGTATGTTAGCATGATAACTTTGAGTGTGTATTATAAGAATGACATAACTTGGATGGTGTAGTCATGTAGAAGATGCCCCCAGTGGGTATGTATATCGATGTGTGTCTCAAATGTAAAAGTAGGATGCCCCATCAATGGGTAGAGTGAAGTAGTCAAAGATCTATATGTCACTATACATACTAAAAGAAGATCAAGTGAAGCATGGTAATATAGATAAAATGACAAAAAATAATATGAATAAAAAATATAAGTCCTAGCATAGTAGTAGTAATGTAAAGCATGGATGATGCATATAATTGAAATGTTTTTGTATTTTTGTATATATTTGAATGTTTTTGGTATTTTTGAAATGTTATATTGATTTTGTATTTTTTAAATGAGATATGTATAGGAAAGACTAAGGAAAAATGATATTAACCCATGAGTCTTAGATGAGACTCCCTATCATGGTGTCCTTTATCAAATAAAAGTATCTTGCATTATCGTGAAGCATGATGAAAAGGTTGAGACTATGATTCTAAAAGTTGTGTGCATTTTAAATATTCTAAAATCTCTAAAGTAGAAACTGACTATGGGTTCCCTCCATAAATTTGAGAAGTGGATGCAATTATAGGACTCTTAGAGAACCATCTAGAAGTAAGAGAAGCTCTCTAAAAATGTGTTATATGTGTAGATGCATGAGAGCCCAATGAAACCACTCTAAGTGTGAATACTATAGATAGAAGTTATATATAATACTAAAGATATGGAGGTGTATGAACCCTCTATATTGGTAATGGATGCATCAACTATGTCTAAATATGTACTAGAGGAAGAATTGTAATTAGTGGGGAAACTAAAACTAGTAGAGAAATTAGAATTGGTGATTGCAAATGATATGGCTTTAAAGTGGGGAGTGGTAACTCATATGGAACTCCACCAACTATAATAACCTAATTAGCATGAATTAATTTTATGTATCTATGAAATATAGATGGTACTGATCAATTTTGTTTGAATTTATGCATGACCAAGTAACATATCAAAAACTCTTACACTGAGAACTATAGTGAAATGTGTGGTCACATGTGTTAGACTAGTTTTTAAGAAGTACAATATCACCCAATGAACTCTATATGTGCCCACTGAATTCATTGATAACTATATTTATTAGAGTGATACCCTATTCTGAATAACCCAAATGTTGTAATAAAGTAATGGTGTATATGTTGACACTGGAACCATTATCAATGAGAAAATTATGAATGGGGTGATTATGAATATGTGCTATGACAAAGAGTGAATTATATTCTGAATTATCCTCAACAATATCTTGATCTAAGAAGGATATTAAAGGTCTAGTTATAATCCTAGACTCACACACCTATCATATCACTTAAAGGATGTGATTTAACTGAAGGTTCCTGGTATGTAACTGGTGGAAGATGTGCATGGTATGTGTGGTGAACACATAATGTGTCTTCTTTCTCTTTATTATAATGTTGTGGGAATGGATTTTAGAAGATTTTCAAAGATTTATCCTATGTTAGCTTAGCCTATGGAGGTTCAAATAAAATTCTAAGATCAAGTAGGTTGTTATCTATCAAGTCCTTTATCTTATGTCTCAAACTGATACATCTATTTGTAGTGTGTCCTAATTCCCTCTAAAATTCATAAAATGCTTGTTGATCATATCCCTATGGAATAGGATTTTTTGGTTGAAATTCCCAAATAAGAGGGAGAGTAATGATGTTATATTCTAATAGCTACTGTAAAACTCTAGTTAAAGAAATTGATAGATTAGCAAATGCACACTGAAGATGTGTTAATAAAACCACACACTGATGGGGCTCTAAATCCACATTGACTATTGGTTGATTTGGATTCTTGTTATCATTGACTTTGACCTTATATGTGACTTTTCTATTACTCTTATTTGTTGTGTCTAGAATGCTTGTATACTTGAGTTTGCCCATTAAAATGAGTTTCACTTCTCTTTATTTTAATGTATGACACAATTTAGTGAAGGAAGAGAATATTTTGAACATAATAGATTCATGTAATACTGGTAAAAGGATTTGTTTGAAGAGATCATATAGCTTCTGATCTACCATGAGGCTAGTCATCTTAGCCAGGATGGTCTTATATCGAAGCACATAATCTATGAGATGCTCATTTGATTTTTGTTTCTATTGTGTAATTTTTGCATAAGAAACCTTATCACCAATTTTGGTACTAAAATGTGCTAGGAACATGTTAGCTAAAGGATTGAATACATTGATCGATTGATTTGGTAAACTATAGAACCACTGTAAAACATAATCCTTTAGACTTCATGGAAATAAATTCGTAAGTAGCTAGTCATTTGGTACATAATCCAAGCATGGTGCATGAAAATATCTCAAATGTGTCTTTGTATCACCCTTTCCATCCTAAAGAGTAAGCTTAGGTTGAACAAAACCTTATAGGAAGGGTGTAGAAGCAATGTGATGTGCCAATGGTGTATGTAGAAGAGAAAAAGAATCCAAAGCTTGTGTAGGTCCAATGGTACCTTGCCCAATATGTTGTACCTTGGATTGAATATATCTTATCTCTTGCATAAGGGTTGCCACATCAAGAGAAAGGGATGTACTAGTTATAACTAGTGACATAGAGATAGGTTGGGTTGTTATAGGGGGTTGTTGAGATGTAGTTGCCCTTGTAGAGTCATTTTAAACTAGTTTCTCTATGGTTTAAAAAGTTTGACCATTGTTAACTTTTTGTTGTTCCTTTTGTAAAATTCTAAGCATGTAGTCCTACATATCTAGATGTTTGGTTAAGAGTTCTTAAAGTTCTATTTTATCAGTATCATCAAAATTGGTATATTGGGCTATTGTTAAAGTAGGAAAATAACTTGAAATGTATTTAAATTTTTTCAAACAAGTGCTAATAGGAAATGTGATAGAAAGGGAAACAATTAATTATAATAAATGCAAGGTCTCAAAAATACTGAATTGGAATTTATGCAAAAATGATATTAAACTGGCAAACATGTAAGGTGATACCTTAAGAAGTAAAATAGGAGCTCGTACATGTAACTAGGAATTTTTCAAAAATATTTTTACAAAATACTACGAATTTTTTAAATTAAAATTGAATTTTTGAGCTAAGTATGCAAGATAAAATTCAAAATTTTATGGGAAAATGCTTGATTTAATGGGACCTAGTAGATGTACCTAGGGTTTTGAGAAAAATAAATTTTTGAAAATTACTATGAATCTTTGAAATTTAAAGTGATTTCTTGACTGCAATATACAACTAAAAGTTCATAGAATGATTGGAAAATTACTAGAAAATTACTAGGAGCTAGTTGATATAAATAGGGTTTGAAATAAATTTATTTTAAAATTTACTACAAAATCTTAAAATTGAGATGAATTTCAAACTTTAATATTTAATAAAAAATTTAGAAATTAATCTAAAATTTCAGCTAGGAATTTACCCCAGGGTTTTTATGAAAAATTTAAAGTAAGTTGGGTTCACCAAATGATTTCTTATTTTTGGGAAATTAGATGTTTAATTCCTAAATAATAAATAGTTTTGAGTAGATAAAATTAGTAAATAATATGTAATAATTATGCTGATGATTTTGTGTAAACAAATAGTATTTTTGCCTTTTCTAAAAATAGTAATTAGTGAGAGAAAATATGACTTAGCTTATTCAAGGATACTATGGATAAGAAAATGTTTGATACTAGAGGAACATGATTGGGACACTATCACAAATTGAGATCTAGAGTTCATTTCTTAATTAGACAGGCCCATCAAAAATAGGATACCCTGCTATCTGATGTTGTAGTCTTTGTCTTGTCATTGTTGTCTAATCTACTCATAGAGATATTTTTATTTTGGGTTTTTTTATAGTGTCTATGTAATACTATGTACCAAATTTTAGATCCTTGATGTCAATGAAACTCCCTATAGATCTAATTCTTCATGTGTTTGTGTCTTCTATGTAATTAAATGGAACTTTGGCAAATAGGGAAAAGGGGTTAGTGTGTAAAGGATATGCTAAATGCACTTAACACCCTGCATGTGGGGATCAAGATATATGTAGTTCTCCCATTGAAGTGCTTGGTGAAATAGTGTGATGAAAATGCAAGTAAATGTAAAATCGAGTATACTTGGAATGACTCAGGATTGGTATGAGGGTTTGAACAAGATTGAAAAAAAATTGAATGGTTATATCTAGAGAATAAGGATAAGTGATTGAGTGATCTTGCTAGTATGCTTGATTCTTTCTTGTAAATGAGTGCCAACCCTTCTAAATAGACTTTGAATGGCCTTTTATAAGGGATTTAATGATTATGGGTTAAATGAATTCACATTAGGCTAACATGAATAAGGATAAGTATCTAGGATAAAATGACCATTAGAACCTATTTTACATTTGGATAATAATGATAAAAACTAAACACCTTAGGTTTCAACATTCCTATCCAACTTGGGCACTATTGTCTAGAGGGAATGAGACCTAAGGGATAGATTTGGGTCTAAGAGATAAGCTTGGGTCTTAAAGGGTTAAGTCTAGAAGGTTGTGGATGACTGGGAATCAGTGAAAGACGAGCCTAAAAGGGTTGTGTAAGCAAGTAGGAGGACCTATGGATTTGGTTTCATTAGCCATACTCATGTAGAAAATTTTCACATTTTATATGACTAAATTTTCCTTGTCAATTAATTTTTATGGCTTGCCTTAACTGATTTTACTTGAGTTTCTTTTATATTTTGCCTAAGATAGATTTCAATCAATTTGAAAGTTGCCTAGATGATGCCACACAACATCATCCTGATAGCTTGAAGGAATAGTTGGATGGTAAAGTCTCTAATGCTATGGATTTTTTTGAAACTTATAAGTGGTAGCATTGAGGAGCATAGAATATTGGAGGGGCTAAGTCATTAGGGTTAATATGATAATGTTTTTGCATTTCACGTAATTGAGTAGGTCATTTTATTAAAAGATTAAAACTTTGAGTTTGGGTCACTTTACATTGATTTTACCTTCATCAATGTTTATGAATTTGATTAGTAGTTTGGACAAATCCATGTGTTGAAATCCCATTAACCTAGGAGTGATTATAACATGGTTAGTTGTAAAATTAGTGCAATGAGAGTAGGTGAGTGGTATATTACCATGCGAAATCATCTTGATAACTAAAAAAATTGAAGATGACCATTGAGAGTAAAAAAAAGTTTAAGCTATTAGGTGAATGGGATGTTTGTATGTTCCATCATCTTGATAACCCACAAACCTAGAGATGGATACATAGAGTACTCAGAAGGCCTAATGAAAGGAGGGAGTAGCTATTATGGGTTAATACCCTGATACCTATATGGTTTTGATGATGTAGAAAACTTGAATTTAGTAGTGCTTGATGCACTAAAAGTGTAGGCTTGTGTAAACCCAAGGTAGACAAGTGGAATCCACTAAATTAAGCTACTATTGAGTAGGAAGTTAATGGATGTCTTCACTTTATTAATTTAACCCTCTTTGGTGCCATCTTATTAAAGAATCCTAAGTTTTAGCCAAATGAATCAATATTGTGGGCTTTTAAATTATGGACTTACATATATTAAAGTCTCATAGATATTATAAGATATTTTTTGGTTGATTGAATGGATATTAGTATTTATCTATCACTGCAAGTGTTATGTTTGGTTTTATGTTGTGTCATGCCTATCTTTTAGGGAAAAAATGGGCATGAAAATTTAGAACATGTTTATAAACATACCCATATTAATACAACCCATATTTTTAGAGGAGGTGATATAGTGTTTCTCAATCATATCTTGGTAAAAGGGAAACCAATGATGTGCTTGATATACTTTACTTGATATTGTTTTGAAAGTATTGTGGATGATAATGTGTAAAGTTATTTTTGGTAGTATTTTAAATCTAGCATAATATATATGTGTAGCAAATAGTTCAGTGATTTTTGGTAGTATTTTAAAATTTTAAAATTAGTTGCAATATGGAAGGGATCATTATGTATATATTAATTCAACTTTCATATTCAAATTTGGATAATTGGGGTTCAAGATATGCACATTTAAAGTTGGTGCAAAAAGTGATATATTAGGTGCATTGTAATAGAAATTTGAAATCATTTGCATTTTGAAATTTTATGAATTTTGAGATCTAAGTTTAGAGAAGAAAAATTACACATAGAAAATCCCCTCATCTGATGTTAATTGATGTGCCCTAAAGTACCTTAGCTAGCCAAGATTTTTTTGAGCTATTAAGTAGGTTTTTTAAAATTTATTAGTAATTTTGAATTTTGGAAAAAAAAAATTGGATATGATTTTGTTACTTTCATAATATTTTGGATGCTTAGATTGACATCCTAAATTATTTCATCTATAACTCAACATGACTATCTAGTGTCAGATACTAGCACCTAATGTTTTCATTAGAAGCAAACATTATTGTTTGACACTTTGATCTTGGGTGGATGCTAGCATACAATTTTAAGGTCCTTTTATTTTATGTATAATTAACTATTATATTTTTTTTCAAGAAAATATAATTTTTAACATTTTATTATTGTTTCATTATTATAGAAGGATATTCACATTCAAGAGTTTTAACATGGGAAACATTATTCAACACTAAAATAGTTGGGTATATATGAATCTAAATGGGTTGTTATTGATTAATTGGGGTTGGGTCACATGGTCCATTTGGTAACTATACCATATGATATCCACATCATCATAACCCTATTTGAGAGGTGGACTATAGATACATGTACATTTTGGCTTCCCATTCATGAGATGACCATCATCTTAGAGGATGTGTATCATATTTTTAAACTATCGATTAGGGGTGATAGAATTTTACTTGATGTAGATGGTAGTTAAGTATATATTCAACTTTCCCATGTGAATATTAATATTCAAATGGATCCTAGTGAAGATCTAAGCAATATGATGTAGTTTGATAACATTATTAGAGGTGATGTTTTTCAGCTATGGAAGTTTATTTGATTTTTTATGGCATCATTTTGAGTTATGAAGGGTGAGACTATTGGTATTTATTATTAGATATATCATGTATTATGTCACATTGAGATTGATCAAACTAGGTATTCATGGGGTCATACCATACTAGCCCACTTATATAGGGATCTCAAAAGGTTTACATTAGAGATTCATGGTGGGGGTATTATAGTGATGACTCTATTACATGTTTGAGCTTATGATAATATCATAGTGGTATGGCCAGTTCATGGTATCCTCCTTGGATGGGCTCATCCATAAGTGTTTTTTGAGTGGTGGGAATTCCCATATGATAGACTTCACATTATGATGGAGTAACATATTTTTTTTGAAGGTTTATCTCCATATCATATTATTTGGCATCCATATAGGACTTTCACTAGGTGGCCAAAGGATGGACATGAGTTGCAAAGGGTATACATCAGTATGTGGTTAGTTGATCAATTTCCTAGTGTCTATGAGTCGTTTTAGTATGATGAGGTTTTATGATAGTTTGAGATTGATCAAGGAGTTACCTCAATACTTTATCCATGATATTAGATGGCATAGAGTGTTCATAGGCCACATGATAGGCCATCACCTATTGTTATAGATCTATCGATGTACTTAGGTGATGAGCAAGATCTTATAATTCCCCTGGTAGTAAGAGACAATGAAATTTATACTTATGGTTATATACAGTGGTGGGCTTGAGATTGATGGCCTTTATTATTTATTATTGTAGTTTTGGCTCTAAGTGCCATTCCTATGGCATAGGGTTATGACAAAGGAGAGATAGGTGGTCATGTATGAGATGGTACTCCTAAAAGACCAATAATGTTAAAGATAGGTGGCCAAATATGAGTACCATAGTTTTAATTTTTTTATTTGATTTTGTTATAAAATTATTTAGTTTTAATATACATCACTAACTAGTGTCACATATTTGATGTGTCTAGGTAACCAAGAGTGGTATACCATGGTGGATCCAGCAATATAGACCCTCACTCATAATGTGCCTATGGATGTAAGTAGAGATGTATTTATTTAAAGAGTTGTTGACATTGTTAGTGTCCATATACCATTGTTTGATCTTTTTATGAGATTTATGGTAGCATACCATATTGTATCCATAAATAATGAGGAGTTATGTGTAGATCTAGATAGATGGGACATCCCACACTAGAATTACACTAAGAGTATGTAGACACTCATTGATCACTATGATAATTTTATATGGAAACATGATTAGATAGTGCAGTGGCTAGGTAATTTTAAGGAGAGAGTATGCATGTTTTCACAAGCATGAGGACTACAGTTTATTCCTAGTGCATCTACATCTAGAGGTGTTGGATTTGTAGATGTTGATAGTTATGAGTAATATATTGTTGTCTATTCTATTCACCCATGATATTTTTACAATTGACATGCTTTGAGATGGTCATTTTTTCCAATATTGAGCACACCCCTTGAAAACACCTTCATGATGATCTATAAACCCATAAATATGTATGCTAAGACTATTAAGGTTACTTCCATTTTTTGGATTCATTAGATCATGATAACAATCATATTTTGAGGTCATGATTTGGTGTTAGTCCTTTTATGCAGTCTATTTACATGGGTTTCAATGTAAAAATGTGTCTATGGGTCTTGTTAAGTTCTTGTTAGCCTTGTTAGTCCTCATTCCATGTCTAAAGAATCCATGTGGATTCCCAATGCAACACCTTATTATAAGGTCTAATATGTCATCTTAAGGTCATGATGTCCTAATGAAGCCTATTTGATATTTAGATATGTGAATTGGATTTCAAGTACAAATGCATACAAAAAGATTCTAATACATTTATTAACATCATATTTGCCTTGTAGAGGTTTATTTAGGTGTTTTACAATGAAGGATAAGGTCAAAAATAGTTTTAAGAGGCATAATAGGGTCATAAACATATTAAATGGTCCAATTTGAGGTCTCATAAAGTCATCTTGATATGTGAAGACTCTTTATAAATTATCTAGTCTATACAAATGGGGAAAAATGCATTTTCCTTGGTGATTTCCCTCCATCATCACTTTTAAATTCTCTAACATGTAGGAGTGTATCAAAACACAACCAAACCATTATCTATCCTAAAGCATGACTCAAATAAGTCTTCATTATTCTAAGATAAATCAAGATGAATTAGTAAATCTAAAAAATTTGTTTCAAGCTCTTGCTCAATATCTTAGGAATGAAAACATCAATAACATACCCTTCTCCAAAATATAATGTAAGTTTCCTAAATACCTTAAGGTTTTCAAGAACGTTTTCAAAATTGAAAGGTAGAGTTTTGATGATAAAAATGTGAGTGTAAGTATTAAAAAAAAATTGGGTCATTTTAATATCAAAAGGAAATAAATGATAGGGATTAATTAAAATATCTAATTCATAGTATTAGTATTCTTTAGGTTTTCAATGAGTAGATATGGTTTTGTAAGATAAAGGACAAAAGTTGCATGTTTTAATAATGTTTCCATTGTTCCAAAGATTGGAAGATTTGAACATAAAATTCCCAGACTTGTAAATAATTTATACAATTTTTTCATGTTGATATTGGCATATCCTATTTATCTCATGCTTTAGGACACCTTTATATAGTCCATAAATGAAAAATGTAGGGAGTTCAAGATTATTGTTAAATTTGTAGGTTCTTCACCATGTGATAGATCCTTCCTACATGTACATGGATAATAAAAAAATTATGAAGAGATCATGAGAGTCATATCTCACTTAATTATGGTCCTGAAATTCATAAAAAATAAATGAATCACATGTATTCAAATACATACATGTATCCATAGAAATTATAAGGGTTTATTACAAATAATCATGCACCCAATTAAACCTAAAAATGCATGTGTCAAATAAAATATTGGAGGGGATTTATAATGTAAATAGGAACTTATCAACAACTATAGTAATAAGGGATAACCTTAGAAGTGGGCTATTTTAAAGAAAAGATGGTGGACTAGTCTAAAACCTTGTTTAAACCCTAGAACCCATGAGTGCATTTTTTAGACATTTTGGGGCTTTAGAAGATATAAATTATGAATATTTAAGCGTATATAATAAATAATCATGCATATGGAAAGGATTTTAAGCTTTCATAATGCAATTATCAAGGCAAATGCCACTCCAAACCTTCAATTTTCTCTAAAAAGTTATAAATAATTGTAGGCTTGCAAGCTTATTGAAAGCATTTTTTATGATAAAGAGAATATGAGGTTTCATTTCAATTATTTTTCACATTAAATTGAAGTTATTAACTTAAAAATGTATAACTATGACCTCAAATCCCATCATAAGGCATGCAGGTTAGGGTTAAGAGCTCCAAGAATGTTTGAAGCAAGTGTTAAGAATTATAGGCTTCAAGAGTGATATACTCCTTGATTGGTATGGATCACTACCCTCAAATATACTAAAAGTGATTTCAGGTATAAATTTTATGTCTTCAAATATTTTAATAATAATTTAAGGTGATTAAAATTTTTGATGATTGACAACAGCTCTTAAGATATATCCAAAGTTTTATTAGGGTTTAAAGTTATAGGTAGATTAATCAAGTTTAGGATCTTGATAGGTGAATTTAAAGAATTAAAAGTGTTATAATGAGTTTAAATATGTGCATAATTTTTTTCAATATTGTTATTTAATCTTTTAAATTTATATCAAGTCCTTATTGAGCTCAAGAGTCAACCTACAAGTCCATTAACAACACATAGCCAAGAAAAGTGTAAAAAATTCCCAAGAAGGCCTATTTTATCCATGGCTTTAGGTTAAATTTTTTTTTTGTGATGAATGATAATTGAGGAGTATTATGTGACATAAATTTTATAATTTTAAAGGCTCTAAAAAATTCTATAAACTCAAGTTATGATTTTTGAAGGCTTTAGGCCTATTTGCTAGCCTGATAGGGTTTAAAGGTCGAAAATATAACCCTCTAAAATTGATGAAAATTTGTAGAAATTTTAATTAAAGTTTTATAAAAATATTATAATTTATTTCTAAGTGATTTGACATATATATAAAAATTATGATAAAAACTTATTCTACAAGCCTAGTTTTAAGCCTATAAAAACCATGTTTGATGTTTTTCCCTGATCAAGGTTGGTTGAAGGTACTGATTATTGTGATAAGTTTATATAAAATTGTGTAGGTGTGATAAATACCTTAATTTCATATAAATTTATCATTTTATTTAAATTTGTTGTCAAGAAGTCTTGTAGGTATGCTTGTCTCTCTCAATCAAGTTACAGGTTGATGTTCCTTTGAGACCTCCATAATATTAAGCCCTTAAATTTAATTTTATAAGAATATACATCGTTATAAAAACATAATGTATGGTTTTAATGGAAATAATAACATGAAAACATTCATCCATAGGCCCAACCACAAGGGGGATAAAATGATATAACATGGAAAGTTATAGGCCTACATGCATGTCAAGTGATTTTCATGATGTTAAAAGAGAAGATAAGGGTTATTGAGTATATCTATAGTCCTAAAAGATAAGGGGATAGGATTCAAGGATCCTCCACCTCACTTGAAATTTTTTAAACATTTAAAAGTATTAAATTACTCACTTACATGTATAGTTTCAAGGTTTCATTAGATTTCAAGCAGAGTTAAAGATTGTAGGGACACATCATCTAGTTAATATTCATACATAAATCAGCTATAAACCAGAATAGTGTTCTCAAATTCCTCATGGTAAGTAAAATACAATATCATACATTGAGTTTTCGATGCCTTATAATACAAGTGTAGATTTTCAAAGGTAAATCTATGATGGACCTTGCAAGTCTTGGATAATAAAAAGTTACAAAGAAAGATGTCAAGTTGTAGGCAAAATTGGTGAAGGTGGTGAAGTGGAAAGATTATAATCTTATGAAGGCCTTTCACCAATATCATAATAATTATAAACATGGAAAAAGAAGTCATATACCTACAACATTATTCTCAAAGCATTATAGGATTATTTAAGGAGTCGGGAGAAAGAACATAGGTCTACCAATTTGGAGAAGGTTAAGAGATATCTAAGACCACCAAGATGAAAGATTTCAGATTTTAAGCCCACATGAGAAGATTTAAAAAGTATAAAATTTTATTGATATGTTTAAGGAACTTTATGAATAATGAATTTGGATAACATGCATGGTAATGCCTAGAAACAATCTACTAAGCTTGAAAATTAAGGATATTTAGATGATTATGACCTCAATACGTAGTTTTGGACCTGCAACAAGTCTCTAGGTGTCTCTTGCAGTTGTAAAGGGACTGAATATAAGTTGGAATATAAAATATGGATCCTTTCAAGTAATAATATACAAGTTTTCATGGATCTTCAAATAAAGTCATAGGGTAAGAAATGAGACAAGATAAGCTTAAGGGATGAGAATGCATGTTTTCTAAGCCTCTTTAAAAGCTCTTATGGGTACAAGTATCAATTATAATGAGTTATATGGATTGACCTCCACCTAATTTAACATGAAAGTTATATTGAAGAGGCCATTAGAGGCTAAGTATGGTGTAGGAGGATTGTGTGAATCTTAAATGAGGCAATTAATAAAATAAAAACTACCCCTAAATGATCAATAATTCCTTGTGTAGGTCATTCAAAAGTGGAGGATAATTTTGGCTTTCTTTCTCTCAAGCATGCCAAGCATGGGAGAGGGATTGATGAGATAATACTTTATGGAGGAAAAGATGGGACATTACCCAAAGGATAGGGCTACAAATGAAGGAGTGTTTTACCAAAATAATCATGTATAAACCCTTTAAGGTTTAACAAAGGCCAAATATATACCACTCTATGCCACTCTCCTTAGATAATCAACTTGAAAACAAGCCTAATGCATCAAGGGAGGCTGACTACCTTTATTTTCATTGTCTATTTTTAGATTTGAACTAAATTATAGTGTAAATGGTAACATTATTGAGCTATATTTCTCTTCACTTTTATTTTTCTTATCATTTCCCTATATGTAAGTGTAAAAATATCCTTTCATTGATCCCTTTATTGGGTGTATCAAAACTCAACTTTTATGAAGACTTTTAATGTTGGCTTAAGGCCTCTGAATTGAATAAAGGTTGGTTTTTAATTTCTATAAGATTTAACCTTATGTGATTTTATATTTTTGTTGTTCTATAAATGTGGTAGAGAGTGTTATCCCATATATATGACCATTTTCCTTCACCTCGGTGAAATAAGCCATATCTTTTATAGTTCATATGCGATGTTACTATTGGTTATGCAAGTGATTAGTTGTGGAAGCTCACTAATAGTGTCTTTTATAAGAACTTTTGGCTATCCCTTTTATTTATAACATAGTCCACCACCTTCATATGAAACATTTATGCCTGAAAAAACTAATTTGGAGATTATGTGGAATAAAATTTAGTCTTCATAAGTCCCATTGTGTTATTTTAGGTAGGTAAAGGAAATACTAAATGTCAGTGTATCACCTCATTTTCAAGTTTTTAGATTCATTATCTCTCTCTTTTAATGAATATAGTCTTAGTTTAGCTTAGATAGGATTAATTAGTGTAGGTTTTAGGGTTGTAACCTGATCCTAGATTAGGTGCACTATGGATTGAGAAGGAGATGACCTTCTCCATATATTCACTCCTATAATAAATCACCCATACCTTTAAGTGATTACATTGTGTCAATTTAAATGGATCTTAAGACCTAACAAGGTGCATTTTAATGTGATAAAATATACCCTAGGGGATATTCACCCAACTTATAATTGATATTCTTATTTGTATAAATGTTGTATCATCTTATAAATACATACATATGTGTGTATATATGTATTTATGTATGCATGTACATACATACATATGTACACACACACATGACATTGTTCACATGGTTTGATTTGGTGTTGAATGGATTTGCACTATTTAATTTTCTCCTAGTATGTTTATTTTTGAAATCCATGTGTTATATTAGAAATAGATATATCATCATATGAGATGAAATTTTAATGGGTATAAAAATCCATGACTATAATGATAAGCTGAAAATGGGACCACATATGGTGCTTCTATATTAATCTCTAAAGTATATATAGAAATATCTTTTTAAGGTGTATATATCTATTAAAGTACCCATGTATATTATGTAATTTTACCATATACCTATGTCTCTTTATGAAGGACATAATATACTAATGGTTCCTTGGTAGGATTAGAGTGGGAGAGATTAGCCCTAGGAGAAAGTACATTGGGAGATGGGCTTCTACTAGAAATCATCCTATGTGAAGGATAATAGACCATGTGTTCCTCATAGGGATCAACATGGGATGTCTTAACCTTTAGATGAGCCTCTAGGATAAGTATGTGGAATAGGTATAGATATGAATTTTCAATAAACAATGATTTCATGATCAACTAACTATATGAGCTTTTTTTTATAGCAAAATACTCATTATCTTGATGACCATTATGACTATGATAAGTGTAGAAGTCTTGTCCTTTTTTCCTCTTGAATATGTGATGTATTTAATGTGAATTAGGATGGAGTGTGATCATTTTTTAATACAAAAAAGTTCATAATATGTCTTGTGGTATATCTTAGTACCAATTAAACTTAAAAATCCACCATTTGGTAGAGGCATATGGTCTCACTATGGGAGATTTTTCGTAAGCATTTCCCTTTCCATTATTAAACACCTTTATTGTTTATATTTTGATATATAGGGATGGTTATGTAGAATGAAATTAAAGTGGATCAAAAAATTTCTTAACTTGTTTTCTTACCTTAGAAATAATATTTTTTTACTATGTTTAGGTTTGAATGGTAAAGTAGGTAACTTGGTTTATGTATTTATTAGAGTGCTTGCATAAAATATATCGAATGAAGAAAATGGATTATTTAATGATATTTATCTTCAAGAAGAAATAATACCTCTACTAGATATATTTTATAATTCCAAATCTAAGGGTGTATAATGTAAGGAACATAAAACATCCTTAAATTGAATAACATAATTTTGTATATGATCATTTTCTATTTGTGTCAATGTTTAGAAATGTTCCAATGGTAATTTAGGTAAGGTATGATGATTAAAATGTGAAATAAATACATATTAGAGTTATTTTCAAGTTGATAATGAACCATTTGGAAAATTATAAAACCAATCAAGAGTCCCTTTGGTTTAAGCTACAATAAAAAGCCTTTATGAGTATGCTTCTATTTTGGGACCAATGTTCAAAAGAGTGTAGATATTATTGTAAATTAATATTACTATCCCCTTAACCATAAAATTAGGATAAATTACGCATAAAAAAATTAAAGGATAAAACTACTCAAACACATCCCTAACATGAGCTTGCTCTGTTAATGTATTCTCCTCAAGAGTATCTTCGTAAGAATAAAATTTTAATTTAAGAGTACAGACTTATTGATATAAATAAACTATGGTAGTTTTTTATGCTTATAAATATACCATTACTTATTTTAGTGTTCAAACAACACTGCTCATTTTATAATTCAAAGAATTCAAGGCATGAGTTGCAAGTATTTGGCAATTATGATGCCTGTGATGAAATAACAACAGAGCAAAGTAGATTATTCCAAAAATTTATATTATTCAGTGGTTGGGAGCCACCTTGGTTTGGATTTATTTATAGTTTCTTAGTCAAATATTTATTTTATACTAAACTAAATTTATATTTACAATGAAATTTAATATATAGTGAAGATCTTTGTAAATAAAAAAAGAGGAAAGGGTAAGGCAAAAAGGGAACAAATATGATTGTAAGTCTTTACCTCAAACATTATGATAAATTTTTAGTTTATTAAATGTAAATATAAACTAATCTATATTGTAAAATAACTAGAGCTCAATTTTGATTACAAACTAGGCTAATTTCTAAGGGTAAATTGAGATTACAAGTAAGAATCAGGTTTACTTTTAATATTTTATTTCTATATCTAAATAGTTGATTCACATCTTTGATATATATAAAATTAAAGCAAAGAAAGACATGATCTTTCCAACTAACCTATCAAATCATAGATTATAAACCTTGTAAATGATTTAATGTATTTTCAGAATTAAATAAACCATTGAAATATAAGATCTAGACAAATAATTAGGAGAAAAGCTACAACTATCAATACAACCAAATAAATAATCTTCATAAAATTCCTTTAGCTATATTAATTTATGGGAGTATACAATTTTTTCTCAAAAATATTTTCCCCTTTAAAAATTGGTAACACTACCTATTTATATAAATATAGGTGGTGTACTAGTCAGTTCTTAAGATACACATTCTTACATTATCATTTGTTATCTTTGTATGATAATTTTATTATACACATGACTTTCTATATTTGATTGAACTAAAAATATATATGGTAACAAAGTAGCATATATTTATACAATAGCATATTCCACTTTTACAAAATGTATGTATAATGACAATGTATAGAAACTTCTATTGGGTTGGTGGTGGGCCTCCTAGCTATCCTTGTTATAGGATGTCCTAAGCCTTAGTATGTTGTTCATTGATGATCTCAAGATATACTAAATGCTTCATCAAACATCCATTTTCTTGATCTACCAGTTTTTAAAATTCTTTATCATTCCTCAATATATTCTCCCTAATGCTCTAGGCCTCTGTTATCCTCCCTCTTAAATTGAATATGAGATCCATTATTCTATGGTTATCATTGGTAGATTATCCATGGCTTCTCCCTTTTATGTCATGGATGTTGGTAGTGGATATTTTATTAAACTCTTCATCATAAATTAACCCCATAGTAGTGGATTTTGAAGGATCTATCAACATTATTCAAAAGAGTTTCCTAATCATAATGATGAAATCTTCATCCTCCCTTATGAGCTCATTGACATCATTGTGCCATGTGCTAAATTCTTGCACCTTGTCAACAATAATCCCTAGGATGGAACTTAAGTGTCCTAAAATATTAGTCCTAAAGTTTAGGATCTATCTCTTTACTTGTACATTGATGAGATCAAAAATTTGGTCCTTTGAAGCTTAACACTAGATGACCAAAGCCTTAACTACTTGAGCTTGTTGCACTAAGGCATATTGCCTAAGATACATGGCCTTCAAGGACTCAAACATATCAAAGAAGGACTCATTTATCATTTTTATCATCTCATTAGGAACATAGAGGATGGCTTAGGTCTTAAAGTTTTGCTTCTCCATCCTCATGTCAATAATCTATTGCTTCAATCCCCTAATTATATCCATTGCCTGTGTTGATTAGGCTCCAACTAGACTTTCAACATCCTCTTGATGGATGGTATGTTCTCCTACTACTTGTCCTCCAACTGTAGTTAGGCATGTGAAAGGTTCTACCTTTTGAAAGGTGAACTCTTTAGTACCCACCACAACTTTCCTTATGGTGATCTTCTCTAAGCTTGTGGTATATAGATTAAAGAAAACAATAGTGGTAAGCTCATTTAGCTAGGTGGATTTTAGGATTTCTAATTTGGTTCCACTACATTCTCTAGGAGAATCCATTATCTTTCCTTTAACTCCTTTTGATTCTATTATTTTTCTCTTTTCTTTCTCCTTCATCATTTCCACAATCTAGTGCTAAAGGTCCTCATCATTGTTAACACTTTTAGTTAATGCCCATGAATGGGACATAGCAAGAATATTTTGTAACTTCCCATAAATGAACAAATAAATAATGAATAGCCCAAGAATGTGGAATTCATCATTGAATAAATTTGTTTCCTCATCTAGGTGCACAAAGGGAAACCTTGGCCTTTTGGAACTGGTGGAGACAAGGGCTAGCTCAACCTTCCTCTTCCTTTGGTTGGGTGTTGTGACTAAAGATAGTTTATGCTCTTTCCCTTTCTCTTTCTTAGCCTCTTCTAATTGTCTAGGGGCCTCTATAAGTTCCTTATTTAGGAAGCAAGGTTTTACTTTGTTTCTTCCTTATCTAACCCATAAATGTATTCAAGAGCCTTGAAGACTTCCTCCACTATCCCACATAGCTAAAGAGCCACTATGTCTATAAAATCCACTAGAGGTGGTGGTTGTTTTGGTGGACTTGAATATGATTCACCCTCTCCTGGTATTTCTTCTAATTATTGCTTAAAAAGGTCTTAAGGAGGTGACAAAATTATTTGAGAGGGTGCTTATGATGGTGACACCTCTACTTGGGAAGATCCTTGAGGTGGTATTGAGGTAAAAATTAGAAAATGATATTGAAGAGGGTGCATTTTACAAATGCCCTCTATTTGATTCTACTCATGTGTCAACCTATGATCTAGTTTGGCATTTCACTCTCTCAATCTTGACAAAATCTCCTCAAATTTTCATGCCCTAGTGTAAATGTGATCAAAAACTCTAGGTTGATGTTCATATACTTGTTTGAAAATATTATTATCTCGTAAATGATTTTTTTATTATTCCTCTAGGGTCACATATTCTATTTTCATCCATTTAGAAGATAAAGGTCCCTCTTTTCCTAGACATAATGTATATTTTATTTGAATCTTGTAGTGTGGTCCTTCCAATTATGAGAGGGAAGGGATGGAGGAGGCCCTTCTTTTGTTTTCAAACCCCATCAATCCCATTGATGAGATGGAAGTTTATTTCTTGCTCAACAAGATTGGGTATCCTAAAGACAGGTAATCAAAAAGGTGAGGACATGCTTCCCTTAATCCTTATCATTGTGCAGTGTGGATAATACTATGCATTCCCCATCATTTCCACATATCTCTTGATCAAGAGGTGCATCCTAAGCATGGGAAAGCTAGTGATAGCATTAGCTAATGAGGGATAGGTGCTAGCACAAATGAATTACATGTGGTTTAGATAACAAAATTACATTACACACATGCATAAATCCCTATGTCGAAACCCCCCTTGAGCCCCTTTTCATAATTAGCCTACCTAACCCATGTTTTCACCCCTTACACATTTAATTAATTTAATTAAAAACTACTTATGCCAACCTACTTGGCCACCTCATCATAAGAATAATTCTTACCCTCTGAGTTACCTCAAGACTTAGTCCCCTAATCCTAACTACCCATGACTTGTTCTTACCCCAAACATAAATTCCTAACTAACTACATCCTTCTTAACCTGACATTTTTACCATTTCCTAATGGATACCACACTTGGCAAGAGAAAGAACATAAAATAGGATAAAAATTATTCACATACTACTAATGTCATTCAACCCATGATCGATATTGGTAGGATCATCGATGTTGATTATTTAAGCCAAATTCTAACCTAGTATTTAGGTTAGAAAAAAAATCAATTATTCATATACAATATTAAACATTCAATTTTCTACATCCATGCTTACCTTTACTCTTCACAAATCAGTCCAGATTAGGAATTGATATACTATATAGAGCTTGGATTATTCTTAACTAATAGTACACATTTGTCTTTCTATTCACCTATTTCTTTAACACACCTCACCAGAGCCATCTATTTGACACTCATGGTTCATCTATTGTACTAGCCAAGTATATCTCTATGTCTTGTAATTCATTTAAAAAGTCATTTTACAATTACTTTCCATTATACTATTTATCATTTTATGAATTTCCTGACTCTTCCTATAGAGGAGTTGTAAAACTCTTTCATCTATTTTCCTCTACTCCAAACATACCAACCTTCTATCTAGACCCACCTAAGTCTCACCCACTCCCTTATGACTCTTCCCAACCTCATAAACGTGACCAATATCTACCTCTTAGCTTAGTAAAGTCTCTTGTAACCTCCTAATAACCTATTCCCCTACCAACATTGGTCACATAATTGGCATTAGTCATATATCCTTACCAACATTAGTAGCCTAACTAACATCAGTGACTATGTATTTTCACTAACCTCACTGAACCTACCCAAATAACCTCTAAAAACACAAATAACTCACATTACCTACATTGTGACACTCTCTACTACACTTAGACAACAAGAACAATATGAGCACCTCTCTCTTATTATCTCTTTAATTTTTTAATTCATTACTAATTTTATTTCAAAAAGTAGATTTTCATCCCTAAGGAAGTTTGACACTTTCAGGAACAAGCTCATAGCTTGGTGGCCCACTCATATATCTACTAACAATTTTTTTGGTGATAATGCTTTCTTATTCATAGGTGGTCCTCCCTAGCCAAAGAGGAGTGCCCAAAATCATCTGGATATGGTGCAAAACCAATCTAGGTTCTCTCTAATCTCTAATCTGTACACTTTATCTCTATTTCTCCTTAAACTTCAAATAGATTCAAAATTTAGTGAAACATTTTTGGCACACTCGGTAGGACTCTAAAGTTTACCTTGGGTTAATTGCTTGTTTAAATCATTCATATAGGTAAATTATAGTGAAAATTTCATTCCTTTCACTTTATCCCTCTCTTTTCAATATTCAACATTTAATTTTTTGTTTAAAGGCAATAATCTAAAATTTCTTCCTCCTTGTCACTCTTCTCTTTCTTTTGCTTCTAAAATAAACTTATCATTTTTATTGCAAGTTAAAAGGAATATTTACTTTATCTCTTTCTTTCATGCATATTAAGATAGTGAAATTCATTCTCTTATCCTATTTCATCATTATTTTCATTTTAATCAAGAAACTTTAAATTTGGGTTTAAAACTTATTACATTTCATTATTTGCTTACTACATATTAGCTCACCTAGTTAATTATAAGAATTATGAATGAATCATAGTACACCAATGTTATAAAACCATATCACACTCACAAAAACAAACATCTAAATTCACCTTAGACAAGGCCCATTGGGATTTCATCGCCTAGTGGATCACCTTACCCTACCGAACTATCCTACTTGGATTTCACAACCAAGGAGAGAACCCACTCCATTCTCTAGTTGATTATAAACTCTAGATAGAAGGTATATTTTGGCTAAGTGGCCTAGCTTGGCTTTAGGTTCATGAAGTGTGGGGAGAAATCTCTTATAACAAGCCATGTACCAAGTCTAACACATATTTACTCTTGAGCACCAAAACTAACCTAAAACTAGATCTAGATTACTTTCTAGTACCTTTGGTAACCAAACTCTCATCTCACTATTTGATTAAGGCATAAGCCAACATGAGAATAAAATTAATCTCTAAGAGTTAATAATTAGTGGCTATATGTTCTTTTTCTATTTTTATATTGCCTTCTATATTTTGGAGTTAGTAAGGAGATTTTTTCATTGATTTAAAAAATCAACACCATTTATAATACTCAAGTTGTATAACCTATTATATCAATTTTTCTAAGTGTTCATCCTTCTTATAAAAACCTCTTACATCCTCTATTTGACCTAGATTTTACATCTAGGTTTCTAAAATGTTAGATTTTTCATCTCCCAAGACTCCATAGTGACTGACATTAGTTAAACCCACCAACATCAACACACTTTAACCTATCGACATTGATTAAGTGACTAACATCAATGATTGTGTAATTTTACTTTGCTCAAAATAACAATCTAAAACAACTAACTTACTTACACTTGAACCTAGTTTTTCCTTATTCTATCACTAATACAAAGTATTAATACTGTTTATACTTTTTCTTACATGGTATTGACATGAAGCTAGCCAAAATTATTATTGACTACGTAAGTCAGCAACCACTTCTACCTTCCCCTCTTATCATTGATTCTATCATGAAGGATACTCTAGATATAGAGCATAATCTTAGACCCATCCAAATTTATAGTGTGCCTAAAGGATATCAATATTTTTCTAAATTTCTTGATCATAATGTGGTAGCCATTGAGTATTACCTTGCCATGATTTAAACCCATAATTCTTTAGGTGACCCACTATATGGTATGCCAACTTCTCTAATGAAGACAACTTCAATTTCATCTATTTCCAATATGTTCCCCATCTCTACTCAAAACACCACTTTGACAAATAACCCAACCATAGATAATGTCCAAAGTTTAGCATCACCAACTATCCAATCCCACCTAAATCTTGGCATGACTTCCCTAACTTCACAACCACAAGCAGTTTAATCAAGTCTAACCCCATTTTAGAATTTGGTGGTTCCCATCCTATCTACTCTCATACCTATAACTACATGAGTTATAACTCACCCTTGATCTAGTATAACCATGCCAACAAACCAGATTATAATAACATATAACCAAAGCATAGTCGCTAACCCAACAGGATAAGCCCCTTTTATTTCTACCCCCCAGCCTATGACTCATTATCCATATATTGGGTCAACACAATAAAAGTAGGCTATATCATATGCTCCCTTTACCTCTTATCAAGTTCATTATAACTTAGGGGGTATCTCCCAAACCAATCATCCTCTAGACCTCATTAAGATGTTGATGGACAAGATGTCTAATCTAGAGGCATCCATGTCAGGTTCAAAGAATGTGTTATCTAATGATTAGATATGAAATGAGCCTATCCATACCTATATGCCTATTTTACCTTATCTAAGCTAGTGATAAATCCCTAAATTTACTCATTTCCAAAGTAAAGAGGACCCACAATAGCATTTTTGAGCATTTAGACGTGATTTTTATTTAATAGGGCATGATGATGCATTACTACGTCACACCTTCTCTATGTCTATTTTAGGTGCTACCCTAGATTGATATAGCTCTATAACTCAACACTCCCTTTTCTCATTTACCCAACTCATACAAATATTTCTAGACCATTTCTCCATCAACATTTCTAAAAAGGTTTCTATTACATAGCTTTAATCTATTAGATAATTTGATGATGAGTCTATCACATATTTTGTTTCTCACTAGAGAGGCTTAATCAATAAATTCTTCTTCTCTTTACCCCAAGTTGAGAATATTGAGCTCTTCTTGAGGTCATGCTCTAAGCACATTTCATCCACACTCTAAGTACAAAATTTTACAATGGCATGAAAACTCCAGATTCGGGTAATAGATGAAGATAGAGTCAAGTTGTGTAGTAAGAATTCCAATTCCAAATAAAATGACTCCTCTTCTTCTAAAGCTTCTCATTATAATAAAAAATCTAAAGGCTCCACCAATGTAGTGGTCATTAAATCAACTTCTTCCACAACCACAAACCAACCTAATTCCTCAACTTCCCAAAATCTAACCAAGCAATTGCAATAACAGTATGAACAAAGACAATATACTCCCATTTGGGAGTCATATACTTATATTTTGGAAAAAATATTGCAAGAATGAGCCATAAAACTTCTTCAAATCAAGCCTCCTATATATTTTGATCCCTCCCATCTTATTCTAACTTGGTACAAATAGGATGAGTTTTGTGGCTACCATTGAGTAAAAAGCCATAATTCTAATAACTATAAAGCATTTAATAACATTATTCAAGACATGATTGACAGAGGTGATCTCATCTTAGATAACCCTAATGCACCTACTAATGAAAATATGGATGTATTCAAATATCCCTTTCCTAACCATTCGCCTAATCAAAATATTATTTAGACTATGACAAATGACTCATGTGATCATAATATCCATATAGTTAATATGGGATTTCCTTTACCTCCAATCCAACCTCTTCCATAATAAGAGGCACCAATTTTACCTAATCCTCTCCCATAATTAGTGGAATTTATTTTTCCCATTATTCCTCCTTGAGTAGAAGTGCCTACTTCATTGGTTCCACTCCCACATGAGGAAGAGCCTCCTTTACCAGTCCTTTTTCCGTAAGAGGAGCCTAGATTACTAGTTCTTTTTTAATCAATGCTATATATCCTCTTACCACTTGAGTACCACACTTTACCCATTCCTCAATTACATGTTAATGGGAACATAATTCATGTGTTATACCCTCTTGAGGAGCCTTCCTCACCTACCTCTCCACCTATGGAAGACCATGCCTCTTCTCCTATCTCTAACAAAGAAGACCCTATTACGGCTCTTTCTCATCTTTGGGTCAAGGTGGTAGAGACCAATAATTTCCCTCTTTCTCAATCACCTTAGCCTTATAAAGAAGCAACCATAAGGACTAATTCAACTTCATCTAAGCCGTTCTCATGGTTAATGAAAAGTTTAGAATTTCTTGACTCCACAAAGCTGGATCATGCAACATTTTGGGATCAACTTAAAACTATTTATCGTACACAATGAGTGTCAAAATTTAACGTCAACCCTCTTACTACCCTTTACCCTATGGTCTTTGACAAAGTTAGAGCTTCTTCACCAAAAACACTAGAATCTCATCCTTCTATGTTAAAACCCTCACCCTCATAGGCATCTACCACATTAAATTAGATTAGGTCTTTAGGTGTTTTCCCATTCTCTAATTTAATTCATCCATAGGTAAAATTAGATATAAATCTCTACCCACAAGTTAGAGTTTTGTGGCCTAAAATAAATAAGAATGTTAAGATTCCTATATCTCACCAATATTTCCCTCTTCTACCCTCAAATTTGACTTTACTTTTGAGATGACATCCCTCTACTTTAGTTAGTGCATAACCAATCAAATCAAAACCAAAGGCTAAGTTGCATCCACTATTGCCTCTATCACCTAGTAGGCCTTTTAGATATAACACCATGATACCTAACACCAAGAAAGTGTCATAAAAACATGTGGATCCATTGGCACCTAAAAAGGTGCCATATAAAATCACCCCCATGAATCCTAAGCCAAGAATGTGTCCATCCCCATTATAACAACAAGTGATATCCCACTCATAAGCTCTCAGATCTTTTTCCTATGCCATTTATTTTAATCCTTAATAATAACTCTTCCTACCATTATTACCTATAGCCACCTTATATCCCTTTTATACCAAATCCATCTTGGTTCAATGATACACAAGTATGTCTATATAATCATTTACTTGGACATGATACTAAGAGTTGTAAGTCTCTCATAGTAGGCATTTAGCAACACTTTGATATCTATACTCTCTTTTTTGATACTCCCATTAACCTTCCTACTATTCTAACCCTAGCATCCATAATGCCTCATACTGCTCCACCTAAATTTAAACTTAAAGATGTTATCATACCCCCTTTACCATCTCTTTCACTTATGTTTCAGATCAACATGGTTGATATTGCCATGTAGTTAGAAAATCAAAAGGATAAAGGAAAAAAAAGGTTGTTTCCCCTTGGGCTCATCCCTTCTCAAAAGACACTCCTCTTCTAAATCCTAATATTTCCATCTTGGGTGTCTAAAAACCAACATCTTTAGAAGTTATTTATAACTTGATGGTGTAATAGCTTGACCAAACCCTTATGAAAATGTCATGGTATAATTTAATCCAAAACTCACCCCAACACCATCAATATTTGATTAGTTCCTTATAATTGGTTGAGGTACAACCTGACAATCCCCAACCTCTTGTAGATTTGGTTAGCTCTCTTAACACCATCTCCTTGATTTCCTTTAGTGATTTTCAAGTTCCACTTCAACACCCTAAAGATAAATATTCTACCATTTCTATCACCATATATATCGATCAAACTCATGTAAAAAGAGTCATGATCAATGGGGGAACTATTATTAATATTATCTTCACCCATGACTATAAATAATTATCCCTTCTTGATAATTGTATGTCTCAAACCGACATGGTGCTCTGCTCCCTTAGTGATACCACAACTACTATGATGGGCACTATTGTCTTACATATCCATGTGGGTCCCTGCATAGTTTTTGATCTCTTATATGCTGTAAAAGGCTTAGATGACCTTGGATACATGTTATGGCATGTGTACCCTTGACTCCTCACTGTTATATCAAGTTTGATCATAATGGGTAAGTACATGTTATTCCCTCTGACTCAGCTCCTTTCAAAACATGCAACATAACTTATAGCCTAAATGATGTTCTCATTCCATTAAATACATAATCTTATTTATATGATACTTCTAAAGTTTCCAAAAGATCTACTACCCTAGTTACATATATACCAATAGCACAAATTCTTAACAAAGACCCCATGGAGGAAACTTTTGAGCATCTATCACTTAGAGAATATCATTTGTTGACACTCAACATGTTACATACTCCACAAGAGTATGGAAAGATTCATATGCACCTTAATTATGATACCCATATTGGTATGGTCATCCCATATGAACCCCCTAACCTTCCAACTAATTTCACATATGGAGGATTTGATTGGGCTCCTATTTTTAGCAATCCATCCTCTTTGCCAAAACTATTTACCTATGAATTCTCTTTCCTAAGAAAGCTTAGATTTAATCACACTGATCTTTATAGGTGTGCTTGGAAAGGATTTGGTTTGGGTCATTATGATTAGGGTGTTCATATGCCCATTGAATATCCCACCAAAAAAACCATTGAAAATGCTAAAAAGTGGTATGGAGTGGGTTATGATGAACCAACTAAACTCACCAAAACTTCTCATATACCATTTATCGAGGAACTAGTCTCTCCTTTTCCACCATCACCTACTAAATTAGAGGTACTTATACCTCTTAATTTTTTTAAATAAATTCCATCCATTTGGGGCCCCTCACCTATCAACAGGGTAAGGAAATAAGGTCCCTTCCTCTCATTCATCCCAAAATGATTGATGAAGACTCTCCCACTATCAACACTATCCAATGTCTAGATGATGATGATATTATCACATATATGGGTGAAAAAAATTATTATATCCAATAATTTCTCCCATTTGAAATGTAGGCTATGTTAAATAAATAAACCATTGACATTAATTTTCTCTCTCATGATAACCCTTATGTGCTTAAGATTGGCCAATATTTGGACTCCTCTGAGCAAGCAAATTATGCCACATTTCTTAATGACCATGGTAAATCCTTCACTTGGTCTTATAATGACATGCATAGTATTGACCTCTCTATCATCACCCATAACATTATCACCAATAAAGATGCTAAATATATTAAGTAGAATCTTTGCAAAATACATCCTTGTATTGCTCTCCTTGTCCAAAAAGAGCTCCAATGCCTCCTTTTTTAAACTTTATTCAACCCATTGACTACACACAATGGGTTCTCAATATTTTTAATATCAAAAAATTCATAAGGGAATCTACATCTATACCAACTACCATGACCTAAACCTCACATGTCCAAAGGATGACTTTCCTTTACCAAGTATTGACCAGCTTGTTAATCTAACAATCCTATCACCTATAGATGGGTTCTCAAGTTACAATAAAATCTTGGTTACTCTAGACAAATTTAATTACCCCATGGGGGAATTTATATTATTAGTTTATACCCTTTGGTCTTAATAATTCTGGTTCCACCTACAAATCCACCATGACTCATATCTTCCATGATCTCCTACACAAAATTATGGAAGACTACATGGATGACTTACTCAAAAAGTCTAAACTTCTCCAAGATCACTTGACGATTCTCAAAATCATATTCACTCATCTCCAATAATATAATGTTTGACTAAACCTAAAGAAATGCATATTTGGTGTCCTTTTTGGTAAGCTCTTAGGTTTTATCATTTCTCTCCATGGTATTGAAGTTAACCGTACTAAGGTTTGAGAAATATTAGAGATGCCTCCACTTACTAATATTAGACAACTCCATAGCATACAAGGTATGTTCTAGTCCATACCTTGGTTCATCTCCCAATTTTTAGATTATTGCCAACCCTTTTACCATCTCCTCACAAAAGATGTCTCCTTTCAATGGAATACAAATTACTAGGAAGCCTTTGATACACTCAGACTATAGCTTCTTTCCCCACCATTTCTTATTCCACCTAAGGAAATCCAACCATTCTACCTTTACATCTCTACAAAAGACCATTCTCTGGGTGCTATGATAGCACATCAAGATGATCACCATCAAGAACAAGTGGTTTACTACATAATTTTTACATTTATTGATTATGAAACTTGATATACCCATACCAAAAAATATTTACCTCATGTCGGTCCTTTCAGCTTCCAAGCTTCATCATTACCTCTTGAATCATAAATCATACATCATCACCCATACTGATCCCATCATATACATGTATTCTAAGCCATATCACAACCAATCTGTAGCTTAGTGGCTCATTCTCCTTGTTGAATTTGACTTAGAGTTTATTCAAAAAAATTCTATCAATGGGAAAATGATTACTGACCAATTAGCTACTACCCCTTTACCTAATAATCAACCTTAAAACATCAAATTTCTTGATGAATCTATCACAATGCTCTCCACCAATGACATCTCTTATCAAATTATGATGTTTTTTAATTTGTTTAGATTTCAACATGATAGGGGTATGGGGGTCATCCTATTCCTCTTGATGGTGAGCCTATGCCTTTATCATTTAAACTAGATTTTAATGTAGTAACAATGTGGCTAAATATGAAGCCTTGATCTTAGGGCTTAAAATGAATATTTTATGTCAAATAAATAACCATTTTTGGTGACTCGTAGCTTATAGTTAATTAGGTTAATGGTTCCTACCTATGCATAAATAAATTTGTAATGATATAAACATCATGTAGATACATTATTGGAATCATTTGAATCCTACCTCTTACAAACTATTCCTTGATCTACAAACAAGTTTGTTGACACAATGGCCTCACTTGCTTCAAAAATACCCTCTTCACCCTCTTGCTTAAAATTTTTTGTCACTGTACATCCCTTACCATTACCCTCTTATGTATCAACTAACATCTTTTTTATAATCAATGTAACACAACCCACATAACTTATGGTACAAGTAACTCACAAATTACTTCTCCTTTTCTATTACCCCTACTAACCTCTTCAATAATGGGAGATGTACTTTGAAGAAGCATGTCACTTATTACACTATGCTAGGGGGACTTCTCTACAAGTGAGATTTTGATGGTCTCCTCCTTAGATGCCTCACTAGTACTGAGATACCTTTCACCATGAAGGAAATCCATGATGGGATTTGTAGTGGACATTTCAATGGTAACGTAGTTGCCAAACATATACTTTGACTTGGATATTATTGGCTAACACTCCATCAAGAATATAGTGATTACATTAGGTGTTGCATCAAATGTCAACAACATGCTAACCTCCTTAACATTCCAAGCCATGCCCTATAAGTCACCAAAGATTTATGTCCTTTCTCCCAATGGGGTTTGGATTTAATTGGTGAGATTAACACTTATTCATTTCTCTATCACCATTCTATCATTATTGCCACTAAATAATTCACCAAGTGGGTTGAGGCCATTCCTCTCATTTCCACTAAGGTTAAAAAAATTATTGACTTTATCAACCATCACATTATATATCATTTTGGTATAATAGACAGTGACAAATATATCAAAAATAAGATAGTCCAACAACTTTGTGACACTTTTGGAATCAAATTAAGATTTTCATCACCATACTATCCATAAGAAAATGAATAGGCATAAGCTTATAACAAAACCTTAACCAAAATCCTCATAAAGGTATTTAATGATACTAGTAGGATTATTACACACATGTTCCCTTTGCTTTATAGGCTTACTACACTAGCATTTTAACCCCTATAGGTGCTACACCTTTTTCCTTAGTTTATGGGATGGAATCTATTTTTCCTCTTGAGATCTACATTCCTTCTCTTCACGTTTCTCTACAATACATACTTACTAACAATGATTTTCACCAAAAACATTTGGTTCAACTAGAGTTGCTTGATGAATGTCATCTCATAGCCCTCAACCACCTCCAAATATATCAAGAGCGTATCAAATACACTTATAACAAAAATCTTAAGGAGGGATATTTCAATATCATAGATCTCATCTTAAAGGAAAATCAACATGGACAAACATGGAGAAAAGTAAATGGGGTAAGTTTTCTCCTAAATGGATTGGACCCTACATCATAACTCACAAGTATGGCTCAGGAACTTATCACTTGTCTTATCTCAAAGGAAATCCAGAACCTTTTTAAATGCTTTGTACCTATGACCATTCTTTTGTTAGTCAAGTGACACTTCACATCATGTTTAACTTGATCTCATCCCTTGAGCAACCATATTAAATTTATCTCCCTTCCTCTTAAACCTTATTCCTATATACTTATTTAACTTATGAAGTGATATGGTTTTGTCCTCAAAGTGGAAAAAATCTAAGACTTTATAGTCCTATCCATGACTAAAGTTTAAAAAAATAAAAAAATGGGATACATACGTGAGTTATAATCTCTTAGGTCATGATTCTCAATGTAGACTTCTCCCTTAAAGGATAGCTATGTAACTTCTCCTTGATACTATAAATAGACTACTCCATTGAAGGACATCTATTCAAAATCAAAAACAAAATCTTAGACCACTCCCTTAAAGGATGGCTAGGCTAAACTTTTTTATCAAGAGAAATAATGAATTAGAAGCTTCTCATATTGATCAACTTCATATAACCTCAACACAAACAAAAATATCATTATAGGCTTCCTGCATTGATTAACTTACACAAAATAAAAGAAAAAAATTAAGTCATGGACTAGCCTATAGTAGCTCTTAGGTCACTCATAGAAGGGGCATACCATCCCCACTAAGAAGGTTGTGCTACCCAAAAACTCTCATTCCTTTTACCCTTTTCCCTTCATACTCTTTCAAGGGACTTTGAACTCACTTGACACAAGGTGAAAGCGACAATTCTCTAATAAATAAATGATCAAATGAGGCAAAGCATGAAATAGGCTCATACTCTTGAGCCTATTTATGTGGTGATTATGGTCTTTGCCAATACATGAGCATCATGCCTCTTTATTTCCCATCCCAATCACATGTCGATTTCTCTTTTGAGATTGTATCTCATGATACAATTCAATCACCTTCTTGCCTTCTTAACAATTTTTTCTTGATTCTTAGAGTTTTGTGTTTAACAATATCTATCTCAAGAAAATATACTCCAAACCATACTACTAATAAACCATTGCTCCTGATAAATCTACCACACATGTAACCATAGTTTCTCTAAACAAAAATAACTAGGAAAAATATGAAGTCTACTTCATTTATTTTGAACATACACCATCACAAATATGGAAAATACTAAAATAAAATAACATACCCAACCCATTCATTTTTAGCATACCCCATCACAAATATGGAAAAATGCTAAGATGAAGCTAACAAATCAACTATGCATATACCATCACACATATGAGAAATGCTAATCTAACTCAAATACAATGCTCAACATTAAAATAACATTAACATAACATAAACATCAACATCATTATAATAAGATCAACATCATCACAATCACATAAGCACATCTCGTGTGTGTGTGTGTGTGTGTGTGTGTGTGTGTGTGTGTGTGTGTGTGTGTGTGTGTGTGTGTGTGTGTGTGTGTGTGTTTTGTGTGTGTGTGTGTGTGTGTGTGTGTGTGTGTGTGTGTGTGTGTGTGTGTGTGTGTGTGTGTGTGTGTGTGTGTGTGTGTGTGTGTGTGTGTGTGTGTGTGTGTGTGTGTGTGTGTGTGTGTGTGTGTGTGTGTGCGTGTGCGTGTGCATGCATGTGCATGTGTGTGTGTGTGCGTGTGCATGCGTGTGTATGCGTGTGCATGTGTGTGTGTGTGTGTGTGTGTGTGTGTGTGTGTGTGTGTGTGTGTGTGTGTGTGTGTGTGTGTGTGTGTGTGTGTGTGTGTGTGTGTGTGTGTGTGTGTTTTTATGTGTGTGTGTGCATGCATGCTGAATATGAATGTACATCAATGGATCATATCAGAAGCATCTCTCGCTCAAAATATACATCTCTCATCTTTGGCTTGTAGGCCAATTTATATAAAACATATATAACAACATCAATAATAAAATATGGTACTCATAATACTCAAGGCTATAGTCATGGTTGTGAAGAAGTAGTATCATCACCATTGTCAACCTATCTATGCCTACATGAGCTAGAATACATGGAATGTGTCATTTATCTCTAATTATTTCTAAACTTAGAATACCTTTGAATCTATTAAAACTCCCTAATGTCCCTCTCATAGTATGTAATATCATCTAGAGTAGTGTTATACCTCACTAGAGATATAGTCTACAATAGACCAATCACACCTACTGAAGGCCCCTATATTGGTTCATATGGTGGAGGAGGAGTAGCATGTCCTACTACTCTCAAAATATCCCTCTTTATTGTTATCATAGTAACTTAGCTCTATAATGCCCTGACCTAACCCTATAATTCCCTAACCTACCCCTATAATTTCATAACCTACCCTTGTAAGACCAACACCTATGTCTATGTTGCATGTTAGGCCTGTACTATTGCATCTTATGCCTATACCAGTGTATCTTAGGCCTACATGATCACATCTTTCTCTCTCATCACTTCTTATACATTTGGTGGTGTCTTCCTGACCTAAACTATAGGATACAAACCTATCCACCAAGTAAGATAAGTTGTTATGCATCTAAGATCTACTATACATAAGCTTATTGGTAGCTCCTCAAAATCTAGCCCATCTATCTCCTGGGACAAGGGTAGGGGTGCCTCTATATCATCCCTCCCATATCAAGGAAAGGTAGGAGGCATGTCTTATAACAAGTCAAACTATCTCCTGACTTGTACCATGGGTATCATCTCTAGCTCTCTAGCTTATCTCCATCTGACCTATAATGTGCTCTATAAATTGACAAGTGACTCTGCCTATCCTCTAAATATAGGGTACGTCAAGTAGGGCCTCTAAATAATATCTATGAGAATTAATCCATATATCATACACTTATAATGACTAATGTCCCTCACTATGCCATCTACTCATGTCTAAGCCATAACATATCTTCATCATTTGAAACTAACCTTGAACCCAACTATAATCATCATGGGTAGCCCTAATGGCTATGTCACCATGATGTGCTCTTATTCCTAATAATGGAGTAAATGATCGATGAATAAACTATACCATCATCATAACCTCAAACCCCATAACTCTTTATATAACTATGATAGAAAGGTTGGTCCCCATGCATACATAGTCTACTACTCAACCATGTGTGCTAGCACACCTATCAACACAATTGGAAATCTCCCACCATCTATGTCAGGTAGTGCATATACTATAATCCCTATCATCATCAGGATGCTCAACCGATGATACTCCTTATTAGTAGTGTATTATATCACAACCAAACTAGTCCTATCACTTGTAACCTTATGTGTTTACCAAGAGCACTTCCTACCTTAGATACCTAGAACACATAGAACATTAGAGCTATAACTTTGATCATTTTAACCTTATCATCTATCACTTATAAGGTATACTTTGGTTATTTATATCTGAGTCTTCCCTACCTTTACTATTATTAATTATGTTGACTATAACTCATAGTAGTACACACACAAGCAATAATGTTACCATGCTCTCACTCAACATCCACCTAATCACTTAACTCCATATCAAACTAGTACTCAATTCTAGATTCTCTTCCATTAGTTTCCATTTTGAGGGGGGATAACTCATCTAATACATAGAGCATCCAAATCTTATTTTTGTCTTGTAACTTGTCAGTACAAATTACAAGATAAAAAGGAGAAAATGTAAACACCAAAATTATGTTACACACATGCATAACTCCCTATGTTAAATCCCCCTTGAGCCCCTTTTCATAATTAGCCTTCCTAACCCATGTTTCCACCCCTCACACATTTAATTAATTTAAAATATTTAATTAAGTTAATTAAAAACTATTTATGCCACCTTACCTAGCCACCTCATCCTAAGACTAATTCTTACCCTCAGAGTCACCACAAGACTTAGTCCCCTAATCCTAACTACCCATGACTTGTTCTCACCCCAAACATAAATTCTTATCTAACTACATCCTTCACCTTGAATTTATACCATTTCCAAATGGATACCACACTTGGTAGGAGAAAGAATATAAAATGGGCTAAAAATAACTATTTTACCTATTCTCATGCTACCAACATTGGTTAACCCATGGCTAACATCGATGGGATCATTAATGTCAATTACTTAAGCCAAATTCTAACCTAGTATTTAGGTCAGTAGAAATTATAAAAACTAAGTTATTAATATAAAATCTTTAGCATTCAATTTTCTACATCCAAGCTTACCATTAATCTACACAAATTAGTCTAGATTAGGAATTGATATACTGTAAAGATCTTGGATTATTTTTAATTGGCATCACATATTTTGCTTTTTATTCACATACTGCTTCAATGTGCCTCACTAGAGCCATCTATTCATCACTCACCTTTCATCCATTTCTCTAGCTAATTATATCTCTATGTCTTGTAATTCTTTTAAATAGTCATTTTCTATTTACTTTAAATTATACTATTTATCATTTTACGAATAACCAGATTCTCCATATGGATGAGTTATAAAAATACAAATATTTTAATCTACTACAAACATACCAAACTTCTATCTACACCCACCTATGTCTTACCCACTCCCTTACAACTCTTCTCAACCTAACAAACCTAACTAACATCAGCCTCCTAGCTCATAAAAGTCACTTGTAACCTCTTGAAAACCTATTGCCCCTACTAAAATTGGTCACATAACTAATGTTGGTCATATATCCTTATCAACATTAGTAGCCTAACCAATGTCAACAACTATGTATTTCCACTAACCTCACTGAACTTGCCAAAACAACCTTCAAAAACACAAACAACTCACAATACCTACACTATGTCACTCTCTATTGTACTCAAACTTCAAGAATGGTATGAACACCTCTCTCTTATTCTCTCTTTCATTTTGTTATTCATTACCAATTTTTTTTCAAAAAGTGTATTGTCATCCCTAAGGAAGTTTGAAACTTCCAAGAACAAGCACATAACTTGGTAGCCCACTCATATATCTATTAACAAATATTTTGGTGGTAGTGATTTCTTATTCATAGGTGGTAATCCTTAATCAAAGAGGAGTGCTCAATATCATTTAGATACAACATACAACAAATTTAGGTTCTATCTAGTCTCTAATCCCTACCCTTTATCTCTGTTTCTCCTTAAACATCAAATAGATTCAAAATTTAGTAAAACACGTGGTTTCCATACTTGAAGATATGAAGTTTGGATTAGTGGTGAGAAACTAAGATTTTTCTATCAAGAGACCAATTCTTGATATGGGAGAACTTGGTGGAGTCTATCAATATTTCAAATAAACAAGACATCATGAAAAATTATTTGATGGTCTTTCTCTTTATGGCAATGAATTACATACAAAAGTGGATACTTGTCATTTCTCCATTAAGAGGGGTGAGTTGTTGTTCAAATAAGAATTATATAGATGAAACCCAAGTAGTGATGACATAGGTAGTTATGGTAAATATCTTGATTATATTTAGTAAGGTCATAATAACCTTAATCCCTTCCTTAAAATGGGCAATTGTAATTATACCTTGAAATTCTTTGAAAACATAGTTTCCTTGATTGAGCTAAGGTCTAAGGATGATATCTAGGTCATTCTTGGTGGTCCAATCTTTAATTATGGTAAAATCCATATGGGACTGAGGGAACCTATTTTAAAACTCAAAGGCTACAAGGGAAACATAATCTACTCTCTTGGAAGTGCCATCCCTAACAATCCAGTCCTCATCTACTCTATAATATATAAATAGAGGAGCAAGTACATCTATGCAATGAAGTACCTCTAGTTTGGTAGTTTCATGGTGGATACCAACCAATTAGATTCCTATCAACTATTTATATCTTATGTTGATTTCTTTATTTTTTACTCTCATTTTGTGTGATGTGTTGCATTTAATCAATGGTGAAGATCTCAGACCAGTTTTTGCACCCATTATTTAATTCCTCGATGTTCAACTCTATATCTTTGAAAACTATGTCCAACTGGTCTATGGAAAGGTATCATTTTATCTCTTACTACCATTTTTTCTTCCTTCTAACATGAATTCTTAACCCCTCAAAAATCTTATCACTAAATTGATAGAAACCTATGGATTGCTTTTTTATGCATAAAATTATTTAATAACCTTGAATCGTTATTTGGCCATTCATAGTTTCCCTCTTTATGTAAGTTATATGTATTTTGGGAGATTTAATGGTAGAGGTGACTAGGATTAAGGCTCAATCATGTCTCAAGATATGATTGAGACTTGATTATATACCTTTGAATTTCTAGGTGGACAAAATTCACATTTTACCATCTTTCACCTACGTTGATCTTATGTGGCCTCCATTCTACTTCTTTTCATGGAAATTTTCATATTTGTCATAGTGGGAACTAGCTATTATCTTTTGAATTCTTCCTTTTATTTTACACCATTAGATGAATATCCATAGCTTTAGCATATACCACTCATTATAATCCTAGGCCATTTATCTTATTGGTCACTACAAGTTTCTAGCATCATAATTATGTCACCTAGCATATTGTCATGCTATTGGTCCCTTATATTTGAGATTACTCCACATGTTAAGTATTCAGGACTTCCATGTTCAACTTGAAGACCTCACACCATTATATCTAATTGGTATGAGTAAGCAGAGGCTATTGGATCCTTTAAGATGCATGATGTCTGCATTAGTCTAAAGGTTCAATAAAGACTTAGGTTAAATAATTTTAGCCTAAGTTTATTTGAAAAATAAATATGAGACCCATTAAAAACTTGGAACATGCCCCTTTTTCCCAGGTAAAAAGATTTATCTAACTTAAATTTGATGGTCTAACTCACATCATAGGCATCTTCATGGAGGCCAAATAACATGGGTGTAAATGTCATTTTTAATTTCATGAAATAATTGTGGTCAAATTAGAGAGTGCCATGCAACATCCTCACAGAGCTTCCTAAGGTCATGGAACTAATGCACTTCATTAGATTAGAAGAGTGATAGCCATTAGATCAAGATCTGAGGCTTTACATGTGATTAGCTATGTTAAATATGTAAGACCCTTGCTGATGTAGTTAGGTGTGAGTGGCTACCACTTGGAGACTTCACAGAGCTCTAACCTTTCAACCCTTATATTTCACCATTAGATTAAACCTTGTGATGAAGCACGTACCATCAAATCTCCCTTAGTAGCAAATTATTAGATCAAAATGTATGATTGAGCATAGGCAGATGGTTCCTACAAGATGCATGATGTTTAAGTTAAGACTATCGATTAACAAACTTATGACAACTTTTTATTTTAAGGCCTCATTCATATTAATAAATACAAAGGGGGTCTTAGGATAAAAACTTAGGCTAACTTGTTTAAATAAGAAGGGGTTTGATTTAGGAAGTTAGAAGGGGGCCTTGCTGAGGTACTCCATGGGGTGGTTAATATGAAGTGAAGATATTAAAAATAATGTTGAAAGACTTATTATTAGTTTCACATTAAGGTTTAGTAATGTTAATAAATGAGACTAAGCCTTAATATAAAATTAAGCTTATGTCTAAAATATTATCTTGAATATCTCTGCTAAATGATTCCCACCAAAATTTAAATTCAAACTTTGAGGGTTCCACACTTAGGATTTTAAACTCATGTTTCTCAAAAAGGGACCAAGGTTAAGATTTAGTAAACTACTACTACCAAAACTGTTGTGAATCTTTGCCTAGTAAAAACTAGCATTTTTTGTGAAAACTACATTGCTTACAAAACCAAGTAGAATGTTAGAAACATTTGAGCACACCAAAGTTTAAATGAAAAAAGACATCTTATCAGAATGGATAATATTCAAATTATAATAAAACATAAGAGTAAGGAAAAATTGGAAATAACAAGGTTTAAAACATCCTAAGGGCCCTAATATTCAAAATTAGGGCGTATGTTGGCCCCAATAAATGGTGACTCACAGGGGCAACATAGCCAAATATTAGAACTTAGAAACTCTAGTTTAGGTCAATAATTGCATCCTTTACTCTAGTGAATCCATTGCAACATTTAAGGTTTGTTCATGGTTGAAACAAGATTTATACTTACAAAATTGAGTTTAAACTACTAGAACATAGTCATGTTGTGTGTGTGCTTTGATTCCACTTACTATTTTCCATGAGATTTAGGGAACAAATTCTAGGTTTCATGTCATTAATAATTTACACTAGGCAATATGATCATTTATAGATTTAAGGGGGTTGTTATTTTAGTTTAAGAAGGCTTGGGCATTTCTCTACTACCAACTAGGTGTCTATATCCCTAATAGAGATGCCTTTGGCTCTACTCAAGGATTTGTTCTACTACCAACTAGGCATCCATAGCCCTAATGGAGATTACCCAAATTACTTATGCTTGAAAAGATTTAGATTTTTCACTGAATTCTTATTACTATTTTTTTATATCTTTTGACATATATTTAATGTTTTTAGCAAGGTTGGGAACCAAGGTAGCCAATTTTAAGGATTGTAGCCCATTGTTTTGATTTTAGAAAATCACCTATGGTTGTCAACATTGTCCTAGGTAAGGATGTCTTGTTAAGTGTAAACATGGTTTTATCCTAACAAACTAAAATTTATTTTATAAGTTCAATTCTTCTTAAAACCATATTCAGATCCCAATAATTTATAGGTTCACATAGAATGTGGGATCTCTTTATTGGCCTTTACCAGTTTCCTTGTGTTATATCACTAAGCTTACATTTTAGCTTTTTGGTCATCATATGTATGGTTTTCACACATTAATTAGTGTAACTTTGGGAATTTTAGGGAGACAAGATATTTTGAGCAGCAAAATATCTCTAGAAAGACCAATGAAAGCCAAGGACCAAAGCAAAAAAAGAAAAATAGAATCACCAAAGCAAGAAACAATAGGAAATAGAAAAGGCAAAAAAATATATATAAATATTATAAGAAATAAGATAAAAATAATCTACCTAGCCTACTTACTCTAACTTAAACATTCTTATAAATTTCATTCCATGAATACCCCTAGTGGAGTTGCATCAAAGTAATGCTTGAGATATTGCCCATTGGTGGGCAAGGTGAACAATGCTCCTTGAAGGTCTTTCAACTTAAAATTATTGTTACCAAGTGTGTCAGTAATTAGTAATGGGCCAATCTATAGAGGTGTGAATTTTCCATGCTTGAGTTTGTGTTTAGATGCTTTGTCCCAAAGGAGGACTAGGTCTCCTTATTTCAATACATTTAGTTTTGACATTTTATCAAACCATCTCTTGACTATGGTTTGATGATTCATAAATTTAGCAAAGGCTTCCTCCCTTACACATTCCATCTAAATAATGTCTAATAACCTAGAGTTTGTAAGATCTTGGCTCTCCTCCATCTATTCTTACATTAATCTAAATGTGGGAAACTTGAGGGTGATAGGAAAAATAAGTTATTAGACATACACCAATAGGAATAATGATGGATTTAGGGCTTATTTAACTCTTATCTTATCTACCCATAGAACCTAGGATTATCTTTAGTTGACCTTTTGATTGCCTTGATCAAGTTCTTGTTAGTGGATTCAAAAACTCCATTTCCCTAGGGGTAATGATTTGAAGAAAACTTTAGAGAAATGCCATTATCATAGGCCCATTCAATCATCTCTATATACATAAAATTTGATCCATTATCACACACAAACGAGACTAGGGTTCCACATCTGGTACAAATGTTTTCTTGTATGAAGCTGGTCACTTCTATCTTGCATTGTTTGGTGGCTATAGTTTTAGTCTACCTTATGCAATAGTCTATAGCATTTATGAAATATTTGTGGCCTTTAGAAGAACTAGGGATGATCACTCTTATGAAATCTAATCCCCATTATGCAAAGGGCTTGTCAATCATCACTAATTACAAAGACATGACTTCTTTTGGTGCTAAATACTTGAAAAGAATGGAATTCCCTCACATGCTTGTGAGCATCCTTGAAAATGGTAGGATAATAATAAACAACCTCAAGGATTTTGTGGGATATTATTCTTCTTGATGGATGGCCACTACCTAAATTTTCATGTAAATTACTCATGATTTGAGAAGCTTCTCCTTTAGATCCACACCTTAAATATACTCCTTCAAGGTTTTTTGTATATAATACTTTGTCCTTGATCAAATAGTGAGAAGCTTCGAGTCTTAAGACTCTCTTATACTATCTCATAAGTCCTATAGGATAAACACCATTAAGACACAAAATAATTAAGGAATCATACCACTGATTGGGTTGGAAGTCTTACTGTTCAGCCTATATGATATATATCTTTGGGTTAGTCTTGACAATCATTTACATAAGGCCTTGACACCTTACTAGCTTAGCATTTTTTATCTCCATATCATATTCTTGTAGAACTAACATCCATTTGCCTCTATGTTCACCCAATTCATTTTGACAAAACATGAGTTTTTTGGTAGGGTATGGTAAGATAAAATGCACTTTATTCTTTATGATGTAATGCTTAAACTTCTTTACTACTTTAACCAGTGCATATGTTTGCTTGTCAATTAGGGAATAATTTAATTCAACACACTTGAAATTAGTACTCATAAAAGAAATTAAGTGATCATTCCCATCAAATTTATGAGTTAGGACTATTGTCATGGTGTCATTAAAATAAAATGAGTATTAATAAAATTCCCTTCAAAATTTTAGACTTATCAGTATTAGGGCTTGACTAATTACTTCTTTGATGTTGTTAAATGCTTGGATTCCTCATTCCAAGTAATCTTGGCATCCTTCTTAAGCATGCATTCAATGGTTTAAAAATCTAAGCAAACCCTGAGATGAATTTCCTCACAAATTTTATCTTGCCAAAGAATGATTTAGTTATTTTTTATTATTTGGAAGATCTATCTTAGAGATGGCTTCCACCCTTTCAAGATCTACAGAGATCCCATCTTTAGTGATAACATGACCTAGAAACTTTCCTTTAGTAACAAAAAAGATGATTTTCTTGGGGTTAAGAGAAATACCATACCTTTTGCATCTATCAAATACTTGTTGAAGGTGTGTGAAATGATCTTCTCTATTTTTGGAGAATATTGTTAGGTAATCCATGTAATTATAATGCATTATACAACTAAACCTTGGAAAGCACAGTTCATGGCTCTTTGAAAAGTATCCCTTGCATTTATTAGCCCAAAGGGCATCCTTTTTTAAGTAAAAGTTCCCCACTTAGTGGTAAATTTTGTCTTTATTCTATCTTCTCTATCAACTAACACTTGATTATACCCTGAGAAGCCATCAATGAAAGCCATCATGGTTGATCCTAAAGCAACTTGTATTACTTGGTATAGAGAGGGAAAGGGGTAATTTTCCTTTTTAGATGATTTTTTTTAAGTTCTTAAATTCAATTCATAACCTAATTTCACCATTCTTATTTTTGACTGGAACTAGATTGGCAACACAAGTGGAGTGTTGAATGGGAAACACAATTCTTGTATCTAATAGCTTCATGACTTCTTTATATATTATGGCTTCTAGGATAGGGTCAATAGTCCTCTATTTTTTCCTAAAGGGCTTATAATTTTCCTTGAGGGGTATAGTATGGGTGATAACCCTTGGATTAAATATCTTTAAATCGTTATAAGACTAGGTGATTACATCCTTGTATCTAGTGAATAACTCTCTAGTTTTCCTATTTTCCATTTATGTACAAGCATCCCCCAAATTAACCTATTGGGGTTGATTTTGGGGTTTAAGATTAATTGCATTGTATTCCTTCCCATTTACTTTGGAAACCTTAGGATTTTTAATGATTTTGGATTGGTAAAATAATCTTTCTACTGAAACCATCCCTTTAGGTATCTTTGTATTACACAGTTGGATGATCTTGCCACTGAATTCCCTTTAGGGGTATCCTCATCAAATTCATCAATAATATGAGCTTAAAAATCTCTTGAGATAGTCATCAATTCTAGGATTTGTTGGTCATCATTGAATACTTAGAAGTGGTTCACATTATCTATGACTAAGGGGCAAGGTACTAGCTCAATACTTAATTTAGGAGAATCTTGATTAGCCATGAGGTTGGCTATAGCAGAAGTTAGCCCATTAATAGTTTTTTTGGTCTGTAGGGATAGAGAGGATGTTTAATGCCTCAAAATATTCTATTAGGTCCCAAAATTTTGATTTAAACCTCTTGAGGTATGATAGTTTACATTGATACTTGCTTCTCACTTGGTTGACTATAAGTTTAAAGTCCCCATAAACTAGTAGTTCTTTGACTTTATTTTTAATAGAAAAATTACAACCCTAAAATGAGACCCTCATATTCAACCAAGTTATTTATATATAGGAATTAAAGTCTATAAGATGCATGATATTGTTTATCAATAGGGTATATTAAAATAATACCAATTTCATATCTAAACTTGTATTTAACACCACCAATATAAATATTCTATAAATCAGGGACAATAAGAGTGTCTTAGGAACTAATCACTTTTGTAGTATCTAAGGTGAAGACTCCAAAGTTAGAATCAAGGAAATTAACTCTTACATTGATTGCATTATAGTCAGTAATAATGTGCTTCATTATTGGATCCTTTTCCATCATTATCTAATTTTGGACACCTTTTCAAGGTAGCCATAGGTGTGAAAAATTAGTAGACACATATCCATTTAGGGCCTTATTCCACTCTCTACTTAAAATTAGTCCATATGTTTTGGGAATTTCTACTACGTGAATGTTAAAATTTGTTACACTTTGGGTTCATTGACCAACTGCATGTGTACATTAGTAATTCCCCAATGACTTTAACCCTTGACTTATTTAATTGGGTAACCACCCTATCAAACTTGATTGGTGTCAATCCCAATTTTTCACATATTCTTATAGGTATGATATTAGTTGAAGCCCCATAATCAAATAGGTAATTTTTGAGGTAGCAAAAAAATATCCTAACTATGAGAAGGAATGGGGTGATTATACCTTGGCTGCTTACATGGTTACATTTGCACTATTAGCCTTATGTGGTTTCCCAAGTTTCTTAGATAAAGAAACACTCTAGAAAAAAGTCTCTTTGTTCATTAATTTGAGTTAACTCATGCAAGGTAATATTAGCCTTGATTTTTTTCTAATCTTCAACAATGTTATAACTAGTCTTGCTTGGTGAATCAGTATTAGGCTTAGAGGAACTTCCTTTAGGTGGCTGAGGGTCATCACTTAAAGTAATGTTAGGAGGGGTGTCATAGTTATTAGGAGGAATTGAAGTGGTCAAAGGTTTATTTTGATCCCTATTCCTTAAATGGTATGTCTTAATAATTATTGGAATGCTTGAATCTCTTTAGGAATATTCTCAAGTTCATTATCTTCTTAAAAATGGAATTTGAAGGTTTCTACCATGTGGACTTGGTCTAAAGACTTGGAGCCAGAAGCATTTGTAGTACTATCCTTGTCAGGGACCAATTTAAATGTATCTAGTTCTTCATGAAAAGATTCAAAGGCTTTATAGAATTGAATGCAATCATTCTCATCATGTTTTGTAATGGCATGTACTATGTAGTAGTCAGGAAACACAATGCCTATGAGATTAATATCTATGGTTTTATTACTAATGGAAGACTCATTAGCCTTGTTATTGTTGAATATATCATTTTAAAACCTATTTCCTATTGTGTTGAACTTTTGTAAAGTAATATTCCTTCAAGAATTCTCACCAGTATTACCAACTTGTTTTTATAATTAGAGAAAATCAGTGCTATGTTTTTGAACCATCTTTAATATAGACTCATTCTCACTCTAAGGGGTATCATCATTTTGGACCTAATAATTACTTGAACTAAGAGTTGGTATTAAGGCCTTTCTGTCATTAGTAGAAGATATATTAGTAGCTTGGTGAATCAATAATACTAGATTTTGATTAAGAGTAGCATAACTAGTAAGAAATATGTTTAAGGTTGATATTTGATTAATACCTAGGATATTTTGGTTATTTTTCAAGAAAGGGGTTATAGAAGGCATTTATGGGTTGACATTGGGAATGAAGTAAGCCATTTGGCCCTATGGTTGCATTTGATCACTGATAACCACTACCTTGGAATAGGCTTGGGTTAGTGAAGTTATTACTAGGATAGATCTCTTTATAAATATAGAAGTAATAGGATCTATTATATCCTTTTAGATATATAGGGCAAGAACATCATTAGGTTTATAAGGTTCCATAGTCCTGCTATACTCTTTTTGGAATCTAACATTGAAATACATTATAGGCTCACTAACATCTCTCTTGATTGTTGTGAATTAATGACAAATGACATAAAGACTAATAATATTACCAAATTAATCGATGAAAATGGCATTCAAATCATTCTACAAGGAAATGTAGTCATCATGCAAATTGATAAACCATTCATATTGTGCATCTTTGAAAGTAAAGGGAAATAATCTACATGCTAGATCCTCATATATGACATTTAATAACCTCAAAGAAAATTTAAAATACTTAACATGTTCCTCCATAGTTATAACACTAATAAGATTAAATATGGGAAAATACTTCTCAATATTACATGGTAATTCATGGACTACCCCTTGCGCATTAAAGGGGGAACTCCCTAGCCAAGCCATACCTAGATGTGGTATAAATGCAAAGGTACATTGAATAGGAAAAGTGGGTGAAGACTTAGAAAGTCTTCATCTACCTTTATCACACCTAGTTCTTTGATGACTTTGTATCTCAAATAAAGGCTCTATTATTTTTGATCATGATCTAGTATGAATAATATGATATTATAGTTTGAATATTTGATATCTTATTTGAAAAATAGTCTATCAAGTTAATCTTTACAAGAATCAAGGACTAGACATGTACACTAGGCTAATTATGCAGAGATCTACATAAAAATGACAAAGCACATCAAATTTCCACAAAGGTAGCTCAAAGATGCATCCTATTATGTAAATATAATTGATATTTACAAGTTTTAGTTTGAGATGAACCATAATTTTTAAGGGATCACCTAATGTTTGATCAAAATAAGTTGTTTTAATTTCAAATGAGGCAGATCTTTAAATTTAAGGCTATATTTACCAAAATTAGCAATCATTTATCAAACAACTATGATATTTTCCTTAACAAAGCACAAAGATATGTCAAAAACCTCCAATACTACCAATATTTACACTCGATATCAGAGATTAATGCAAAGGCATAAAGATGACACCAATTATTGACTAATTAGCATCAACAGCCCTCATTTTATCACTAGCAGAGCTTCTTTTATTGATTCGTCTAAATGTACCATAGGTTTTTTTTAGTGTTAAGAAAAAACTACTCATTTTAAAATTCCAAGAATTTAGGGTATGAGTTGTAGGTATTTGGTAATTATGATGCTTATGGTGAAATAACAATAAAGTAAAATAGACTATTCCACAAATTTATATTATTTGGTGGTTGGGAGCCACCTTGGTTTGGCCTTCTTGATAGTTTCTTGGTCAAAGATTGATTTTATACTAAACTAAATGGATATTTAAAGTTAAATTTAAGCTATAGTGAATATCATTGTAAAAAATGAAAAAAGGAAAGGGTAAGGAAAAAAGGGAACAAATGTGATTGAAAGTCTTTACTTCAAACATGATGACAAAGTTTTAATTTCTTAAATGTACATCTAAACTAGTCTACAATGTATAATAGCCAGATCTCAATCTCCATTACAAACCAAGCTAATTTCTAAGGGTAGAATGAGGTTACGAGTAAGAATCATGTTTAATTTTAATATTTTGTCTCTATATCTAACTAGGTGATGCACATCTTTGATATGTAATAAATTAAAGCAAATCAACTCATGATATTTCCAAATAACATAGAAAAACACAAATTACCAACCCTATAAATGAGTTAATGTAGTTTAGAGATTAAATAAACCATTCAAATCTAAGATCTAGACAAACAAGTGAGAGAAAAGCTACAAATATCAATACAACCAGATAGACAATCTTTTTAGAATTCCTTTAGCTATATTAATTGATGTGAGTATATAATTATTTCTCAAAAATATCCCCCCCCTCTATAAAATGGTGACACTACTTATTTATTGAAAACATAGATGGTGTACCAGTCAATTCTAAAGATACACATGCTTACATTAAGGATAGTTGTCCTTGTATGAAAATTCTATTATACACATGACCTCTACACTATACTAACCTAAAACTATATATGCTAAAAAAATAGCATATATTTATATAATAGAATATTCCAATTCTAAAAAATGTATGTAGAATTATAATGTATATAATCTTATATTAGGTTGGTGGTGGGCCTCCTAGCTATCATTATTATAAGATGTCTTGAGCCTTAATATGTTGTTTGTTGATCATCTCAAGATCTACTACAAGATTCATAAAACATCCATTTTTTTGATCTACCAATTTGTCAAATTCTTTGTCATTCCTCATTATGGCCTCCTTAATGCTCTGGGCCTATATTATACTCTTTCTTGAATTTAATATGAGATCCATTATTCTATGGTTATCATTTCTAGATTGGCCATGGCTTCTCCCTTTTATCTCTTGGATGATAGTAATGGCTCTTTACTTGAACTCTTCATCATAAATCAACCTCATAGTAGTGGGTATTGAAGGGTCTATAAACATTATTCCTAGGATTTTCCTAATCCTATCAATCAAATCTTCATCCTCCCTTATGAGATCATTGAAATCATTATACCATGTGCTCAATTATTATACCTTGTCAACAACAATGCCTAAGATGGCACTTAAGTGTCCTAGACTAATAGTCCTAAAGTCTAGGATCTATCTCTTTACTTGTACATTGATGAGCTTAGTAATTTGGTCCTCTAAAGCCTACCCCTAGATGACCAAAGCCTTAGCTTCTTGATATTTTTACACTAAGGCATCTTTCCTAAGATTCATGGCCTTTAAGGCCTTAAATATATCGAAGGAATCACTGATCATCTTTATCATCTCATTAAAAAGATAGAAGATGGCTTGGGTCTCAAGATTTTGCTTCTCTATACTTAAGCTAGTAATGCATTTCTTTAATCCCATAATTTAAGCCATTTCATATGCTAACTAGGCTCCAAATATAATTTCCACATCCTCTTAATATATGGGATGTTTTCTTACTACTTATCCTCCAACTAGAGTTAGGCTTTTGAAAGGTTCCACCTTTTGAAAGGTGAACTCTTCAGTACCCAAAAAAAAATTTATTGTGGTGATTTTATCTAAGATTTTGGTATATATATTGAAGGAAATGGTATTGGTAGGCTCAGTTAGCTAGGTGGATTCTATAATTTCCACTTTGGTTTAACTAGATTCTCTAGGAGCATCCATTCTCTTTCCACTAACTCTTTTTGCTTCTACTATTCTTCTCTTTCCTTTATTTTTAATAATTTCCACAATCTAGGGCTAGTAGTCCTCATCATTATTGACACTTTTAGTTAATTACCATGAATGGGCCATATTAAGAAACTTTTGTAACATCCCATATATGAATCAATTAAGAATGATTGGCCCATGAATGGGGAATGCATCACCAAATAAATTTATTTCCTGGGCTAGGTGCATAAAGGGGAACCTTAGCCTTTTGGAAATAGTGGAGATAAGGTCCAAATCAACCTTCATCTTCCTTTGGCTACGTGTTGTGACTAAATAAAGTTCATGCTCCTTCCCTTTTTCTTTCTCAACCTTTTCTAATTGTTTAGGGGCCTCTGCAAGCTGCCCTATTTGGAGAGCAGGTTCTTCCTCTATTTCTTCCTTATCTGACCCATAAATGTCTTAAATAGCCTTGAATACTTCCTCCACTATCTCATATGGCTAAAAAGACACTATGTATAAAAAATATGTCAAATGTGGTGGTTTTTGTGGAGGACTTGAAGATGATGCCCCCTCTCCTAGTTTTTCTTCTAATTGCTACTTACCAGGGTCTTGAGGAGGTGGCAGAACTATCTAAGGGATTGCTTGTGATGGTGATACCTCTACTTGGGAAGATAATTAAGGTTATATTGAGGTAAAAGGTAGTAAATAATATTAAAAATGGTGCATTTTATAAATTTCCTTAATTTATTTTTGCTCATATGTCAACCTATGCTCTAGTTTGGCATTACACTCTCTCAATCTTACAACGCCTCCTCAAAATTACTTGCCATGGTGTAAATGTGGTTAAAAAATCTAGGTTGATGCTCATATACCTATTTAAACATATTATTGTCTTCAAAATTATTATTTACTATTTCTCTATGGTTCTGCATTTTAATTTCATCCATTTGAAAGACAAAGGACCCTCTTTGCCTAGACATAACATCTATTTGATTATAATCTTGTAGTGTGGTTCTTCCAATCATGAGAGGGATGTGATGTAAGAGGCCCTTATTCTTATATTTTAAAAACTAATCAATACCATTGATGATTTGGAAGGTGATTTCTTTTTAATCAAGCTTGGGTGGCACATAGATAGGTAATCTAAAGGGTGAGGACATGGTTACCTCAATACTTATCACTATGTATTCTAGATAGTTCCATACATCACCCATCATCTCCACATATCTATTGATCAGTGGGTGCATCCTAGGCATGGGAAAGATAGTGATACCCTTAACCAAAGAGGGATAGATGCCATCAAAAATGAATTGTATGTGGTTTCTATACTTGAAGATATAGAGTTTAGGTAGTGGTGAGAAACTGAGATTTTGCTATCGAGAGACCAATTCTTGATATGGAGGAACTTGGTGAAGGAAAAAAAGGAATAAATTAGGTATGAAATCATGAAAAATTATTTTATAGTCTTTCTCTTGATGGCTATGAATTACCTACCAAGGTGGATACTTATCATTTCCCCAATAGGAGGGGTGAGTTGTTTAATTATTAAGTATACATATGAAACTCAAGTAGTTTTAACATAGGTAGTTGTGGAATCTCATGATATTCTATTTAGTAAGGTCATAATAACCCTAATCCATGCCCTAAATTATGTAATTAGAATTTTACCTTAGATGTCTTTGAAATTAGAGTTTCCTTGATTGAGCCAAGGTCTAAGGATGGTATCTAAGTTATTTTAGTGATCCAATATTTAATTATGGGAAAATCCACATGGTACCTAGGGATATTATAGTAACCCTCAAAGGATACAAGGGTAACATAAGATAATATTCTAAGTACCATCCCTAATAATCTAGTCCTCATCTACTCTAAAATCTATAAAAAGAGGATTAAATGCATCTATGCAATGAAGTACCTCTATTTTGGCAGCCACATGGTGGAGACTAGCCAATAAGACTACTACTAGGTTCTTGTATCTAATGTTTATTTCTTAAATTCTCCTCTCATTATATGTGAGGGGTTGTACTTCATCAAAGGTAAAGAAGAGTTTAGACTAGTTTTTGCACCCATTTTTTAATGCCTTGATGTCTAGCTTTATATCCTTGAAAACTCTAGCTAAATGGTCTATGGAAAGGTAGAGTTAGACCTCTTCCTACCATTTTTTCCCTCTTTCTACCATGTATTCTTAACCCCTAAAAAATATTAGCATAGACTTGATAGAAACCTATAGATTGCTCTTTTGTGCTTGAAATTAATTAGCAATCTTGAATTGCAGTTTGACCACTATGTAAGTTTTAGGTCTTTCAAGAGATTTAATGGTAGAGGTGACTTGGATTAAGACTCTTTGATGTCAAAATATCTGATTGAGACTTGATTCTATACCTTTTCATTTCTAGGTGGAAAAAATTTGAGTTTTGATGTCTTTCACCTATGCTGATCTTATTTGGCTCCATTCGGCTATTTTTTATAGAAATTTTCATATTTGTTTGAGTGAGAGCTAGCCATTGGCCTTTGAATTATTCCTTTTTTTCACACTGTTAGATGAAGATCCATGGCTTCATCATGAACCACTGATTACAATCTTGGGTCTTTTATATTATTGGTCACTAAAAAGTTCTAGTCCCATAATTATGCCACCTAGAATATTATCACACCATTGATACCCTATCATTAAGATTGTTCCATGTGTTGAGTCTTTGATCCTTCCAAGTTTTTCTTGAAGACTTCACACCATTGGATCTAATTGGTATGAAACATTAAAGGCCATTAGATCCTACAAGATGCATGATGTTTACATTAGTCTGTGGGTTAAATAAAGACTTAGGTTGAAAAATTTAACCTAAATTTATTTGAAAGATAAATAAAAGACCCATTAAAAACTTGGAACATGCCCCCTTTTACTAGGCAAAAATAATTGTCTAACTTAAATTTGATAGTCTCACTCATGTCATAGACATACTTATGGAGGATAAATGAACTACAAAAAAATGTCAATTTTAAGTTCATGAAATACTTGTGGTTGAATGTGAGAGTGCCATGAAGCATCCTTATGGAGCTTTCTAGGGTCATGGACTCAATGTGCTTCATCAAATAAAAATATTGATAGCTATTGGATCAAGATCTAAGGCTTTACATGTGATTGGATATGTTAAATATCTGAGACCCTTAATGATTTATTTAAGTGTAAGTGGTTACCACTTGGTGAATTTTTAGATCTTTGACCTTTGAACCCTTATCTCACACCATCAGATTAGGTCCTGTGATGAAGTGTAGACCATCGAATCTCACTTAGTAGAGCATTGTTAGATCAAAATACATGATCAAGCATGGGTGGTTGGCTATTAAAAGATGTATAATGTTTAATTTAGGATCATTAGTTAATAAAATTATGCTAAATTTTTATTTTATGGACCTATTAATATTAATAAATACAAGGGGGGTCTTAGTATAATAACTTAGGCTAACTTGTTTAAATGAAAAGGGGTTCAATTTAGGAATTTAGAAGGAGGCCTTACCAATGGAATCCATATGGTGGTTAGGAAAAATAGAAGATACTTAAAATAATGTTGAAATACTTATTATTGATTTTACATTAAGGTTTAGTAATGTTAATAAATGAGACTAAGCCTTAATATAAAAGTAAGCTTAGGTCTAGAGTATTATCTTCAATATCTCCACCAAATGATTCCTACCAAAATTTAAATTTGAAATTTTAGGATTCCACACCTATGGTTATAAACTAAGGGTTTCTTGGGAAGGGACCAAGGTTAATATTTATCAAACTACTTCTATCAAAACTTTGGTGAATCTTTGCTTTGTAAAAACTAGTATTTTCCTTGAAACTTGCATTGCTTATAAAACTAGGTAAAATGTTAGAAGCATTTAAACACACTAGGGTTTAAATAAAAAAATCCATATTATCATAATGGATGTTATTTAAATTATACTAAAACCTAGATTAAGGAAAAATTGGCAATAACAAGGTTTAAAACATCTCAAGGGCCCCAATTTTTAGAATTAGGGGGTATGTTGGCCCAAATATTAGTTATAATCGATAACATGTCATATGAAGTCGAGGCTTTTAATAATGGTTGTAAACTAAAATTTGTATAGAACATAAAAATGATATAATATTTATCATTATCTAAAATTAGCTCATCACATGATTTTTAAATATTTGGTAATATAACACTCATGTTTAAAGATGTTGGTATATCTAACAAAATATCACAAAGTTTAATATTATTATCATTGAAATCTGATACATTGCTTGAAATTTTATGATATAATAGAGGATTAGGAGGAATTATTTTTATTTTTAGGCACACTATCCTTTTGAGAATAAAATGCAATAGATTAAATGCAAGAAATAATTGTTATGTCATGTACCACATCAAGAGATGTAAGGATATAAATTTCAATTTGAATTTTAGTGTTGCATCCTATAGAAAGAGGACTAAGTAATGAAATATCACTTTCTATATTAGGTTCATCAGTGTTATGTAAGAAATGAATATTGACATAACTATTACTTGCATCATTGTTATTTTAATTAGGAAATTCTTTCATTAGGAAACCTTTTGGAAACATGGTTTTGTATTGATTGAATTTACGTGGTTTGACCTTTGTAAATGAAACGTCAAATATACTTGGGAATTTTTTTTGTGTCCTTAAACAATTCAGGTTATGTATTTTTTTCCTTAAGATTTTTAGATGCACTCTCATTTTTTTAATCAATCAAAATAATGGGAGATATGTGACATGTAATTTGTTTCTCACAAATTAGAAGGGAAGAATAAATTTGACTATTTTCATTTGAATCATGAAAATAAGTAATAAAATTTTTAATCTAGAATTATTTGGGTATGAAGAGACACACTTATTTTCAACAAGATTTTAATTATGAGAGATAGTGGAGGAACATTCAACTTATTTCACATTTCCAACATTGGAAGGGGAGAATCACACTCAATTCTTGAAATATCTAAAGAGGGTATGAATGCAAAAGCTTGATTTTAAAAATTCGGAATGGTACCTTTTTCATATTATTTGGCCCTTCAATATCATAAATTAAAAGAATAGGATATGTGTCATAACCAAGGAGAATTTTGTCACATTCATAACAAAGAGTGAAAACATCATGTTCACTAATTTACTCAATTATATTTACATTTACATCATAAGTTATATCATTGTCATAGTTGTAAGAAAACATGGATTTGTCCTATTATTAGTGTTATTTTAGATATTCATATACAATATATTTCTTATCATTTTGATTAAATAAATGATCACAATTAAGCTTCTGTGAATAAACTTATTTTAAGAATACCATAACATTTAAAAATTACTATAAGATGACTACCAAGAACACAACCAGGATGACCAAAACAAGAATGTAACTAAGAATTCATAAGATATGACCATATAATTTAGGGAGAAATTATATCTAAAAATAAACTACAAAAATATGAAATGAACTTTTAAAGAAGGTGAAAACCCTAATATGGAAACTAGGGGTTTGGTTCATCAAATAGAAGATGAGTTCACCAAATGTTTTAATGATTTTGGATTCACAAGAGAAACATATAAAAAATAAATATGTTTGAATTATAATCAAATATTTTTAAGTTTTTAATAATGTAATAAAATATTTTGACAATATATCTCATTTAGGCATGTATAATAAATAAAGTAAGTATAAAGCAAATAAGGGATAAAGAGAGTGTATCTTATTTGTTATTACGTTTTGGACGTGGTGGTGATTAGGAATCATCACATGACTATATAATAGGTTTAAATTTTAGTCATTCTCTATTTTCACTATTTTTGACTTCCAAATAATTTAATCAATTTGAGATAATAACATCAACTATTATGTCCACCTCTAATATTGGTGTCTAGTGAGAGATATACATAGGAATGACTTCAAATTTGGATAGACATGTGTTATCCCTTTTTTAATTATTCTATGCCATAATTTATGTTTGCATGTGTTCTAGATAAATATAATAAGAAACCCTATTTGATTTGCATTGTACCTCTTGTAACTTGGTAAAATGGGGTTGGAAACATGAATCAAGATTATCCTAAAAACCTTGTTTATTGTTAAGTGATTCCTACATATCCAATACTAACAAGAGGTCCTCAAATTCACATGTTGTTCTCCCTCTTATGAATGTGTGTCAAATTATAACTATGCAAATATATGTTCTTTCTCCTAGTAACCTTTGTTACAAGTGATGAAGTAGTATATTTAAACTTTTGAATGCTTCATATATTTGATTCATTACTATAGTAAAATTTTATATGTTGAAATAAATAGTAATTTCTCATTAGAGATTTGCCTTATTGAATTGGTAGTGTGTTAATTATAACATATCATTTTTATTTATGGGAAACTTTTGAATTTGATTTATAACATAGTGACATGTGAAAATCCAACCATATGATGCGAAAATAGGACAGAAAAAAGGTCATAAAGTAAAGGATATATAAAAATATAAAAACTATAATCTTAGATAGTTACTTCAAAGTTGTAGACTAATATTGATGCTAGTGTCTAGGATAGATGAAAGTGTATAGGGGATAAAAACATACATAAAATTTGTATAACATAAATATATGCCTATCATACATTAGATGAATAAAAATAGACATAGAAAATAGGCCCAAGGGTTAAGTAAATCAAGTTCAATAAAATGGAATTGAAAAGGTCTAGAGGAGACTACATCATTCGATGTCTAATTCTTAGTACAAATGTATATACATACAATAATACTAGAAATATGTGTAATTATACTAAAATGGTGTCTACATGTTGATTTCATTGGTCATTACCTGACCCAACTAAGAATCACTATCTCTATTTGATCATCCTTCTTTGATTTTAATTTGAAACCTTCCCTAATGAAAGGAAATTTTTAATTGAACCTTCCTTTCATGCTATAAATATTACATAATTATCATATGTAGTATACAAAAAAACTTGTGAAACCATATATACTTACACAAGATCCTACACAACTATTACTTTTTCAAACACCTTAGACAAAACCAAACATGTGAAAAAATCACCATTCCATTAATACATGGAAAATTGAGGCATCTCCCAACACTAAGAATTAAATTTTTTACTTATTTTATAATTAAGAGATATAAAATAATGGAAACTATGTACTCATTGAAATTATAGAAAGTATGAAAATAAACACAAAAAAAAGAATTGAAATATGCTAAACGATATTAAAATTAATTGATTTATAAATGTCATGGTGAGATAGGGATCATGTACTTACCTAATTATAAGTTCCTATTTATCCAAAAGATGTCACATAATCTAGATGTAATTTGTATGTGATTTTTTAGATATTAAGATTAGAAAAAACTATTTTGTAGATATTAAATTTGGTATTAGAAATTTGGTAATGTCAAGTTATGGGATACCTTCACCTTACATGATTATGCATGCATATATGAATTTAATTTTACATTCTATAACACATAAAATTTACCTATGGATATAATCCTTCTAATTTGTTGTTAGTCACCTATAAGAAACCTATAGCCTATGCAAAACTAGCTATCTATCCTACTCAAACATTTCTAGATCATCGTATCAATACTCACATTTCCTAAATAGAAATTTTAGATTCAAAACATACCTGATGATTTCACTATCTACCAAGACATGTTTAATTTTCACAATAAAATCATTCCTATAGGTTATCCCATTTTCATAACATGTTTGTGGAAAACATTTTTTAGATATATCTATATAAATATTGAATAATTTTATCTTATTGATCTAATATCATCTATTAAGCACACATTTTAACATGAATAAAATTTCATAGGGACTTCCCCATTTCTACCAATTTTAAATTCAATCATAAGTAGTAGATCTTATACAATTTTTTATCACCTCAAATTCAAGCCAGAGTTACCATTTTATATGTTTTTAAACTTAGATTATATGTTGTATACATTAAAAAAGAAAAAATTGACATACACCTAATGTGGAGAAGTATATGCCATTTTATTTTCCTCCTTGGAGTATTAGTTATGTAGGAATCACTCAAAAAATCATTTGGGATTAGTTGAGGATATCTCAACCTACCATTTCCACATTTCATAGGTCTAAACTACTATTAAAGAAGACATAAGGTTTGAAAGTGAAGCAGACATATTTTTGGGTATTGTGTGAGTAATTCAAATTTGGTAAAACACAGAAGGACACATAAAACTAATTTATATAGGTCTGAAAAAAAGTAAAAATTGAAAATATAGAATAAAATAATCATTTAACTAAGAAAATACCAATTAGATGGTACTAACCCAAGGCTAAAAATATTATCTAAATGCATGTGAATATCCATAATATAATAAAAATGATTCATAGTCCAACATATCATCCTCCATATCACCTACCACGTATCTCAATATTAAAAAAAAATTATAATTATATCTTAACTCCTAGTTTACTTTCTATATGTAAGAAAATCAACTAATATTATAAGAAAAATATTACCTTCTATAGTGTTATAATGAAGGTAGTGTTAAAAGGTAATATTATAAATACAACTATACAATGTATTGTTAAAAGTTATGTAACGTGGTAACCCCAACCACAATTCCCCAAGTATAAAAATAAATTATTCTTATAAACCTAAAATCAGGTTTGTATGTAAAAGTGAAACATTTAATTAGGTTTTTATGTAAAACTAGAATCCCAAAAAGGGTTCAAATGTAAAATTGGAACCCCACGAGTAGGTTTTTATGTAAAATTCAAACCCTAAATCAAATTTTTATGTAAAATTAAAACCCTAAATTAGGTTCATTTGTAAAAAATATAAACCACTATATATATACCCAAATTTCTCATGTAGTACCATTTTTCCTGTCCAATCCTCCATATAAAATAAATATAAAAGTGTTCACACAAAAAAAATTTATGCCTCATATGATCTATTTGTCCCTCAAAATGATGTATATTATAAAAATATTAATATATTATATCATATAATGTATTAATTATTCCTCAAAATCATATAGCCCAAAATTGTCTTCAAAATCATGTGAATATGTATAAATTTTCTTAATTTGATGCATCTAGATCATATAAAATATCATACAATGTGAAATGTTATGTTTGATATGGTATAATTTTTTGAAACAAACCCATTATATTCCCCATTTTTTATATATTAGGGATGAATAATATGAATCAATAATATTACAAGATAGATATATGTGTATCATGTGTTATATATTAAAATTATAATCATGTAAATTACATATAAAGACATAATAATATATATCATTGTAAGAAATTTTGTATCATTTTAAGCAAGTATTAAACATGTAACCCAAGGAAATGGAAGTTATTTTTTATTTGAACACAAGATATAACAATGATATTTTTTTCAAAATGGGTGTCAATTATACGTAGATATGTAAATGAATCACACAATAATTATAATCATAGTAAATGAATGATATAAAGAATGTAAATGAAAAATGAAAATCATATAAGACATAATAAAAATTTGAGTGATATAAATGACAACATTATTAATATAGTAACAATCAATTTGTTCCATACAAATATATGTAAAATTGCATGTTCACATAATATAATATTAAATAAGTCACAATAACACGTATCATAATCAAGAAGCATACAAGGATAATACATGTGAATCAAATCTCACCCAATACAATAAAAACATGGTGATGACATGGATAGGAGGTCCTCTTGACCCAAATGATATATAAATAAAAATACATAGTCAATGTACCTAAAAGGTATATGAAAAGTTGTATAAAACATATCAATGATCAAGCATTGTAACAATCATCAACATCAAATAAACATGGAAAAAGTAAAATTTGTCTACATAATTAGTCAATGTCAGCATCTATTATAAAAAATCATAATATCATTAGGAATCAACACTCTAAAAAGTGTGAATAAAATAAAATAATGCATAAATGGTCTAATCAAATCAATATTATCAATGGATTAGCATAGAAATATATAACTTGAAGATGTGTGAACACTCCCTCAACATGGGGGTGCCCAAAATGTGGAAACGTTACCCATCGGTGTTATCAATTTCAGGAATCTATATACCAATGTCACATATGTAACTTGTATATCATGCATCCAAAAATGTATAGTATAAATATTATGTTCATAGAAAATTGATATGTAACTCACAATTTATGTGATAAATGAAATAAATCTACTATATGTACCCTCAAAGTAAGTCATGCATAGGTATTAATTTTAAATTTTTGAACATTTGATTTTTTCAAGTATTTGATTTTTTTAATTTTTTGAGATATTTATATAAATAAACACTCAAAAAATGAATCAAGACAAGGGATAAAGGCTATGAAAATAGAATAATATGAGGGGTATGAATAGTCAAAAACATAGGTCAACACATTGTGTAAAAAATGTATAATATAAAGACAAATTTAAGAAAGAAAGTAATATCCCTCCACTATATAGTAAATTCTTGTCTAAAATAAGTATATAAGATAAATCATAATAGTGCACTCCAACTATGGGTTAGTGTTAGTATGAAAATATCATGAGATTTGTAGACATAAATTATATGTGATCATATTATTTCATTATATACCATGAAAAATCAATAATATATAATCTATAAGGAGATTTAGGTAAGTAATATACTACATCGAGGTGTGAATTTCATAAAATAATGGAACTAAGATCATAATGCCATAATGTGTGTATATGATGTGTCATTATATAAAAGTTAACATGGATGTTTATATTAGGATAAAAAATCAAAAGCCAAGGGTTATAAAAACATAATAATTAAAGCAAATCCAAATTATGAAGCATGATCAAATAAAATGCATATGTACACATCCATATACAACATTAAGGATAAAAGGATAAATCAATTAATGCAAGTGAAAATGATTAAACAAGAAAATAATAAGAAGCTATGTAAAATAGTAGACACCTAAATTTTGTATTAGAAATTTTGAAAACATAAAATTTGGCACACTTTTAAATACATGGAATTTTCATACACATTTAAATTTTATATGCACTTTTCCCTATCCATATATACACTTATTGTCTTGGCTAATCCAATTCTATGTAATGATGTAGTAAAATAATTTAATTTGGTTACCTGGATATGATAAAATTATTAAAATAATTAAAATTCTATACCAATTCTTGATCCAAGGTTTGTTATATATAATCATGAAAGTAAAGTATAAGATATTCCTTACAAGGGATAGGGTGTAAGATTTTTGATTGGATAAATTAAGTTTGAGATGAAACACCAAATAAGTCAAAATTTATGGAACCATTGGATTATATCATGACTAGTGGAAACTTTGAATACTAGTTAGAGTTAAGGAATTTTAAGGACTTGATAAGGAACTAGTAATGTTAAAATAACCACTGTAGAATGATATTTTAATTTTTATAGATTATTCAGAGTAAAAACATGTTATTTCCTTTCCTAATATATTTGAAAATGGTTATTTAATATCAAGTATTAGATTTATACATTGATCTATTTACATAAGGTTTATTACCATGTATGACTAACATATCCAATGGTATCCCTAGGAGTTGAGTCCAATCACATCTTAAGTTATGAGATTGTTAGTTCTCAACATGTGAATATATTATATGATTAATAAGGATAAAAAACTCTTGTATTTCATTATAAATGATACCTAAATTGAATTTTCCTAACCGTATTATGACCATAAAATACCAATTGTACCTTTTATTTGTAATCACCTTGTGTGGTGGACTTTGTTTTTTTGCAATAATAATTTATATAGTGAAATAAAAAACTTGTTGTGTAGAACCAATAATTCTCATGTATGAAAAATAATTTGAAACTCTAAAGTATATAATAAGATGTAGAAAAATTTAGACTAGTGTGTGTTGATTAGGATCTTGACATATGAAGATTCTCTTTATATATTTCATATATGGTATGATAATGGTATATTGTATTATTTTATCAAATTTGTTTTATTGAGTTGTAATGTTTTCTAGTTTGAAGTATGAATCTAAAAAACTAACTTATATTATAATTGATAAATGTGTCATTCATGAATGATGCATCTGAAATGTTTATTTACTTTTACTAAATTTAAGAAAAATTGTTAGGTAATTATGATGAATAAATAAGAATACCTTTACAAGATGGTGTTTTATTTGTGTAAATCCAATATATTTTTTGGTCTCTAACTAGAGGGTTTTTACATTGTGATATAAAATACATATGTTCAAAACTCATCATAATGTGTTCATTCATTAGATTGTAATACATAGTGTTGAGAAAACTGATTTTAAAGATATAGCTCAATGAAGTAAAACAAATAAGACAACTTAAGGACTAAATTGTGTGTGATGAACTGGATACCATGAGGGTCAATTTAATTTTGTATATATTTATGTAAAATTAATTCTATGAATTTTTTATGGAGAAAATTATCTCTTAGAGAATTTTTATTTCCATGGTCGTGGCACCCAATCAAGTGGGTTGTCTATGAATCTTGATAGTATTCATTATAGAGAAGTTTATTTTAGGGTTAGAATTAGTGTTAACCCTAAGTGGGTGTAAATTCTCATTTTAAACATGATCATGATAGGATTATGGTTTTAATTTTATAACTTGAATAATAATTTTCCTAATTCATGTTACATTATCCTGTAGAAGTCATTTTTCCTATTTAATATTTCTAGGTGGCCTTAGATGTTAATAAACATGGAATCATAATACATTTGAATACCTTTATTTAAATCATTACTTGATTTATAATTTTGATTATTATGGATAAATATTTTAGTATGTAAAACTTATGGTAACTTATAGTGCTTTGGTGTATGAGTTTAGTATAACTACACACACACACACACACGACATATGTTTGGAGTTAATTAAAAAGTTTTTTGGTGGTAGTTGTGATTTTCATATTGATTTTTTTATGATCATAGATCCTTTATTAAGGAGATTCATAAATTATTTTATGTCTATTTAAACTATTTAGTATACATTCTTATGTATAAATAATTTATTTTGTAGGATGAGTTTATGAGTCATCCTCTACATTCTAGGATAATGAGTAACGAAAGGTAGGAGGTATTTGTATAAAGTAATAATTATCAATTAATACATAAGATGATTAATTTTACAAAAGAGTATGGGTGTGTTTATTTTTTCTCAACAAAATTCTAAAAACTATAATGAAAACTTTGGCCAAAGTAATGTTATAGTTGTATACATTGTCGATCCACTATACCTTATTATTCATATGAATGTATATGATGTCATAGTATATAAAGGATGTATTGCATGGTTTATATGAATATTTTATGTTTTATTAATTATACAAAAAAATATTCTAATTTATGTATTTGACCCTTTGTGAAGTGAAGAATCACTCCTAGTGGGGAGATGTACAATGATCAACAAGCATGCAGTTGGATGAAAATTTCTAAAAGATGTTTTTACATCATTACAACATATTTTAACTAATAATATTTGTTTATTCATGAATATTCAATAACTAATCTACCATTAAACTAATAAACGTTTGATGTATCAATTTTTATATTATTTAGTAGTGGTTGATAACTTTGTTTTATTATTCAATAATGGCTGATGATATTTTTGAATTTTTCTATAGTAGTTTATAATAGACTAAATTTTTCATTATTTTAATCAAATAATATAAAATATTTTTTGTACTATTACATGTGTAGATGGGCATTATTATATTATTTGGTAATCATAGTAGTGGTTGTAGTTTTTATGAACACTCATTATACATTTAATGCAATCACAACAATGGATATATTTATTGATTATGGATGTCATGTTATACATTTATATATTTAAAGGTTTAAATGTTATATTTTTTATTATTAAGACTTCATTTTTTTGTTTCCATATACTGCATTTACATATGGTAAATTAATGCTTAAATAGTGCAATACCATAAATGAGGTGACCTTTTTTCATGGAATCTTTGTATGATACATTAAACAAGGTGTAATTTTGATTAGATATCATCAGGCTAGGTATACCTAGGGGATGAGTGGTGTAAATATCCACACATAATTTTCATCTTTTATGAAAATTTACTATATGTGTTTAATTCATGTAGAAAAGGGAAAATTTGTTAATCATGTGCATTTATAGTAAATAAATATGGAAATCAATTGAGTCTTATAGAGGAAGGGAAATAATTTGAGCTAAATAAACTATAATTGGTTAAGCAAATGGATTTTGGGGATAATTATATGGACATTTTAGGTAATGAAATCACACTAATAAATAATGTGATCATGTTATTTAAATTATAACTCAATAATTATTGATCTATAACATGATCATGTTAATGTATAATATGATTGTGTTAATAGATAATGAATTTCCTTATTGTAAAAAATAACATGATTATTTTACATTTATTTTTCACATTAAATAAATGAGCATATAGATGGAGTGAATGTTGGTTAATAGGTAACATGATCATGCTATTAATAACATGATCATGTTATTTATAGCACAATCATGTTTATATTATTTTTCACATAAAATCATGTGAGATTTTTAAATGAAGGTAAATTTGGATAGAATCTGATATTTACTACTCAAAATGTTAAATTTGGTAAATATAATAAATTAGGGTCACTCAGCATCTAATAGAGTTGGTCTCTTAGTTGCACATCTTATGATGCAGAAAATAGTTTTTCAAAATCCAATTTGGTTAGTACTAAGGCATTTTCAAGGTCTAAGTATTAAACCTAGGGATTTCATGACCAAATTTTCTAATTGATGTCCATTTTTGGTAAACATATAGTCATTTTTTAGGTTTTTTTGCCTTCTAGATTTATTCCTAGCATTTATAAGAGTATTAAGTTTTTCAAAATTAATGTTTTAAACCACTCTTTTAAATTGATGCAAAGTGGTGTGATTGAGGTAACATAGGTCATATTGATGACCTACGCACATAAAATGACCACTTTGTGTTAATTTCAATTGTTCATCATCCCTCCCTCATTCCTGATCAATTTTTACTCATGCCTAATCACCCCTAATCACTCTCTCATAATTATTCATTATCACTAATAAATCCCTCATTTAATCTCACTATCTCTAATCATCTCTAATCACTCTATCATCATCCTTTATTACTCCTTTATTAACCCTCACTATCCCTCATCATCCCTAATCACTCAATCCTCATTTCTCATCATCCTACATCACTTTATCATTTACCTTCACCATGCCTCAACATATTTAATCACTCCCTCATCATCCCTAATCACCCCCTCATTAGATCTCACCATCCCTCATCATACCTAATCACTCCCTTATTGCTTCTCACCATCCCTAGTCACTATTTCATCATCAGTAATCACTCTATCATCATCCCTGATCATACTTAATCACTCCTTTATTGACCTCCACCTTTCCTCATCATTTATAATTTCTCCATCATCATCCTAAATCACTCCTTCATTGAACCTCACCATCACCTATAATCCATAATCACTTCATCATCATACCTCATCATCTCTAATCACTCATTCCTCATCCCTAATCACCTCTAATCAATCCCTCATTAAACTTCACCATCCCTCATCATCCCTAATAAATCCTTCATCCTCCCTAATCATTCCCTCATTGACCCTCACCATACCTCATCATCCCTATTGACTCACTCATCATCTCTACTCAATTCTTATTCATCCCTCCTCATCCTTAATCCCACCATCTAATAATTTCATGGTGGTATTTTTTAGGGGTTTAACAATGTTAGGAGATAAAAGTGGAGAGTTGAGTATTATCATAAAATATAAGACATAGTGATCAAAATGATGTGGAGTTAAATTTGATACAAAAATATTTATACCTATGAAAAAATATGGGCTTACTAGAAATGATGTAATTCATAATTAAAAATATGTTGAAAAAAGAGAAGGAAGTAAAACCACCATAGCACCAAAAATGGGTGGTAAATACATGAGGATCACCAAGCTATGTGATTGCCTAAAACCAATAAATTTATTTCCATATGAAGACATTTTATGATATTAATAGTTGTATTAAAGGCCTTATATGTGTATGTCTATTGATTGAGTAATCATACTAGATAGTGGAAAATAATTTTTAAATGATTATCACAAGCAGTCCAAGATTGGAAAGTGGTTATTAATTAATAAATTTAATATTCAATCTAATAAAGAGTGTCAAACTATGAGATCTCTACTTGAACATCTTAAGAAATTGGTAAAAGTCATCTAACACTGTAAAAAGGTAAGTAGATAATATATTATGAACCCAATGATATGGTTGGTACTAAAAATATCCCTAATTCCCCCAATAAGAAATTATTTTAATTAAAAATATTGTTTCATTAATAAATGTGGATCAATGGTGAGCTAATACATTTCATCATTTCTAATGGAAGTTAGAAGAATTTAATTTCTCCTAAAGCATATTTTCAAAAATTGAACTTGAAATTTATACATCATCCATAACCATATGTTAGTGTGTGGTCTAGTGTAGGCCTTGAGAAATGGACCACCCATTAGTATCACTTGGTGTATTAAATTAATATTTTTAAATATGTAATCCTTTATGACATCTCACCATTAGAGGTGTGTGATGTTTTACATATGGTCAACCATTTATTTACCATTGATATGTAGTTTATGAAGTAAATACTTGGAGTTTTGTGATAGATTATCATGATTTATAATACCATATATCATAGTTAGTTCATAAGATTTATGTCATTAGTGCTAGGAAGTGCAATAATTTTGTCAGTTCTAGTAATAAGTATACTCTTGGTGGTAAGAATTAAATGTAATAACATACTTATGTCACCATATCATAGTGTCATTCATCTAAAAATAACAAAGAAAAAATAATTGAACCATAGATTAGATGAATACAAGGATATCTTTCAGTCACCTAAATAAGTCCCCACATTCTTTACACTAAATAATACTATTGATTTGATCCTTTAAATACCTCTACCTAAAACCTCTTTATACAACCTATCATTTTTAAAGAATGAATAGATCAATGGGTAGATCCATGAAATCATGGATAATGGACACACCATGCCCATATCATCTCCTTGTAGAAGCCTATTTATGTTTGTGCCAAGGTTTTGAATCAATGAAAAAAAGCTTAACAAGATTAAAAGTGAACTATTATCCTTGTTTAAATATTAAGGCATTTTTATGCCATATCCATGGTGTAGAAGTTTTTTCCAAAATTGATCTTACGTTTATGTATCATCATATTCATGTTAAACCTCTACGCATTTGGAATATAGTCTTAAAAAAATGGAAGGATTAATTGACTAGTTGTTTATGCCTTTTATGTTAACTCATGTAAATAATTAATTCATTTCAAGATGTTGAATGACATCCTCAGGCCCTTTACTATGTCATTTTTTTAATCTACCTTGATGACATAGTAATATCTACAAAACATGGGATGAACATATACATCATGCTAAAATAGTATTTCAAATTTTGTAGAAACATATTTTTATGAAAACATGAATAAATGTTCATTTTTCATGCAAGAGATGGTTTTGGACATAGTACACACACAAGGAGTGCATGTGTGAACCTGATCAAAATTCAAGTCATATAAGAATGGGAAATACCAAATAACTTTGCATCTGATTCAAGTATTCTAAAATTAAAAAATTATATGAGAGATTTGGGTTTAATTTTTGTCTTTTGAACCAAACTACCAAAGGTGAAACAAGATAAAGTTTCATCTAGTCAGCTGCATAATAAAGATAATAAAATGAATTAAAATTTAGACTCTATTTTGTGTTATTACTTATGTTACTTTATTATAAATTTGGAAGATCATCTAGTTCATTCAATAATAAAATTAACTATCACAAATGCGTATTGACAACAAAATTCCTAGAAAAGAGTTAATTTCTATTATAATAGATTAAACAACATATTATTGGAATCAAAAAAATATTTAGAGTATATACTTACATCATATCATGATAGATTCATTAGGGATGGTGAGGGATGGTGAGGTTCAATGATTGAGTGATGTTGAATGGTGAGGGTCAATGAGGGAGCGATTAGTGATGATGAATAATGAATAAAGATTGATTAGTGATTATGAGGAACGAAGACAAACTGATTAGGGATGATAAGGTATGGTGATAATTAATGACTTAATGATTAATGATGATAATCTTGAGTTATTAGAGATGATGAGAGATAGTAAATTTCAATGTGGGAGTGATTAAGGATGAGGAGGGATGATAAGGGAGTGAATAGGGATGAATAAGAGATTAGGTATTATGATCAATGAGAAAATAGTGATTAAGATGATGAAAGATGGAGAGGGAGTGATTTGGGATGATGAGGGATAGTGAAGGTGAATGGGGGAGTGATTATTGATGATAAGGGAGAGATTAGAGATGACTAGGGATAGTGATGGATAATGAAGGAGTGACTAGGGACAATAAGGAATGATGAGATAGTTATTAGGGGTAATGAGGGATGAGTATAAAGTGATTAAAGATGAGGGAGGGATGATGAAAAAGTGAAATTAACACAAACTAGTTGTTTGATATGTGTATGTCATCAATATCACCTACAGTACCCTAATCAGACCACTTTGGATCAATTTCAAAGTGATTAGTTTTCAAACTTAAATTATCACAAACCTAAGACTCCTATAAATGTTAAGAATCAATTCATAATTCATAAAAACCTAAAAAATGACTATACATTTACCAAAAATGGATATTAATTACAAAAGTTATGTAAAGAAATTCCTAGGTTTAATACCTAGACCCTGAAAATGTCTAAGTACTAACCATATTGGATTTTGAAAAACTATTTTCCACATAATAAGGCATGTGCCTATGGGATCAACTCTATTGTATGTTTATAGACCCTAATTTCTTATATTTATTAAAATAAATTTAAAGTATATTCTTATGCTTAGCATTTAGAATAGTGAATATAATCTTCTAGATAAAGTTGCCTTCATGTTGAAATCCCACATGTTTTTGGGTGTTGAGAATATATAACACGATAGTGTTATTAATGGGATCACATTATTAAGTAACATAGTCATGTTATTGAGTAACATGATCATATTACTAGTGTTATTAATGAGATCATCCTATTAACATGATCACATTATTTGAATTTAAACTCAATTCCCATGCCTTTTGTATCGATAATGGCTTGGATTACTAAGCCAAAGGCTTGAAATATCAATTTACAATTGAGTTTTGAAAGGTACAAAAATAAATAACAAATTTCAACTTTGATTTCCAATTAAACTAGGAATTTCAATGTGAAAATTCAAAAGCATGATACTGTCATGATGTGCATGCTATCCTCTTTCTAGAATATTATTTTTGATAATTTTTGGACTAATTTAAGGTTTAAAACTATATTGATTTTTAACTATGCCATTTTTAAGCAACTACATGTTGTAAACATACATGTCTATGCATATTTATGCAATTTGTATTTCATTAATCCAAGTGAAAAATAATTTATATGGTAAAAAACTAGGCCTAATTCTAAACACATTAAAAAAAATTGATTTTCATTTTTTTTGAGTTAGTTGGGCATGTTGTAAAGATGAATATCCATTTTTGGTAGTTTTTAGGATCTATTTCTTGAAAAATTCATAAAAAAGTATTTATTGAAAAAATATAAAAAATATAGGTGACCTACTAGAATATCATAAGTAAAATTTCCCCAAAGGGTTTCAAATAATATTTAATACTTCTCAAAAAATGGTGTGCAGCACAACCATCTGTCTTCTATGTTTTCTGAAAAAATAAGAGTTTATCTTCAAATTTTAGATGTTTGACCTAGTTATACTTAACAGTTGTTTTTGAAAAATAGTGTTTTGGAAACTAGACTCAAAATTCTACATTTAATTGCCTTACATCATCTTCAAATTTAGAGTGTAGATATCTGAAATTATCTATAGAACTTCAGATTTCTGAAATTTTTAAAAAATCATGTCCATGAGTAGGCCACTTTTTCTCCCCCAACTTTGTGCACTTACCCAATTAAGTTTGTTATATTTAAAATAAATAATGAACCTTTTTGGGTTCTATTGAAAGGTAGTCAAATGGAAATAATTCAATTTTTTGAAAAAAAAATCATGTTTCCCAAATGTACTACTTGATCAAAATTATAGTTGGATAATTATGATAAAACCTTTAAAATAATTTAATTTCATCTTATAATCAATCTTGAGTTGACTAATCCATCAAGAATATGTATTTTTCAAGGGGGGGATGTAACATACCATTTTTTTTTCTATATCAATATTTAGGGCACTTATTATTAATCATCATCATAAAACATAAGTAATAATGCTTGGTTTCTATGTGATTAAGGATTGATGTGTTGAGATGATTCATATGTTATAACTCATTATTTTTATCATGATTATGCTATTTTTTTAAATAACATTGTCCTTATTAGGTTGCCATCATTGGCTCATATCTAATTGTACACACTAAATTTTAAGGAACATGTTCTTATTGAATAAATTGGCTAAGATTTGAATCAACATAAAATTGGTCTCATGGGAGAGGCCAAGGGCATTGAATATCTTTAATATTGGACTTATCTCATTAATTTGTTATGAAAATGATGTTTTATATTCTTTTTGATTTGTAAATATAATGTATTGTATAATTATTATTTTCAATACATCAATATTTGGTTTTTTATTTAAAGAGTTCATTTGATCCAATTTAATATAAAAAAATTGTGTTGGTTGAATCCATTATGAATTCATTAACATGATAATTTTTATGGTATAACATTTTGTTGTTAATATTATGTTTGAATTAATAAATTACGTAGACAAAAGGAAAGATCAAAACACTAATCATATTATTTCCACTTTTGCTCATGGCTTACCAAACTAATCTTATTACTTTGTTAATGTCTAAAGATTGGCATGGGAATTAATCCAATTGTGTCTCTTGATCTTCTATTATTATAAAATTTTAAATGAACCTTATTTATATATAAATACATGCATATACACATTTTGGAATAATTTTTAGTGTTTTCTTTAACTTGGGAGGCATGGACCTAGTCATAATTGTGAAAATTAATTGGTCATAAATAAATATTTCACTAAGGTTTTATTGGTAATATGACATGAAAAAAATCATGAACTAAGGTTATTAGTATTATTATATTTTTTTAAAATCATGGAGGACTTGGGGATATATTATTTATGTTTTTAACATATGGACCATGCACTAGGGCTATAATAAGCATGGAACTTGAATTTATAGTTAAGGCATAGAGGAGTGAAATAAGTATGAACCATGGTAGAATCAAAAAATAATGGAGTAATAAATAGGGGTTATTAAGGTTTTGAAATCACATTTGGGAAAGTTGAAGGAGATGGTAGGAGGAAGAAATGTGAAGGTAAAACTAGGTTTTTAATTTTAGGCACATATCTATCTAGTTTTCTTAAGCTTTGTGAATTAATATTTTGTATTAAGCATGGTAAATTTTATTGGTGGTATTCATTTATGTCTCCAATAAAATGAAAAATTCAATATATATATTTAGGATCTCTAATTAGTAAAACATTTATATGCACCTTTTGTTTTCCCAATAAATTTTCCTTTATGATGATTATATCCCATTCAAAGTGCTTTGATACAACATAAATATTTGTATTTTATGTCCCTTATATAAAAATGTGTTAAATTCATGTATATTATTTGAAACTTATTATTTGGTGTTCACTACTCAATCAAGATAATAATTTATAAATACTATGATCAACATGTATCATAGTTGTTATAAATAACTATAAGCAGATCATAGTTATATCAAAATAGTATAAAGTACCTAAAAATGGGGATATATTAAAAAATAAAAGTGATAATGTTAATATATTCTTAAAATTCCGTAAAATATTCCCTTATACCAATAAATAATTGATTAATTTTTATGGTCTGATATACTAAATTAATCTAACTATTGTAACATTTCATTTAAAAAGATCTATGCCGTGGATAGGGATATAATGATTTTCCATTGGTTTTATTTCTATTTAATCTTCCCTAAATGGTGTAACATGAATGCTTTATTTATTTTTGGTATGATTCGTGGCTAATGTAGATCTATGTTTTAGTTATGATAAAGGGGAATTATTATGTTTCTTTGATTTCATTTGATAAATGAATATGTGGTAGTGGTTGGCTTTAAATATGTTGTCAATATTATTTATCAACTAAGGACCAAAGTTTAGTTACTATAGAGTTGATTCTATTACCATAGTATCATAACACTTCTCTAGGCCAATAGAATAGAGTATTCTACCAACTGGGTGTTATAGTAAGATATAAGTCTTTGTAGAGATTAAGGAAGAACTAATTAGAGAAAGGGAATGCCTCACACAAACATGATCATTGATTTTTGTTGTATTGGACTGGTAATTATACCACATAATTTTAATAGTATAGAGAGAGAGAGAGAGAGAGAGAGAGAGAGAGAGAGAGAGAGAGAGAGAGAGAGAGAGAGAGAGAGAGAGAGAGAGAGAGAGAGAGAGAGAGAGAGAGAGAGAGAGAGAGAGAGAGAGAGAGAATTTTAGAATAGCATAAGGAAGATAGAATAAAGAGTATATTAATAATTATAGTTAGTGGTTATGATAGATATACATAAAATATAAGAGTTAGAGTATGGAATACTATGTTATGTGTACTATGTATGAGTTACTATGAATATAGTCACTACTTATTTTTAAATTGAATGTTAAGGATTCTAGTCAGAAATAACATTTGTGGTACATTAGTCTAACTAAATTTAACCTCTTTTAACATAAAACTATTTATATCTAATAATTTCATATTTTATGTCAACAGATTCCTACTTTAGGTTTTAATAAAATAGACTCTGGGGTGTAAAACATCTCTTGTTTTAACTATTATTGAGTCTCTTATTTTTATGTCACTTGAATGAAAGTGGGTTGAGAAATAGAAATTATGAAAAATTATTTGTATTACTTTAGCTTACTTATTTTGTTTGATTTGAAAGAGGTAAATCCCTATCTCATCATAGATATATTTTTTTTATAGTTGTTGGTTAATCCTTGCCTGTAAACTCATTTTGTCTAGCTTAATGGTTATATATCCAGGCCCTATATGGATTAATAATCAATCCCTATACCATGAGTATTTTATGTTTCAAACTACTTAGTTTAATTGGTATTATCACATTTGGTGATGCTATGTAAATAATCTAGGGATTTATTTTTTTGTTGTCTCTAAGGATGATGTTTCCTTATTCATTGTTGAGCATAGCTAGTTTAATCAATTGCATTAATGAATTATTTTCTCTATAATATAATATTTTTTATTTGAGATTTATATAAATGATTATAAAATTTTTTGCTAACATTTTAAAGGTAAAAAATGTGAGTATCTTATTGATCAATATATGGGCTATGTTATGTTTTGGGTTATAGTACCATAGACAATTATGTTTTCATGTATGTTTGAAATTCATTATTAGATTTTGGCATGATTTTATGCATAGATTTTATGGTTATAAGACTATTTTAATGTTCCTATATGTTATGTATTAAATTAAGGTTGGATGACATGGTGTCTTATCAATCATGATTGCATCTATAAGGTCACATGTTGACTATAACATAAACAAAAATAGAGCATATATATTTATACTTGGTTATAAAAGCTTTCCTTATTTGATTTTAAAATATGAATTTTATTGGTCTACTTAACTATTTAAGAAATTCTAAGATTATTATTCAACCTAAAAGGTTATGAACTTATTATTAATACCAATTTGTTTGAAGAAAAACTTAAATGTGTATTTGAATATCCATTTTTTAATGTTTTATAGCCATAGTATGAGTTTGAATATCCATTTTTTATGCTTTGAATCCATAGTATGAGGTTATGAATATGGAAAAATATATAGTGGTTTTAATTTAAATTTATGAGAAGAATTTTTTTAGATTTGTTGTGTATTTTTAAATGAAATATTTTAATTCATGGATAACATGATGCTTGATTATTTTAAATGAGATATAAGATCTAGATTCATGTTAGAAAGGGTATATTCCTAATTGCTTATGTTCACTATTGATTGTGATAAGATTTATATGAAAAATAAATGTTTAAATTTTTTATTGGATCATTATAAATATACTTGCATTATTATAATTCAAATACATCTTATCTATTATGTTGAGACTATTTTTTGTCAACTGTAGAATTTATTTTGGAGTTCTAGTATCTATTTTGAGTCTTAGGAAGTAAATACAAGAATGACTTCATGATGTCATATATGGTTTAGATAATATTGAGTGATGTTGTAATAAAAAATAGTTTGGAATAAACATGGAGAGCACAACTTTAATTATGATTTGATATTTTTGTGATTTTTTTAATAGAAATATTACTAGTATTATTCAACTAGAACTCATAGTATTTTAAAAAAACAAATTTCTAGCATATTTCATAGGGTAATATTATGAATGTTTTGATTGGATACTCATTTTAAAATTTGAATTTATTGAAGGAATATAAATTTTTAGGATGAATTTTTTAGGGATATTTATATTTCTAAGAAGAAAAATGACATGGACTATTTTAATCCATTATGTTTGAGACTATTATGTGGTTTTAGTATTATAAACATTTAATCTTTATCATGTGTGGGAATAATATCTTCAAAAATGGTACAATTTATCCTTTCATCAAGAGTAGGATTGATTTTAAAACTAGTCATTTTATTTACCTAAAAGAGAAAATCATTTTTCATATGTTCAATTGTATGGTATAAAGATCATCAAGTGCTATACTAAACAACTCTCTTTACTTGTTAATTTCCTTCTATAATATACTTTACTTGATTTAGAGGATTTAATGTTGGTAGTTTCTTATATTGACGGGATAAAACATTGATAGTTTCATGTTGACTTAATTTATTGCAATACTACACTGCATGTGCTGAGATACATTAGATGGACCCCATTGCTCATAATGTTTTTATGCAAGAAGTTTTTTCCTTTAAATATTAGTTTTATCATATCATGTATACATTATGTATGTGTACTCTTTTGTTATTTTAATGGGTTTATTTATGGTAATAAATTATTTTTTATTAGCTATAAACTATTGATGTAACCTTCATCTTGATTTGAAACACCTTTGGTGTACTCCATTTATGAAATTATGTCTCATTATTGTAAAAATTAGTAAATGTGAATTAATGTAATAAAATAAATGTACTTTTGTTGGAACCCTCTTGTGTTATGAATTTAATTATTCACTTGTTAGCTATATGTAATATTATGTATAATAGTTGAATGCTTTGTAATTTAGCTCATTGGTATCGAAACACTTTAATTTGATAATTTTTTGGAATAACATTATTTTGAGTGTTCCATTGCATAGCCGATTAAGTAAATAATATAGATTTAGGACTTTCTTTAAATGTTTCTTGATTATGATCATACTATATGGGTTGTATCATTTTTTAGTTTCTTAATTTCTATTGTGCATATTCCTACATTTTGTGTTGCAATGAACTTTACATGTTGATTATATTAATGTTGAAAACACTAGGGGTAATATTAAACATGTTATTATGTAAGACCTCGATTCTCATCAATGATGTTGTGTTTTAAACTTTTTGAGTTACTCAAAACGTGTAGTTTAACATTATATTAATACATGGTTAACAATTACTCCTTGGTACATTTAATATAGGATTCATACTAGGTGGTATTCAATTTTTTATGGCTGGAACATACATGTAGTAGACATGAGATATTTATTTCTCATGTAACTCTTAATCATGAATGAAAAATTTAGACCATAGAGTGTATATTGGTAAGGGAAATCATGTATGGAGATATCAGGGTCTATCCTATATAGTGACTTGGCAAATGGATTTTCACTTTTGATAAAATGGATTATATGTAATGATGTATTAAAATAATTTAATCTGGTTAATTACAAGAGAACTATAAAAATAATTGGAGTGGTATACTAATGCTTGATCTAATGTTTGTTATATGTATTCATGCAAGTAAAGTAGAAGATATTCCTTACAAGGGATATGGTATAACATTATTTCATGTTTGAATTGTTATCAATGGTAAAGGCCATATGTAAACTCAATGTAGTATTGAATCTAATGTCTATTACATTTTTTGGTTTTATACTTCTATTTGATTGTATAAATTATATTTGAGATGAAACTATTGATGAGTTAAGAGTTGTGGAATAATTTTATGATATCATGACAAGTAGGAAATTTAAATACCATTTAGAGTTGAGGAATTTTAAGGACTTAATAAAGAACTAATAATGTTAAGAAAACTAGTGTATAAGGATCTTTGTATTCTACTAGATTATTCAAATAAAAATATGTTTTTTCATTTAATAATAGATTTGATAATGGTTATTTATTTTCAAAGAGTAGAGTTATACATTGAGTTGTTTACATCAATAGAGTTTATTACCATATATGACTAGCTTAGATAATGGTCTACCTAGGAGCTGAGGCCAATCCCATCTTAAGCTACGACATGATTACTTGTCAGCGGATGAATTTCATGTTTGATAGAGAAGGATAGAAAACTCTTATATTTCATTAAAAATGATAGTTAAATTAAATTTTATTAACTTGCTTATGACAATAAATTACCAATTGTACGTTGTAGCTATAATAAATATGTGTGTTAGTATTTGTGTTTTTGTAAGAACAATGTATACAATGAAATAAAAAAACTTTTTATATAGAACCATTACTTATTATGTATGAAAAATATTGCAAACCTCTTATGTATATAAGAAATATTATAAAAATTTAATCTAATATGGGTTGATTAGGATCTACAGAGGTGAAAATTCTCTATATATATTTCATAAGTATGATAATGGTATATTGTATTATTTTATCAAAATTGGTTTCTTGAGTTAGAAGGATTTACTATTAGAAGTACATATCTATAAAATTCACTCATAGTTTGATTGATAAATGTGTCATGTATGAATATTTCCTTTGAAATGTTTAGTTACTTTTATTAAATTCAATAAAACTTGTTAAATACTTATGAAGGATAAGTGAGAATACATACATTATATATATATATATATATATATATATATATATATATATATATATATATATATATATATATATATATATATATAGTCTAGTACACTTCTCTAGTACCCAATTGAAGGGTTGTTATAGGACTCCTTTTCTATTCAACTCTTTAGATCCATCCATTTGTCTAATTTTGTATTGTGCTAGTTAGTGATTAACACTAAGAAGTTACTCTCAACTTACCATTAAAACAAAGTTTATTGGGATATATGAATGGTAATTCTTCCATGTTTAGTGATTTGAAACATGCTGATGAAATTATCCAATAGATTATTCAATATCTATGAGATCCTAAAAGTTAGTCACATCCTTTAGTACATCTACCTAATCTTCTTTTCAAAAAAATAGTTAGAAAAAATAATCAAATTTAAATTTTATAATTGCTATTATATTTGTAATTTTTGACCATATTGTCCAATATCAATATAGTTACCTTTGTATATAGATTGCATCAAGTATATATATAATAGTTTTTGTGTACCATTTCTCTTCCTATTTGACTATATCAAACAGTTTGATATAATTTTGTTGTAATTTATTTCCTTTCAAGATGACATTGAATACATTTGATTAATTTGTTTCCTTCTATCCATAACTCTCCTCGATCAGACTACATCAACCATATCAATATAATCTTTATCTCATCATTTATATGTGTGACTATATCTAGTAGCTTGATACAATTCACTTTGACTCTGTTTTTCATATTTTATTACCAAACTCTATCAAATAGATAAATATAGACAATTAGACCTATCCATAATTTGTGTAACCTTTCTTATCATACTAAATGATATGATTTCATCCTTATTAAATTTAAATCAACTATAACATATAGGATGATACCATTAATTTTCTAAAATCTAGCCTTTTTCTATTAATTTAATCAACATTATTAGATCCCCTATTATTTATTTTCTTGATTGCCTTTGTATACACATAATATTTTTAAAATTTATCAATTATTGATGTTTTCTCTCTTACAAGAACCGATTGAGTCTTAATATCTCTTAGTGCATGCCTTAAAGTGTGCACTGAGAAAGGGGAGGGCAGGCCATTGCTACTTCACAACATTATTGTTACATATACCATTAATTAAAACCAACATAGTTCCCTCCTATAAAATTCCCTAAACTTTGACACCTCCCTTATGCACTTCTCCAAGAAATTCAACATGTCAAATAGCCACTACCTAAGCCAAAACATATTTTTCCCGTCCTCCAAACACACTCAAGTGGTTCAACCCTATTTGGTGAATTGAAAATATTATGAGACTAAGTGACCCCATCCAAGTTAGTTTAGGACCTAATTGCTCTATTTATTAATAACTAGGTTGATTGGGTTGAAAATGATGGATAAAAATTTAGAAGGGTTTAAGGTTAAATACTAATATATATACACATCTTTCACCCCATTTTTAGAAATATATAGATACATTCATTCATTTTCACATCTTTAAAATATGCTCTTAAACCATCATACTTAGGGTTTACAATTGGAGATAAGAATTTTATCTTGTGGAAATGTTTTGGATGCATAGGAGAAGTCTTGTAGCCTAGAGATGACCTATATTTGTGATCCTTATAAACCACAACTATCTCTTACAAATCACCATTGTATAAGGGAGTTATTAAGACTTGATGGGTTCATCTTATATGTTAGTATTCCTAACTCTTACTCTATTTTGGTAGATATAATTACATAAATAATGAGATTTTAATGTATTTCTCTCTCCAAGCATTAGGATTGCTTCTAAATTGACTTGATTATAGTTATTTACATGTTTAAATTTATTTTTATTATCTCCCATTTGTGCCATAAGCTTTGGTGATCACTAGATTATATTTGTTGTTACTTTGTTAGAAACCATAAGACCTATCTAGGTTTATTATGTGATATTACTCGACTAGAGGATTTGGAACCCTCTCTAATGATATTTTATAGTAAGATACCCCCTAGTTAGATATATTTGATCCATATTGATCATGAGCTTGATTGTTTAAATGTACCAATAAGAAGAAGGGATAGTTTTATTTATCTTCTCTGAGTTAGGATTAATTTGTAGATCAACTTCACTTTTGCTTGTACACATTCTAGTGAAGTTGACATGAACTAACCCTTACAATTTTTATTTCATTATTTTAGTTATTATCATTTATTATTAATTTTTAAATCATTGGATAAAATCTATCCACTTAGTCTAACATTTTATTTGTAAGTGTTACAAAATTGATCTAATCAATTCTATTTTGCATTATGTAGGTTATCTTCAACTTCAGGTAATTATATTGATCCACTCGACTTAGTTAACTTTTTCACATACATGTTTTCAAAATAAATTGACCCAGTCAACTATGTTAATATGTTAAAAATATTATTTTGAATAACGTAATATAAAAATAGTAAATTTAGAATCACTAAAATCATCGGATTAATTCTCAAAAACTTAGTCATTTATTTTCCTCCATTTTAGTCCTATTTTTCATAGTTTTAATTCTATAAAACTATAACCCTATATAAACTAAGTTGAATAGATAAACTTAGTTTTGTACCAATGTATAGCTTAGGAGACTTGGTAAACTTGTTTATCTATGTTTAATTGGACCTTAATTTAACAAATAAAATTAACACAATCAATTTTATTTTGTATTCTTTGAATAATTGATCAACCCAAACAAATTTATACTCTTCAATCAAAGGAATTAACTCACATTGTTTTAATGAATTCATCTTTTTTTTTGATTGCTTGTTTAGATTAGAACACATAAGCTAAATATGAAGGTTTAATTTATTAATTTAGTCACATTAATTTTTATTTTATTCACACACTTTCAAACCACAAAATATCAAAAAACATTAAACAAATTCTACCCAATGTTCACTTATTTGTTTTTTATCACCAAGGGGGAATCTAACTCAGTTTTCTAGTTAAGTATAAATACCTGGTTGATGGCATGTATTGGTAAAGCACCTGACACCTTTATCAATGTGTGATTTTGAAATGAAGGGGTAGGCCCCATACCAAGCCATTACCATCACTAACACATATATATTTTATTCTTAAAAATCTAAAACCATCTTTATATTACCTTTTTAGTTCCTTTCTAAAACCAAACATCCTATCACATTTATTTCTAAAGTTATAATTTAAATCATTTAAAAATGATCACATATATTAGCATTTATAATTTTACTACCTACTCTTTATGAAATATATGTTGTATTGATAATATTGTATTGACCAATGTTATTACAAGGTTTATGTTATGTGATCAAACTTGGTCAATTAGTTTAACCTAGTTACTTTCATGTTTCTTTCATTTTTTCTAATAATTAATAGTAGATCATATAGAACCATAGTATTCAAAACATTTCTTTACCCTTAAAAAATAATCAAATCACTTAAATGTGTCCTATAGTTTTTATTTATACATAACACAATATTTTTGATCAACCTAGCCTCTCATAAGATGGTTAGTTTACCTTCTCATAGAACATAATCATTCTATTCACTCTAGTCTCTCACAATATTATCTTCAGTACTTCCCCATATAACAAAAATGACCCATTTGACTATGTGATTTCATAGATATTATATTGGTATTTATTCCAAACTCAGTCAACCTAGTTGAATTTGTACCACTTGGGCAATTAAGTTCTTTGTCCTAAAAACCTACTTAGTTGATTCAGTTTACTATTTGGTTAGCTTTGCTCTTATATTTCACCTTATCTGTTTAATATTAGATCCTTATTCAAAACATCATGAAATACCATATTACAATATTTTTTGACAAACTTAATCCATTTATATTATGTATGGGGTATTCTTTCCTTCCTACATTAAACACCTAAGAGGATACTCACTCTCAGTGCATCTTCTCTCACCCTTCACCTTTGGACTTGAATATGGTTAAAATTACCTCAAATGATGACACCAATGGATTAGGTAAATTTCACACTTCTCCAAATACTTCTCTCTCCAAATCACCTTATTACATTATAGGGGAAATTGGCACAAGCCCAACCAATAACTCTACATGAAATATTTAAAACACCAATAATCTACCACCAAGCAATCCTTCACTTAACAATCCATCACCCAATACCAATATAGGGAATGTTTCTTCTATCAACCCTAAAAATTCACCAATTTACACCACTTAAAATATTGCATAAATATTTCAAAAAATTAATATTATGAAAACATGTAATACTTATCAAATGACGAAAATGTATCATCACTTATTAAACATGGCTAATCAACATTTTATTCTCTTACCTCAAAACAACCAAAAATTTATCCCTCCACCTCATATATATTCCACAAGAAACATCATTCATCAACCCCTTATTCATAACAATATGCTCCAAAATATTCAAAATGAACCTTTAGATCCCTTCATTATTTCTATTGATATTTGAAATATCTCTCCAATAATTATATATGATGGGACTCAAGACCTTACATCTTTTATTAAAGAATTTGATAATATCTATAAAGACTAGATTCAAATAAATACCTTTTATAACATGAAAACTCAACTCAAAACATTCATAGGAGATGTATTAGAATGGTATAATCAACTCCCTCAACATTCCATATGGAAACTAGAGGATTCAATCAATCCTTTAGTAAAATAATTTTAAAACAATGATCTTCTTGAAAATTATCTTAGTAACTTTATCAATACTAAACAATCCCCTTCTGAATCAACTCATGATTTCATTATATAATTGAAATATTTGTCTCACAAAGTTGAGTATAACATGACTAATGATAACTTATTTAAACTCTATGTAACCACCTTAGCATCTCCCTTCAATATAAGGTTCAAAAAATTTATCCATAAACTCTAAATGATGTAATTATTCAAGATAAAAGATAAAACTTTATTAAGAAACAATTTGAGCCCAACCATAAATCCATTAAAGTATCTCTCCAAAACTCCACTAATGCAATTACTAGTAATTCTACTTAAACAAAAAAGGAGTAGTCAAAGTGGATAACCCCAAAGTTTCTCATGCACCACTAACAGTTTAAAAAAGGAAGCAACTATTATCTCTTTCTAAACCTTTCACCTATACTAATAACACACCTACATGGTATGATCCTAACAAATTTTGTTGGTTTCACACTGATATGGGTCATTCTAATGAAATATGTCATGGTATCTATAATTTTATTTTATTTATTTATTTATTTTTTAAAAATGTTAGGAGATACATTAAAACATTATTCTATTATAAAAATATGTCATCATGATTATGTCAAATCCTCTCAAAAGAAATGAGTTACCAAGCCTTCATGTAATAAACCTAAAAAAAATTCTATTTCCAACCCAAAACATTCAAATAAAGATATATGTGTGATTTATGTTTATTTTGACTAATATTATACCAATTATCTATATTTGAATGTATCCAAAGTTAATAATAGACATAAATACAACATATAAATATTTTTACACTAATCTTACAAACCCATCACGTAAAGAACAATTACTTTAAGAAACCAAAACTACCACTACCATACCTTATAAAAAAATTGAGGAAACACAACTAGAAACTCAATCTACTTATCTTATTCTTAAAAAAATCATTGTACCTCCAAATCCTTGTATTGGTTCATCATATTATATATATCATTGGAATTTATTGGAAGAACTCAATTCAATTCCTTGTAAAATAAACCTCACAGAGTTATTTCATACTTATCCTTATCATCACAAATTCTTAATTCAATGATTATAAGAAATTGAATAACCACTATCCCGTATGGTGTAAAAACCTCCTCAAAACCCTTCACCAACATAAGTACATACTATTGAAACTATTTTTAATTCTTCTAAAACTTCCATATAATTTCTTGAAAAAGACATGATTAGTCATGAAAATCTATTTTGAGCTAATGATCCACCTCTTTTCATTAAAATTTTAATTAATACCATTGTTATTCAGAAAGTATTAATATATAAGGGTTGTGAATTAATGTTACCTCCATTTAGTTAATTCAACAACTTGGATACACTAAAGATCACCTTATACAAACTCATCTCACATGTCAAGGTTTTGATAAGATAAATAAAAAACCACTTGGTTATATTTAGTTCCCACTCACTATTGGACCCAAGACCATATGTACCAAGCTCATGGTCCTTGATTTACCAACATATTATAACATACTCCTCAATCACCCATGGACACACTATATGAGTGATATTTCCTCCTCATGTAGTTAATGCATTAAATTCATCAATAATGGCAAACACTAAAAACATGAAGTCAATCCTAATCCATGGAGTATACAAATAGAAAACACCAAATCTCAATATTATATTCTAACCATTCCATTCATTAATAGTGAAACTCTACATGATTTTTTTAACATGCATCTAGATTTACAAGTCACTCTTACTGATTTCAATGATGATGAACCTAATAACTTAAAAAATAATTGTAATACCACTAAGTTACATCCTTGAATTTTGGATTGGATTACTCCTTATTTAATTATATGTGATCATCTCATCCCTATAATTGATGAGATCACTTTAATTCCTCCTCCATGTAATGAAAACAAAGCTTATTACATAGAATATGATTTCACATGTGATGAATATGAAGTGGCCCAAATGTTTCAAGATCCTTTAGCCATGTCTCACTAAAAATTTAGTGATTTAGGTACATGAAAATATGATTATCCATTAGACATAAATGCATGCACTCTTTCCAAAAAATATGATGATAATTATGTCATTACTCAATCTCAATCACAAGACTTAGATGTACATCACTATCAAGAGACATTATCCAAAATGCATGCCTTTAACCATGATGTCCTTGTCATTTAAATTTCACTTGATATTGAATTAGAAATTGAAGTTCATGTACATCCTAATAATCCTTGACTATTATATACCCTATGTGTACTTGAACAAATCTCAACTCTAGAAAATTTGGAATCTTTTGAACCATTTATACCTTATACACAACCAACCAATCTACCATATTTCTTTGCTTCTCACAAATATATAGATACCATTGAAGATACCCACCTCACTTCAATTGAACCTCCATATGTAACATAACCTAACACACCTATCTCTAATATAGATGAATCCACTCAAACTCAACCTATAATAAAACCTACACCCAAAAATACCTTAGATGATAAAGCCATAGATGTTTAATAAATACATTTTGTATATGATCATAATGGTAATAAAATTGTTGATCTCAAAGTAGATGTTGAATACTATGGACCATTACCCACACTCCATAATGATGAAGCTATAATTAAGCTACTTCATGCTAAATAACCTTAGCTTTCCTAGAAACATCATAAACATGGAAACTTCACACAAAAATCTCATTTTTTAATAGTTTCATTGTTAATCTGGATACTAAAATAAATATAATTTAGTCTCTTCATCATCTTCCATATCATTTCCAAAATAAAAATATTATGTTCATTTAAGAAACAATAATAATAGAATATGGTACACCATCATGTCCTCAAGCTATCATTGTCTCTATATAACTCACACTAACAAAGCATGATAACATTAGGTTATTGTTAGGTTATTGGTACACCATCATGTCCAAATTGGTAGTAGGTGGGATCATTGTATAGTTTACAGTGATTAGGTATCAAAGGAAATCTACATGGCTCGTGTAAGGAAAGGAGAACCAAGGAAGCAGGAACCCAAAAATTGCGAAGAGTGGAGAGCGAAACAAGATGTCTAGAGAATCCTACAGAGAGGGAAGGTAGTGAACTATATGGAAAGATTCCATGGTTCAAAACCTCATATTACAACAGCTTTTTTCAAAAATTGGATTGATGATAGGGTCACTCTGCATGGCATCACAGTGAATCTAACAGAGGAATTTATAGCAGAGGTTATGGGGCTACCTATGGAAGGAATAAAATTCTCCAAGTAGACTAGCATTTCAAATGAGGCCTTTTGCAAATTCCCTAAGATGGACGTTGAAGATTAAAAGCTGGAAAAGAATGGGGATTTCTTTGAACTAGAACATATTAATGGCATTTGGAGGGATGTCTTATGCTATATTCAGGAGTACTTCATCCTCGATGGAAGAAGCAAGAGAGTCCACAAATTCCACTTTGTATTCCTAAATCATTTCAAACACAAAGTAAGAATTTCCTTTCCCTTTTATCTATGTTTCTCTTTGGTCCAAAGTTTATTTGCTCACAGGAAGAAGGAAATGCGTCCTATTCTACATGAAGGATTAATTCTGATAATTGAAGGATATTGAAAGAACAAGGACATGGTTAAGAACCCTTATCTAGGAAAAAATAAGGATTCATGGCGTAACAAGAGTGAAATTGTTAAAGGGAAAGATAAAATCAAAATCAAGCCCCCTAGTGTCAAGAATCAGGATGGTGATGAGGACACAGAGTGGGAGAGAATTGATAAGTCTGGGGAGGAAAGCTTGGAGGAAGAGGGAGGAACAGAAAGTAGGAATACAAGTTCCAATGAGGAAGAAGAAGTTCAAGAGAAGAATGAGAAAGGAGTCAACATAGAGGAGGAGTCTGAAAATAGTGAAGATGACTCTGAGGAAAACCAGCAAGTGTTTGAGGATGATAAAGTCCTAGATGACCCTGTTGAGGACCCTGTTTCGATAAATGAGAGGGAAAACACAGTTCAAGCTGACAACCAAGAAATGGACCTGGAAGTTCAAACTGAAACTAAGGAATAGAATCAAAGGGGAAGAGAGGTTCACATTGAAGAAGGCGGGAATAGTCCTAATAAGAACATAGAAGAGTGGAGTGATAAAAGGTAAAATGATGGAAGGCACACACCTACGAGATGGGTTAATTACAAAGCAGAAGCTATCCTCTAGCTTGATTCATGGATGTTTAAGGAGATAATGGATCTCAAAAGGAAAATGGAAATTATGGAAGACAACCAGAAGGTAGTTTGGAACAAAATAAATAACATGGAAAAATAGATGAGAGACATCCCCATCAAGCTCAAAGACTATGAGAACAACCTAAGGGAACCCATCAAGGAGAGCATAATGAAAATGGAGGAAGTTACATCTAACATATGTGCTATAGCTATTAATATTGGAAAAATAGCTAATGAGGAGATCAAATCCTTGGAGGGGCCTAGCAAGAGGATGAGACAGAGCTTAAGAAAGAAAGCTATGCAAGAGGGAGCCATGTTGGCAGCTACTACCATTCAGGATACTGTTGTGAAAGGTAAGGAAACAGTGAAAATGATTTTGGAACTGGAAGAATAGCTTGGTTCTTCTAGTTGGTTGTGTTATCTAGTCCTATTTCCTGGTTTTTTGTAATCTTTTGACTTTGGTGTAGCTAGGTCTATGTAAAACCTGGGTTTTGACTTGTGGTCTTTCAAGTGGTTTCAGGTCCATATAATACCTATTTATGTTTCTTCTCTGTAGTATGTTTTAGGTTTTTCCTGTGGTCGTAAATGCTTCATCTTTCTATCTTTGTATCAGGGTTTTGGGGTCCCTTCAAAACCTATTTTTACCTTAATCTAAAACATTAGGTTATTATTTGAGAATTATCATGAAACATTTTCCTAGACATATGAAGATATGTCAGTTATTGATCCTAGTATCATTTTACATAATATCATCACTTATCTAGATGTAAAAGCTATTAGACAAAAATAATGAAAATTTCCACCCAAAATTTGTACTTTATGTCACAAATTAATTATTATAAATTTTGATGCCAAATTCATCAAACATATTAACTATTACAAATGGGTATAAAATGTCATTCTCATTCATAGAAAATTCACCATTATAATTTGTATATGCATTTATTTTCATAATCTTAACTTAGCATGTTAAAAAGATAATTTCCCATACCTTCAATAGATGTTATCCTAGATTCCACCACTGGATATGAAATGTTATCACTTATGGATGGTTTCTCAGGATATAACCAAATTTAGATAGCTGCCAAAGACCAACATAAAAAAATATTTAATACAAAATGGGCCACCTATTATTATGTCAAAATCACTTTTGATCTTAAAAATGTCAAAACAACCTATTAACATGTAATGACCCACATTTTACATGATGTTATACATAAGATCATGAAAACCTATATAAAAAATCCCATTACCAAATCTAAAAGTCAAATAATTCACCTCACTAATCTATCTATTATTTTTGATCACCTAATAAAATACAGATATAGAATTAACCCATACAAATGTGTGTTTGGAGTTACATATGGTAAATTTTTGGGGTTTTTAGTCTCTCTTCATGGCATTGATGTTAATCTAGAAAAAATAAACATTATCATCAATATGCCTATTCCTCACTCCATTCTTGACATATGCACTTACCTTGGAAATCTTAGGGCAATTTAGTGATTCATCCTCAAAATGGCTTACCATATATAATTTGTCATTTCCTTTCTCAAAAAAGGTAATTCTCTAAAATGGATATATTCATGACAAAAATATTTTGATAACATGAAATAATATTTTCTCCATCCTCTTACTTTTTTCACACCTTCAAATAATCATCCTTTAAAAGTATATACCTCCTCTACCCCTATATTATTTGGGGCAATACTTTCCCAAAAAGATGATACTGGTAGAGAGTATGTTATTTATTACATTAGTCAAAAATTCATTAGTTATGAAAATATTTTTACCAAAGTAGAACATGATTACCTTACTATATATTTCATATCTAAATAGCTCCATATTTATATGCTCTACTAGACCACCTATGTCATTGTTCACTCTGATCTGTTTCATAATTTCCTCTCCAAAGCATTATTAATTGGAGATATAATTGGAGAATAGATGGTCATCTTGATGGAATTTTACCTTTAAATTACTACACAAAAGTCTATCAAAGGATAATTCATATACAACCAACTTGTAGTGGCACCTATACCATCTACAAATCAACTTCAAGATAATCTCCTTAGTCATAAAATTATTTATATTAAAGATATTAACTAGTATATCTCACTTAAATATTATTTTCATAATTTCATTGATGATTTAAAAGGAAATATTCAAGAAGATACCAATATCACTTCTGATACTAATCAATCCAAAGTAGTTATTGAATAACTACTTAAAGTTACTATTGATTTGCATGAAGACACCTGGACCATCCACTTTGATGGTGATAAATTCCTCCAAAGAGTTGGTAATATATGTATTCTAACAAACACGCATGATATGATCATATCTTTGGGATTTATATTAAACTTTGATGTCACTAATAACATGGTTGAATATGAACCTTTAATATTAGATGTGAAAGTAACACTTGACATAGATATCTCATATCTACATACTTTGGGTGACTCATAATTTATTTTCCACCAGGTTAATGGTGATTATCAATACAAAAGTGAAAATCTAATCACATATCATCAAATGGTTACCACACTTGCCAAAAAATTTACCTCTTTTACCACTGAGCCAATCCCAAATGATCAAAATATCATAGTTGATTCTCTTGATTCATCAACATCTCTATTTCAACCTCATTAAGTACTTAATGATTCCCAATTTCTTATCTAAATAATAAAATCATGATATTATTTCAAACCAAATTATTCATTCATCTATCACATTGAGGCAGTCACTATTTGATGAATCCCATGGTATTAACTAATTAAATACTAGAATATGTAAATAAGCTTTCAAGTATGTGTTTCAAAATAACACCCTTTACTACTGTAATGTAAAAGGTGCCTTGCTCTACTGTGTAATACAAAAAGAGGTTCCTATTCTTCAAGAACAAAGATATGGGGAAATTATTAGTGCTCAATATATCATACATGCTACAGTCTAAAAATCCTCACTTATGGGTTACTTTTTGCCTACTCTATAAAAATATGCCATTGATTTTGGTAAAAAATGAAATCTTTGTCAACTCCATGATCATCTAATCCACTTACCAATAGTAAAATCTCCTTGGCCATTCTCTATGGTGGGATTAGACCTCATTGGTAAATTACCATAAGATGGTCATGTCTTTATCATTACTACCATTGAATATTTTACCAAATGGGTAAATTCCATGCCTCTTATCAATGTCATGGGAACTAATATTTATAAATTTATCATTAACTAGATCATTTGTCATTTTGGATTTCTTCATACTATCATATTTGATAGTGGTGGTAATTTCAAAAATTATACATGAAATAATTATGTGTTAAATTCAAAATTTTCCACACCTTACCAACTTTAATATAATGTCCAAGTAGAGGCTACTAAAAAAATTATTAAAAAAAATTAAAAAAGACTATTCAAAAAACTCATATTGATTGGAACCTTCATCTATATCCCAAACGTTAGGATTTTTGTACTAACATACATACCACCATTGGAGTAACACCATTACACTAGTATATGGTTATAAATTAATATTACCATTATAATTTGAACTCCTAGATTTATATATATCTATTCATGGCATAATTTGTGATGAATAATTATGTAAAGCTTTTCTTCATGCCATAGATTTTATTGATGAACACCGTTTGGATACTTTACAACATAACCATCTATACAAGGCATGCATTGAAAAATAACATCATAAAAATATCAAAGTATTCACATTTAATTTTATTCATTTAGATCTCAAATCAAATCATACACATGATAAATAATTAAAATAAGCCCAAAATGGTGGATATCTTACTTAGTGAAAGTCATTTTTGGTCCCAACACTTATGATCTATAAATTAATGAAGGCCATGTTTTGAAAGAATCCACCAATGCATAATTTTTGAATAAATAGTTTGTTTAAATATCTCCCTTGTTTTCATAATTCTATATTCATTTATACTAACACTTATTATAAGACTTTCCCTAACAATATCTCTAATCGAACAATCTATTTTACACACAAGCTTAGTCCCCTCTTTTGGTCATTTGGTTTCTATTTTCATTTAATTAATCATTTGAATTGTAATAACATGGATACTACCTTATTTTACTCATAAATACATTCTTATTTCATACATACATTCTCATTTTTTAATCTTTTGATAACATGTTTGCTATTTTACAAATATTTTTAATTTTATTCTTTCTTTTGTGAATTTATATGTAAGATCATGGATATGACTAGGCTATTCTCATAAAGTATATGTATTCTTCCAAAATATTTTTCTAAACTAAGTGTTCTTTTTATAATTTTTATAAATGGTTAACAATTTATGATGTCATACCCTCAAACTCTATTTTTTTTCTTTTAGGATAAAAATTGTTGAACAAACTATGTTATCATGTTTACCTAAATTTAAATATATCCTTATGATAAATAATCATACTTTTATATCATTATATCCCTTTTCACATTTTCACATTTTTTGTGATTTGAGGTAATTCAAATCATTTTATGATCATTTCCCTTGATTTCCATTCCTTTTGTTCAAATTTTGATAAAACAAGATGAAAATCAAGATAATTGTTTTATTTAACATGAATAAACAAGACTCTTATACACCATTCTCTCTAAGTCCTCTTTTTTATCTACCAAATTCAAATTTTTCAAATGATATTCATGTTTAGAACCCATGTTTGGTTCTCTGAATCCTTATGGAAGAGGAATAGAAAAAAAGACATCAAACATTAAAATAAAAATCATTTATAATAGGCAATGATAAAAAGGTAATATTAAAATATAAAATTCAACATCACAGCAAAATACATGATTCATAACACATCTCCTATCTCTAATTAGAGATAAAACTCCATAGTGAGTCTCATAATAGATCTGATATCCATTAGGGTGTGGTAGGATAGTAGATTGGGATAGGAAAATTTAAAATTATATAGTGATACCTACATGATCACACAAGTACCCAATCTTTGTAGTAGACCAATATCTCTATAAGGGGTTCTGAGGAATAGGAATACATTTTGGGAATGTAGGTCCATCTTAATTTTCATTCATATATTATTCAAGGGATGATATTCATACTTCATATGATAACCCAATATTTTTGTGGTTATGATAATTTATTTAGAGTCCTTGATGTTAAAAGTCCTTTTGTTTTGACAAAATTATTTTTGATGTCTTGACATTGATAAAGAGTTTGTCTATCTTGATTTTCCCTACATCTACCCCACCACCCATTTCATTCCCCCCATAAAAGGCAATTTTGATTTAAAATATGTTTTCACACTTTTATATTCCATCTTATGCACATCTTAAAACATGTTATAACTACTTTGTTTTAGTTTTGTCTATCTTTATAATAAAATAGTATTCTTGAGTGGTTATGTATTATTTTATGTACATAAATGATTTATGTTTCTATAATTTCCTTAATTTACTTGAAATTTTTTCATTATCATTCTTTTTTTCAGACAACTGTGTCTATTTCTATATTTATGTACTTTTTCCATTGATTGAGTTATTTTAGATTGTTACATCTCACGACCAATTTTTTTTTCCCTTCCATGTACTTTTTCCATTTATGATTAATTTTATATTATTACTTATCACTCATCAATGTTATTTTACCATTTCTTTTCCATCTTGGTTTAATAAATGATTGTTACTAGTTTCACATTGATTTTATATTTTCATTTACATGCATTGTTGGTTTAATTTAGTTTGTCACTTTTTTACCCAATGAGTGATTTTTCATTGAGTCTTTCAGTAATCTAGTATCCTTGGATTTTAATTACAAGGAGTTGAGTTGTCAATCCAAGTCTACAATCCATTTCTTACATAAAATAACTAAAATGTGTTGGTATGATGTACTTGGAAATTTGATAACCTAGGATGATAAATGGTAAGTTTAAATTGTTCAAGAAATGAATTTCATGAAAATAACTAATTATTCCCAAATACTCAAAATTCAAAATCACATCTTGCAAATGGTTAGCCAACCTTTAGTCAATATGTCTCAATAAAATCATAATTTTATTATCTAAAAATTTAGATATACCAATAGGGATATCATCACTCAACCTTCCATGAATAATGAAATATTAAAACATATTCAAAATTAACCTTTAGTTCTATTTGTTGTGTCCATATATATTGGAAACATTTCTCCAACCATCACATATTATGGGACTAAATATCTTGTTATTTTCCTTAAGTATTTTAGTAATATCTATAAAGAATTGATCCAAACTAATACCTCTATTACTATTAAAATTATTTTGAAAATATTCACAAAGAGATACATTAGAATTGTATAGCCAAATCCATAGATATTCCATTCTAAAACTAGAGGATTTAGTCCATTACTTATTAAATTAATTTGAACATAATGATCTTCTTGAAAAAAACCATAGTCATTTCATTAATGTTAAGCAGCTTCCTACGCAATCTACTCACACTTTTATCAAATGATGTAATTATATAACTCACAAATCATATCATAATATGAGTGATTATAATTTATTAAAAAAAATTACTACTACTCTTAAATACTCTTTTTAATAAAAGGTTATGATATTTTCTCCCCAAACCTTAGAAGAGGCATTTGATTAAGAAAAAAGACAAGATTTCCTTATGGTTCAATTTGAACCTTCTCATTATCCCATAGAAGATTATTTCCAAACTTCAAATAATTAAATAACCATTACCATATCTCGACTCAAGCTTCCTCAAATCAAAATATGATCTATTAACTCAAATACTTAAACTCCCTCCCAACAAATTTTGTTGGTTTTATGATAATATTGACCAATTTTAAGATATATGTAGGGCCCTTAAAAAAAATTGGTTTCCTTTATTCTATGATAATATTTTGATCATGATGTTATGATAAATGTTTACCATGATTAATATCTTAAAGCTTCTAGAAATCAAAAAATTTCTAAATTTGTAAGTCATAATTCTCAATAATATTCTTTGGATCCTGATATGCAACATTCTAATGAAATTATCTATTCTATTGATTCTAACTATGAAATAAATTACACTAATTCCTAATATGTGAATGCTACAAAGGTTAATTACCTTCTTAAGCCTACTCACAAAGACCTTGTTACTAAACATAAGAATCCATCTATTGAGGAACAAATTATTAAAGATACTACAAATATTTTTTTTCCTATTTGTAATAGCCCATTGTAAACAAAAAAACTCCATAGTTAGATCCAAAACCTGATTATTTCATCCATTATAAGAACATCGTATACAATAAACCTAATCATTGTGGTGTTCATTCCTCTAAATCATAGTAGAATTTTATATATGAACATAAATCTATTCCTTGAAAAATCCCACTCATGAAATTATTAAGAAATCCTTGTCATCATAATTTCCCTATGAAAAAATTTCAAGACATCAAAGAACCCTCATATAGTGATTATGATATACCTAATTCCATATTTGAATATCCCACATCTATGGAATTTCATGATATTGAAACTATTTATCCACTTTATTCTTATAAAAAATATTTAATAGAGTTCCTCAAAAAAAGATATGATTAATGATGATATAATTTTTTTACCTAGTAACCCACCTCTCTTCATTAATATTGAAATGAATAACACCTTAATAAGGAAAGTATTGGTGGATTATGGTTTAGGAATTAATTTTACCTCATTTTGGTTACACCAAAACATCAAATAATTCAAATAAAACCTTAATAAAATTGGCTCCCTTGCCATATATTTGATAAAACCAATAAAAATCCTCATGGTTGTATTTGGCTTCCTCTCAAAAATGGACCCAAAACTATACACACCAAGATAATGGCTCTAGATCTTTTAGTCTCTTAAAACATACTCTTAGGTCATCCATGAAATCATCAAATGAGATATATCACATATTCCAATATCCAATGCATCAAATTTATCCATAATTTAAAATGTTATAATCATGAGGTAGATCCCAACCCTTACAATATCCAACTTCCAATTCCCAAATCTCAATATCACATTTCCATTAATACTTATATTACTAGTCCAACATTTCATGAGTTTTCAACATGTATCTTAACCTCCATGTCACTCTTGCGGATTTCAATGATGATTACACAAATGAATTTCAAAACATTTACAATATCACTCTATTACCTCCTTATTTATCACAATGGCTACCTAATTCTTTTATTCCACAAGATAGGGTCATTCCTCTATTTGATGATACTACTAAAATTCCCCACAATGAACTTATTGTGAATCCTCTTAGAAAGAAAATTATTTATCTTGAAATGAATATGGAGTAGTAATTTTTTTTCAGTATCTTATAAACGTGTCACCTATAACTTTCAATAATATGGGTATTTCTAATATTGACATCAATACTAATACTAATCATCTTATTACTCATGCATGCAACATTTGTCCATATTATAATGATACCTACATTATGGCCCAATCCCAATTATGAGACTTGAATTTAACTCATTATAAAAATGCCTTAACCAAAATTCATGCCTTTAATCTTGATGTTCATATCATTCATATTTCATCTAACTATATTGATATTGATTTATAACCATAAGGTTATGTCTATCTTATTGATACAACCTTGGTAAACACATTATGGGCCATCCAATAAATTATTAATATTCCCATATCAAAAGGTATCGACCAAATCAATATTGTTTAACCTGCTCTATTTGAAAAACAAATTGATGATCATCATGATATTGTTATTTCTATTTTTGTATCCATTATTTTATGGATTATATAGCACCTCAGTCTTGTACACTTGGATAACATAGACATTGGTTGTTCCTCTCAATTTTAGACCTTTCCTAGTTTCAAGAGTCTTGTATCTACTGTATCTTATGCCCCTTGGATTTTTTCTTGGTCTAACAAGTCTTATATTGATGACCTAGACCTTATATATTTCTTATAATGCTTAAAACTAAATTATCTTCCCCCTATGCAAGTTCTGAGTCTATACTTTCTTTCTTTTCCATGGATACTAACATCATGTATAGACACTTGTGTTGATGTAGGTGTTCTACTCTAATGCAAGTATCTAATGCCTAAAAGTCATCCAATTTATAAGTGAAATGTATCTTATTGGTCACCCTAAGTACTTTAATGTGAGTTTCTTCCCTAAATGGATTGATATAAATAAAATATCAATGCTCATTAATTCCTCACCTAGAAAAGACCAAAAGAGACAAAGGCGACTTATCAAAATCATTCTATCAATCATTCAATTGAGAAAAGATTCCATATTTCCTCCTATTTACATATTAATCATATGGATATCACACCTATAGGTCTAAAGTAATGAAGGAGTATCCTAAGAGATATATTTTCTAAGTTACAAGCTAGTTCATTGATATACTTATCACATATTACATGAGTCACACATAATCCAATAGAAACAAGAAAACTACATTAGTCTAAGGCCCTCTTCAGATTATTGACTATCTAGGAAAAAATTATTGATATAGAGCTCTTTGGGGTCATCTCAACACCATGTTCCCACTAAGCCATTTTATTCCAAGGTCATTATCAAGATAAATAACCAGGGTTTTGTAATTTCATGAGGAGAGATAATCCATGACACAGATATGAATTCAACAAAATGAAGGTAAAGAAAAACCCAAAAGCATCTAGGCGGTTGCATCTTTTTCCATCAAGTGTTATGTACAAGAGACCTACTTCAAGTTTAAATAGTAGCATTGATGTAGTTATCCAAGGCTGATTCTAGTGTTTGTGGCTCTATAGGCACTTAAATCAAAATCTGGAGACTATTCTAGAATCAACTTCTAGTCTACATTTTGCATGTTCAATATCTATAATTGTGTTTGCATCATAATCAAATTTTATCATTTCCATATCTAACATAGTTGTACTTATCATTTTTAGCCTATCTCAGTTTAATGAATTCAACATGTATTATATTTAAGTTTTATAATCTAATTGGCCTTATACAGATATAATTTATAACCATTATACCTTAGGATATGTCTATCTCCTTTCACCATAGATAAACCCAATCTAGAATTTTTAGGATTAAATATTTGGTAAACCTAATATTTAAATGCCATTCTTACCTAAGTGTACCATTTAAGATGTTTCTTACCTACTTTTTCATAATCTTTGTGTTCTTTATCTCTCTCATCATGGATAAATCAATTGATTTGATGACTATGATTATGAAAACCATTACTTTATATTAAGGAAGGGTTGAAAAATGATTACTCTTATATTCTTACCAATGTTAAAACCTCAAATATCAAATCTTTGAATGACGGTAGCTATCATCCCTCTAATTAGGTTCATGCTCTCACCATTTCAAGAGATGATTTGATCCATCTTAAGGAAGATAAATATCCTTTAAATGTATTTCTTATACCACCATTATATGATTTTGGCCTTTGATATTTTCTAAAATATGGATACAAAGGCCAAATATTTGACAATCATGAGCAAGGTATAACGCACCTTGTATTGATTAAACATAATACAAATTATCAAGGTTCGGTACTCTAAAAAAATTCATGAATCACCAATAAGTAAATACATATAATAATGCAATTTATGGACATTATTTGATAACAATGTTTGTATATCACCAAGATGCTCATTCATATGATCATCAAAATTTTTGACAAATACATCAAAAAATTATGATCGATTTAGAAATTAATTATAAAGTGAAAGACCCAAATTATTCCAATGGTCTAATTTTTTCAAATGATATACCAAAAGTAGCAAAATTCAAAGATCTAATAGAATTACCAACATATCCTAAATTTAGTGATCACAAACATGGAATTTTAGTCCATGAGCATAATGATAATCATATGCCTCAATTCAAAAAATGTGGTTCGTTAGAACCAATGATAACAGCTATGATAAACACCAATGTTACAATGGAATATCTTATTTCTATGATGACCACTATTCTGGATATTCAAAAATAGGTTTATATAATTAAAATTAAAATGGAATTACATAATAATAATAATGCAAATATGACTTCATTTAACAATGAACCTAGTGTCCCTGAAATTTCACATTTAGAAATTTTGGGTTACTCCTATTTAAGATTTTGCATTTTATCTTGTGTGAGTTAGTTCTCCTTGTTAAACCAATCTCCTAAATAAAGTCTTACTCTTTAGTAGTTTTTATTTTGATTACTTTCTATTCCAAATTGTTTCAAAATTGCTCTAAAAGGTTGAAAACATCTACCAAACACCATCACTATAACACACATTTACTCTTATTTCCCAAAAGATGAAAAATCTAAGTGCTTGGATTCATTTCCAATACAATTCAGGTTCTCTAAACAACTTAACTTACTAATCAAGAATAAAAGTATTCCCAAAAGTCCAAGTTGTACTATCTAGTTCAAACCAAAATTACCAAACAACTTTACTTTACATCAAAATCTAAGTAAAGTTGTCCCAAAAACCCACTAAACACTACATAAAATAAACTAGGTTTTTGAATTAGCTTTACTTACCCAAAGCCACAAGTAAAATTAATAGAGGTTTACAAACCTAATGTACTCGCTAGTTGAGACCAACTCAGGATTGCCAAGATGCTTAAATCAAAAAAGAAAAATTAAGTGAATAGTCTGAAGACCCTGATAAAAATCCAAAGGCTTATGTGGATCCTTCACATGTGTGCAATACATGTCATTAATGCATTATAAAATATAAATATTAATTAATTTCACCTCATTTACACATGACATTCAAGTTGTTTGACCAAGATACCATACCTATGAACCTCAAGATACATTATTCAAGCCTTTAGAGTGATTTTTGATTCAAATATTCATGACCCATTTGTGTTTAAGGTATTTAGATCATTTTCATATTATTTTCATGCCTTCATCTTGAGTTTTTTATTCTCATTTCTCTCTGGTATTTTTCCACTTGCCACCACAGATGTATCATTGTCTATGTTTGTTATACTTGGTTTTATTTATCAATTTTACTTGAGTAGTGTTGTAAAAACCCTTTAAAATTTCCCAAAACATTAGGTATGTGAAAAACCCCTCAAAATACTACAAATATTGATCCCTAGGTTAAAAACCTAACTATTTAAACTAGATGAGAAACCCAGGTTCCCCATTACTTCTTACTCATTCAGGTTCCTGATCATAAGTTACCTAAAGAAACTTGAGACTGTCAAAGTACCTTACCAACCCAAGTTTTCCTCAACCTATTGCTTGCCCAGACTCATGACTGCTCATTACTTCTACTTATATGGGGTTTCTAACCCAAGTTGTTTGCATTAGTAAATTCAAAGTCTGGAACCTTGAGAAACCCATAGAACTACCTAAGTGGAACCTAGAATTGTAATTACTTATCACTTCTACTTCAGGATTATCAAATTGAGTTACTTTCCTAAACAAAGCCAAAGTAGTTACCCAAATGATACTTAGATTCCTCATGGCCCACTGCTTACTTGGAGTTCTAAACTCAAGTAACTAGTTAGGATAAAACTAAAGTCACAAGATAAGATAAAATCAAAATTGTCCATGCCTCTTAATTATTACCTACTTGGATTATTTAATGATTAAGACCTATAAATCATCTTGACCAACTTAATATTTTGATACCCTATTACTTACTATGAGTTACTTAGGGTTTTTAAGACTTTCTACTGCTTGAAACCTAAGAGTAGTTTAGAGATATTATTTGAGACAATAAATTGATTCATTTTTTCAACTTTTTATAAATGAGTAGCAATAATCATAGAATTTTAAAGAGCACTTGTTAAGTTTTTCAAGATTTAAATAGATCAAATGTTAGTATTAGAAGGATCAGAGGAAGAAATAACTAAACTAGAAGTGCAAACAACTCTAATTGAAGAAGTTACTAAATTAGCACTTGAGGAAATCATAGACGAAAGTAGGAAAGGTAAAACAAAAGATAAAAGAGCCAACTATCAAGAGCTAAAGATGAAGTATGAGTATAAGGGGTATTATATTGAACCATGCATCACTTTCAAGTTAACTAAAATAAGTGTTAAATGCATTGGGCATGTATCCATGACTAAGTTATTAGAAATATCCAAGGCTATAGTCAAGACTCCACTCATGAAAGCAATGAATAATAGTAGGATTCTACAAGCTACAAATTTTCCAAGATCAACTCAAATTCCTAAATTTATATTAGTATGTGCTAAGTATTATAACTCCCTTACGAGTAAATAAGTAAATAACACCTAAACCAAACATGTGTAGGAGACATATACTCATGTCAATGTATATATAATCCTAATACATAGGAGAGAGGAATACATACTAAATTATCTATCTAATATTATAAAGGAGAAATAAAGTTAGGAATACTTACCTTTGAAGTTGAACTTGCCAAATCCCAACCTCCCCCTTAGCCAATGGTACTTTACAAGAGATTTTTATGACTTATAAGGACAACCAAGATAAATCAACTCTAGGATATATTACCTACCTAAGCATCCAAAATAATTCTCCACAAGATAATAATGAAGTTCAAGTAGAATGGTCAATAAGTAGATGTTCATTCACACTTCTTCACTTAATTAAACTCTCTTCTAAAATGGTAAGGAATGACCTTATATATAGTAGTATATCACCATAAATAATTTTATATGTGTCAAATGTGTTAGGTTGATCAATTTGACCTAGTACATTATTAGGCTACTACCTAAAGTTTATGCTAGGTCAGCCATGATGTAAAGTAACAAGGAAAGGCAAAGTATCCCTAGAATAAGCTAAGTCAACTAAGTTGACCTAGCTTAATGAAGAATTAAAAAGGGAAATAAGGTAATAAATGAGGGATAAAACATGAAAAATGGTGTTAATATATATTAAAGAATGAAATAAGGTTAGGGTTCGAGGCTTTAGGAGGAAAGAGTATATATATCAAGTGGAAAAAAGAATAATAATCTTATGAAGCACTAAAGGTCTGCCCATCCCTTTCATGATGCACCCATTAAGGCATGAACTCATAAATATTAAGAATTGATAGGTTATTAAGTGTCAATAATTAATAAATTTTTTATAATATTATTTGTTTATATATGCCTCAACTGAAGCTCATGACATGTCATGTAAGTGCAACATGGGATGGTGTTTCAGGATATAACATGATGACACATAATAATGATTCTAAGTAAAGTGAATTAAGAAGAAAATAAGATAAATGAAAGGATATAATTGAAAAATGCATACCTTTAATGTACCTTATTTTCAGAGAAGAAGACCGAAGAAAGTGAAGGTGTCTAATTTAAAGCACATTAGGTGAACCTATAGAAGTTAGTACAAAAATAGCCAAAAATCAAAAAAATTGGAAGATAGGCATACAATATTGGAAAATATTCTCTATGTCATCATGAATCTAACACATTTTATGGTTTTTAAAATGGATGAATAGAAACAAAGATATGAGAAAAAGAAGGATTCTGAGGATAAATAAATGAAGAATTTGAATGGCTAAAAAGTAGTTTTAAATATGAAAAATAGAATCCATTTTTTAATTTTGTAGTGTAAGAGAAGATAAAAAGATATCTAGAGAGAAAACAAGCTATAATGGTGAGGTAATTTCATGCTAGATGAGAGGGAGCACTAGGAGTGAGAGTGGGTGCACTATAGTTATGCATCTAAGAATATTAAACTAGATTTTAAAATTTGAAATGCATTAAGTGAATTTTGATAAAATTTAATTTTAAGCATTTATATATGATAAAAATGACCAAAATTAGATTATAAGCGAGGGAAATGGGAAGATAGGAAATGGGTTAGAATGAATTAGGTAAAAATCTAGAAAAAAGTAAGTTTTTGGCAAAACATGCTAGGTTGGCAAACTAAAACCAACTAGGTCGGCAAGGTTGACCCAGTAGAGTAAATCAGGATAAAATCAATGTGGTCGACCTAGAGGGTATAGGTCAACCTAGCACATTCTACAACCAAAAACCTAGTGTAGGGTATCTAGTTGGTCTATAAGGGCCAAAATGGAAACTTAACACTAGAGAAAAGAGAATCAGAAGGAAAATAGGAAATGTGGAGAAAAATAGGAAACAATTTGGTCAAACTAGGTTGAGCAACGAACCAAAAAAGCATAGAAAAGCATGCAAAGAGTGGAAAGAGAGCTAGAATGGTTTAAAATGACTAAATAAGGGTGAGGGGGATTTAAATAGGCTAAAATAGATAAAAATGAATAAATTATACTTTTTTATTATTAAAAATAGAATGTATAAATAATGTATTATGATTATGCATGACATAAAGGAATTAATACATCCTTTATTATTTCTTGATTATAGAGATGATGATGGTTATGGAGATTTTTGGATGTCTCTTAGCTACCAGACTTGTTGGAGAGATTGATAGATGGAGATAGGGCTAGAATAATATCCATAGGTTTAGGAGGTATAGTAGATATGTGTAAGATACCCTTAAGTGTAGACATGTTAGTCATGTTCCTTGATTATTAGGAATGACTAAATAACACCTTCAGATGGGAGGTGGATGGGGATGTGATAAAGCTGGATATCATACTAGAGGATGTCCATGCCATCTTTAGACTACCTATGGTAGGATCACTAATGACCATAGGGATACCAGATAGCATAGAGGAAAAAAGAGCCTTAGCCATGTGGGCTACAAGATCAAAGATGATATTATTGGCATGGAAAGTGAGCATGGATGATATCTATATATCATATATTCTAGATCTCTAGGAGGTAATGATAGGCTTTATTACATAATAGGTTCTCTATCACAAGATGAGTAGCAAGGCACCACTATACATGATAACCTTGAGAAATATGATGTTAGAAGAGCAAGTGTTATATAATATAGGCTATGCCATCTATTTATAGGTCATGTATGATCTATATGAGATTTTAATCAGAGGGTTGAATACTATATGAGTAATCATAATACTAATAGCATAGATATATGAGAGATTTCCTAGGTATCAGCTAGTTGGGTTACCCCATGTGGTCAATGATAGGTCACCTTGAGTGAGGAGATGGAGAGAGGACTAGGTAGTGTGGGTCATGCCCCATGTTCCATAATTATATATGGTGAGACAAATAAACTTAGTATGGAGATAATATGAGTATATAATGACTTCCTAGGAGAGTTGACACATAGTTGGACTAGTGCTAGAGAGGAAAGAGGTGATATGACACTATACATGGTAAAGAGAGATGCATCTAGTGGCATGGGTTCCATGATAGATGAGTATATCTCATCTAGTGACATTGATACTCATGTGTGATTAGTGCAATTGACATTTGAGGAAGCTATAAATGAAAAGTGTATTTATACCATTGATAATGAGGTTGACACCATGGCCACATCAAGAACAACTATAGACTAGTCAAGCATGATAAGGGGTAGAGAAAGAGGAGGTGGAGGTAAAGATACCAGATGTACCACCACCATCTCTATAGAGAGATGAGCTATGACCACCAAGGACATGTCATTGATGAAGTTAGGAGGAGAGAGTGGATACCATCATCATCTTTGGCATGTTAGTATAGGATCTAGAAGAGACATAAATGTGTGAGATACCACTTAGGCATAGGCTAAGACATACATGAACCATGATAGTTGAGTTTGATTTGAGGAAGTGACCTATAGAGGAGGTATTAAGAGGTCACGTAGATGGGGAGACTATGTTAGGTAGTCATGCAGATGGTAAGACCATATTAGATGATACATATATATGTAAGAAAAATATGATTAATTTATTACTTGAGTTTTGAATTGATATATATATATATATATATAGTGATATAAGATAGTGATCTAATATCCATCTAGTGTGATTTTTTAGGTGTACCTAAGGATAAGGAGGAGAGATGGGGGTCCCTAATTAGGGGAACACCCCATGACATATTATATGAGACTCTATATCCATATGACCCCATGACATTGTAGGATCTAAGTGTACTATTTTACCCAACTCAAGTGAGCTAGTCTAGACTAGCAAAGAAGATATGAGGCATATACAGATACAAAGAGAGAGGTAAAAACCACTAGTAGAGATGGGTGTATGAGAGAGGTAAGCATAACATAACCTAGATGTTGAGAGAGATATTAATCTCAAGATAGTGACACATATGATGTAGGCATATACAATGATGTAGATCCAGTTGACAGAGGCACATGTAGTGACCCAAACCAAGTTGGTATAGGCATAATTGTAGATAACACATTTGTAGGGACAAGTAGAGTGATTGAGATCTTAGATTACGTCATTAAAGTGTATTATTTGGAGGAGTTAGACCATGGCCTTAGTAGGAAGTATGGTTAGGCCATGAGATAAGCAAGATGGATCCCAACCCTATAGTTGGAGCATTGTGTATGGTTCTATATGTTATATCAAACTCTTGAGATATATATATGTTGTATCATTTTGGCTTACTACTGTGATTTCATATGTGGTCACTATGGATATATTTTTATCATTTTGTTGGTTGTGTATGTGGATGTTTTGGATATAATTTTTTCTAACACATGTATTTAGCTTTGTTGTATATGCTATAGTAAATATAAGTGATGTGGTTTCATTTCTAGCATTATGAGAAACACATGCATGGTTAAATATATATATATATATATATATTTGGAAAAATATAATCAATCAAAAATGCAATACACACTAATTCAAGTTGGGAATGTGTAATAACATGAAAAATGACTAAGTATAAAGAACCAATAAATAGAAAACAAGATGGTAAAAAGGGGATTTGTTTTCAAACCAAAGATGAAATATGTTTACACTAAATATAAAACAAGTAAAATTGTATTATATCACATTGGGAAATATGAAAAAAAAAGTAATAAGATGGAAGGTAAGCAAAAGGTCACATAATGTAAGAAAAATAAATCAAAAGTCAAGGAAAATTTGTTCCTAAATTTATCACACTATTTCAAGTTGAGAAGTATGATAAAATTCAAAAAATGGTTGAAATATTACATGCACTCAAAAAATAAGAAAATAAAATGCCAAAGAAAAATTAAGTAAGCATAAAACATACTAGTTCAAGTTGAGAAGTATGTCAAATGATGTGTAACTTCATAATCAATCAAATATTATCTCAAACATGACACATGTAATTTGATGGTGACTTGATTTTTGGAAAAAATTGTGAGGAGGATCAGGTCCTAGCTGTGATATTACACAACTCAACAAAGGGAATACCACATGGGGTAGAATAAGCATGAGAAAACAAGTACACAAGGAATAAGGGTAATAATATAAAACACTCATAAGTGTAAAACCCAAAAGGATGACAAAACAACATTGGCAAGTAGAATAATAATATTGGATTGAAATGCAAAAGGGATTGTAATTTTATGAGGAGTTGTTGGGTCCTATTCACAGTCTTATGCTATAACTCATAAAAGAGAAACCCAAGGGGTGTGATAAAAAATCAAGACAGTATTTCTCAAGTGTAAATATAAGAAAAGGGAATGAAAAAGGGAGTATAAAAAGTGAATACTTAGGAATCTTAAGAGAAGACCTTAGGAGATGAGAGACATTAAGAACATGAGAAGACACTAAGTGAATAGTGGTCATCTATGTACAAAGGAAACCTATCTCCTATAGACATAAATATTTATAGGTAGATAAGTGTGCTACTAAGATTAGTTAATGAAGGTATATTGGTACAATTAAAAATTTAAATAGACCTACCTCCCCATGATGTGTTCCTCACTCCTTAGGATCCCTTATAGAGTTGTTGATCTATTACGAAGATTGAGTACTTGTATGATAAAGTAGGTAGCACTAGAATATATATTTTGTAATTTCCCCTATTCTAATATATTAGCCTATCATGCCCCAAAGGGATTTGGCTCAATGTGAATCCCACTTTGGAGTTTGAGATTTGATTGGAAATAGGATATGTGCTTGAATCATGCATTTTAGTGTGATTATACTTTTAAGAATATTACATATTTTTGCCTTTTGATATCATTGCCTTTTGTTTAAATGATTTGGCTTTTAACTCTTTTTTTTATAGATTCCTCTTCCATACATATTTGGAATGACCAAACATGAGAGAGATAGTGATACACATGAATGAGATATAGGCTAAAGCTAAAATAAGCTCAGTAACCCAAGATAAAAGACTAACTAGGACACTTAGGCTTGGCAATGAACAAATATGTGATCTCAAATCTCAATCATGCATATGCTTAGTTTGAAAAAAAATAAGAAAGGAAAAGAAAGATCTTAAGGTGGATCAATAAGAGGAAATAGTAATGAAAAAGACTATTTTCTAACTTATCAAATGGTAAAAGGATACAATAACCAAAGGGAATAGGGTAAATATAACCAAGTCACCATGACAATTATCTATGAAAATCAAGGATAAGAAAACAAACAATCATGAAGATACAAGGCAAAAACAAGCTAAATATGGTGATTTTGTGAGGATTTATCAGGTTTTATCCATGGTCTTAAAAATAAACTCAAAAAAATAACTAAGGGATACAAAAATAAGAAAAGAGGAATATAAATCAATGATAAGGAAGAATAAACATATGCCAAAAAGATAGAATATAATATTAACAAGAAATATAACAAGAAGATAATTATATAAGATAAGCAAGAATTTGAAATAGGGTCAAATGATATAATAAGATATATAAAATAATAAAAATTAAGAACATGTCCAATCCAAATATAAATGTAAAATTACCATGCAGGTGCTCATAAGTATTGGTAAATATATCCACACACATTATCTAAGACATCAAATAAATCTCTATGAAGATGGATATGAAATGATACTAATGTGTCATCAATCTTTATGGAATATTGAGAAAATACTTTTTTCTAATCTCCTCAATTGAAAAATTAAGAATACTCATTGGATCATGCTAAGGAGGAAAATCAAGAAAAGGATGATCAAAATAATATGTGGGAATGGGATCTATAGGAGAAGGAGGAATCACTAGTGGAGAAAGATCCATAGGTGAAGAAGGGTCCATGGGTGGAGAAGGAACCATAGGTGGAACTACAAGAGATGTAACTATGGGAGAAGGAAGAACCTTATTGCAAGAATGACCTATGGGAATAATAGTGGCTGGTTTAGGGATAGCTATAAGATAATCCTTAAGATGCTACTAAAGGATACAATAATGATCAGTATGATGCATGCCACATTAGTACCATATGCAATACCTCTCACCATACTTTGGTATATAGTCAAGAAGAATCTTGCGAGGAGGTATGGTAGTGTCTATGGATGAGGAATAAGGATGCAAGGTATCACTATATTATTAAAACTTATGATAATGGGTAGAATAATGAGTATCTATCCCATGAAAGCAACAAATACACTTTTGAGTCTATTTGGGAGGAACATTCACAAGATAAGGTGTAACAAGTGTGGAAGAAGAGGGAGATGACTCATCACCCCATTTGGTGGGCAAAGGATCCATCTTAGGCAAAGGAATACAACCATCACCAAGAGGAGGTGATGATGGATAAGGAATATAACTATTGATAAAAAGAAGAGAACTAGTGAAAAAAGCAAGAGTAGGCTCACCAATAGTGGAAGAAGCAATAATAACTGGTTCTGACACATGTTTCACTATGGGAGGAGTAGGATCAATAAAAGGTCTAATAAGGGTAACACTAATCATAGGAGTAAACTAGTGATGGAAATCAAGAAACCTAGAAAAATGGTAAGGGCTGGTCATACACAGTCCATGAGCATAGTCCTTCAGGGGTCTTTAGAAACTAGAGGTGTCGATGCCATTTCCACTCTATGATAAATAGGAAAAATACAAAAATGAGGAACTATAAAAGTCATAACATGAGAGGATGCATTAAATTACTCAAATAAAGAATAATGATAATGTATAATCTTACCATCATGGGCTTGGATAATACTACCTAATAAAGGATCATATAAGGAATAGCCATCATCATAATCAGGCAAATGAAGATCAATGACATAAATTACAATAACTTTGTCATCAGGAGAAGCATGGTGAATATAATGATGAGTCTTTGATAAGACTACAAGAATATCATCTTAAGGAGGTTTGTGATATTATGGTTGCAAGTAATTAGGAAATTATGAGATGAGATGAGGCATGAGATTAAAATTTTTGATCTCGAGATTAATCTCATTAGTCTCATCATCATCACAGTCTAAAAGTTTGGGAGGAATATTACCAATAATCTTGAGATGCCCATTGTATCTTCTAATTTAGTGGACAAGAAAATTTAGACACTAGGACTCATGAAATTGAATGCTAGGTAAAGGCTCAATAGTATGAATCTTAAAGACAACACGATCTTAGAATTATTAAAAATTACAAGGGTTAATATCTCTTTAAATCTTATAAATTGCTCCATTATGAGGGAATTTAATGCATTGGCAAGTAGAAGAAGCAATATCTCACATACAATGAGTCCATGGCCTACCAAGAAAGATGTTATAAGAAAGAGGAAAGTTAATGATCATCACCTTCACATGAATAGTGATAGGTAGGATAGTAGCAAGAAGCCACACACACCCAAGAGGATGCATTTCCCTTCTATCATATCCTTCACAGGTGTTACATGTGGACTTAAAATTGAATTCGAAATATCCAATGGTTTTAATGAAATTAATAAAAGCAACACAAGTGACAAAACCCTCATCAATCAAAGCATCTTTAACTTGGATATCACCAATTTGGATGTTAATAAATAGGGGAGGATTATCTATATAAATTAGAATCTTGTCAAAAATAATATATACGATGGGAAATTTTAATGAAAGGGAAGTGTCGATAGTTTCATCAACATTTATGGACATCTCTTCACATTGTTTCAAGATACTGTCCGCAGAACTAGATAAGGTTGCCTCTCATCCCACTAAGGGAGGATGAGGGACATTCATCTAAAATAATAGTTGCATAAGATAGTTTTAATGATGGGGAGATTTCATCATGAGTTCAAGAAATTGAATTTGAGAAGGGAGATTAGTGAGATTTGCAATGGGATCCAACTCATCATAACCCATGAGAATATTGTTAGATATAGTCATGTAATGGATAAAGAGGTCTGAGGGAAGAATCAAAGAACATATTTTTTGTGTTGATAAGAATGAGAAAGTTTAGAAGTAGTTTTTATATCATGTTGAGATGATGAACTAATAATTTCAACTTGATCTTGAATAGTAAAAGAGGTGTTAACAAAAGTTTGACTAACATTGGAAGGAGAAGATGATGGAAGAGTGGTAGAAATAACATGGGATGTGTTATCTAAAGGAGAATCATAAGTTGGATCTTCATCATAGGTTATAAGATCTTTCCCCAACTTATTTAAATGATTTGTAAAATAATATTAGATAACACGATATGCTTGAGAAGGAGGTGGGGTGTAGATAGGCTGAGAATTGATAAAAACCACTAATCTTTACATATTAGTCATGATAACCACATTTTATTTAGAAATTGGTTCTATGAGAATTTTTACATTATTGGTGGAAGAGATGGGATTTCCTTGGTTTTCTTTAATTGATTGATGATTAGGTTGATTATTAGCTAAAGGATCTTTACAAATAACTAAATAAACATTTACCTGATTCAAATCTTGAGAGTTGTCATGAGTTTTGTATTCTTTAAACATATGCTCATAAGCTTATTGACATTGGTGTGTGATATAATCATATTTAAAATTATGTCCAAGAATAAATTCCATAGATAAATTACAAAGCTATCTATAGGTCTCATGATAATGACCCCAACTAACATGAAACAAACAAAACTTGATAGGATCATACCAGGTTTTCACAAGATGAGTAGGATCAATTTCATGAGGAAGAGGCCTAAGTAGACATTTAAACAAGTCATCTAAGGAAAGAGCTTTATGAACATTAATTTTATTTTTTGACAAATGAGGATTCATAAATTGTTGAGAAGAGGAAATTGGATTTGAAGAAAGGGTAGGAATAGCATCTTGAACATGGTGAATGGTATTATATGAATTAAAACACCATCATTGGTAACATTATGGTTTTTTATTTTTAAGTAATATATGAGAAACTATGGAAGGTTGGGGTGGCTTAAATTGATGCATAAGGAAATTTTGTTGTTTATCTTGATCAATACATTCTTCCAAAGTGTGTGGAGAAAGGTTATAGACTCGATATTGTAATTTGGGATAAAGAACATTTATAAAGAGATGAAAAAGATTATAATTAGCCATCTTGTGTTCACATTTATTTAATAAAGTCTTCCATCATTTAATAAATGCTTGGGTGGCTTTAGTTGATTTATAGATTTTCTTGTAATTGATAAAATGGGCCAAAGTGTTTTTAGGAAGATCACTAGTTTGGAATTCTTGAACTAAAGCCTTCACTAAATCCTCCAAACTAGTAATGAAATGAGGTATAAGTTGATTGTACCAATTCAAGGAATTGACTATGAGGTTCTTAGAAAGGATCTTGGTAGTAACAAAGGTGTTTAATTTAACCTAATATTTATAAATATTCCCAAAAATTTTAAGATGAAGAGAAAGATAACTTGATATATTATAAAATATTGTAGGTGTTATACCTCTTATATCAGTGTCATCAATTTGAGTAGTAAGAGGTTCATTTTATAGATGCTTTATACTTTTCTTGATTAAATGAGGTCGAGGAATAATATTTCCTTGAGAATATTTAAGAGGAGGGGAGGAACACTTTGGTTATGTGTGCCCCAAGCCATTGGTTGTAGTTGCATTTGAAGATGAAGAAGGTGATTTTGCATTCTCATCATTTGATTTGTGTTATGGGCTTGGAAAACATTCATTTGATTGATATTTTGTAATAGAATTTGGTGAGTTTGACTAAAATTATTAGAAGAGTTGGTGTTGTTATTAGTGTCTTAGGTACCAATATTAGTGTTGTTGACATCTTGAGATGAATGATGAGAATGAGAGGTACTAGTGGCAAAGCTTGCTTGTGTAGAAAAAAATGGACTAGTAAATGGAAGAGAAGAAGAAGCACTAGAAGCATGAGCGACTTGGGTATCAAAAAATGAACTATTGGAAGGATTAAGGATAGTGGATCTTAAGAGAGGTCCACTAGATGTGGAACTATACATGGTAGTTGAGAGACTAGGCATGGAGGTAGAAGAAAGGAAAGAAGAAAAAGAAGCATGAGAAGAGGTCATGATCGAAGGGAGACATTGTGAAGTAAGAAATTATTACTACCAAATACATTTGATAATGTATAATGTGGTAAATGGGGTTCATTATCTTGACCACTAATCATGAGATTGTAAATGGTAGATAGATCTTTCCCTTTATGTTGGGGAAATTGGTTAACAAAGAAAAGCATTTCAGGAGTATACTCTAAATCAAGTTGGTTTTATAGGAGAAGATAAGGATAATGTAACAAATAGGTATCATGAGGGAACCTACAATCTATTATGTGAGTTGCAATATGGACATTACTAGCATTTTTAAAAGGAACTCTACTTTGTCTATGGGAAACCCTAAGAGGATTTGTGAATTTCATCATGCTTACTATTCAAGATTTAGTGTTGTCACCCAATAGGAAATCCATGATGAAAGAGGAAGAAAATAAAGATGAGATAAAAAGGATTTAGAAAGTGACAAAAATAAAGCTAAGTTGACCCAGTCGACCTAGTATAACATAGTGACAATAAAGGTGGATAGGGTCCACAAAAATAGCCTAATAGAAAGAGCGAAAGCTGACAAAAAAGGAAAAAGGCCTAAAAACTATGCTAGGTTGACTTAGTTGACCTAGATAGTGTAAAAGAGCCATAAAACTGCTAGGTTAACCAGGTTGACCTAGTACAGTTGATAGAGGCAAAAAGTAGGGCCTAGAATAGTATATATTTGAGTTCGCCAAGGTAGCACAATAGATAGAAAAAGAGAAATGATTTATAAAAAGATGAAAAATGAAATCAGATATGCTTGTACCTAATTTATAAAAGTAGATACTGAAATAAAATACATATCCAATTGAATTAGTGTTGGCCAATTCAATTGATACATATAAACATATTGTAATTTTGAAATAAAAGTATAGAGTAGAGTAGAGTAGAAATAGAGAAACAAAAATTGACCTTGGTGTTTTGGAGATGAAAATAGAATAGGTAACTAACTTGTAACCTTGGAGAAAATTGACCCAATCTATAAGACTCAATCAAGTTGGTTGACCAAGTGAGATAAGAACTTATAGTAAAAGCTAAAAAAGTGTGCTAAGTCAACTTGGTTGACCTGGTAGACTGAACTAGATGTCTAAAAATGTGCTAAGTTGAGATGGTTGACCTAGTTGACTAAATTATAAATTTGAAAGTTTGGAATCTAGAACTTGGAACCTATATAATGAATATTGGACAAGAAACTAATGCAAAGTGGTTGTAAATGTGCTAGCTTGACCCAATTGACCTAGTAAGCTAAATAAAAAGTCTACAATGTGCTAGAAATCTATGATAGGTCAAGTTGTTTGATCTAGTTAAATGTTCTTACACACAAATAAAAATAGTTGGGTAGATATAATTGAGCTATCAAGTCAAAAAATATGATAGAAAAGATGAAAAAATTAATAAAATAAGTGAAATAAACCCTATAAGGGTTTGATTCACATCACATTCACCAGAATTTATGCAATCAAAATTACATGATGTGCATGAATCAATACTAGATCAGATAAGATAGATCACACCTATACTTATTATTGGGTCATACACTTGTTATGTGAGATCATGACCAATATGAGGATCCACTAAACCCTATTAGGGCATCACTTATATCATCTATCACAACACATCATGTAAGGTAGGGTTCCAAAGCCTATAGTTCAACACAATTACAAAACAACCCTAAAAGAGTCTTATGGTTTCTTTATTCACTTATTATAATATTCAAGAAAGTAAACCTATCTAATAACAATAAAATTAAACTAATCTAGTGCTCATTAAATCTTGTGGCACAAAGTAGGGTTTAGAACAAAAAAAGTAAATAATAACTAACCTAAACATGATAAGATACATATTCTCATGTTAATGTTTATGGAATCCTAATATATGGGAGATAATAATATATACTACATTATCTATGTGCTCTTATAAAGGAAAAATAAAGTTAGAAATACTTACCTTTCAATACAAACTTGCCAAGTGTTAACCTCCCCCTTGGCCAATGGTACTTCGCAATAGATTATTGTTGCTTGTAAGTAAAACTAAGATAAATTAGATCTAGGATATATGACCTAACTAATAATTGAAAATACTTTTCCATAAGACAATATCAGAGCTATAAAATAAAGTATTAAACCCTAAAGATTAATTCCTCAAGTAGAATGGTCAATAAGTAGATGTTCATTTGCACTTCTTCTCTTAATTCAAATCTCTTATGAAATGATAAGGAATGAGCTTGTATATATAGTAGTATCTCACCTAAAAGTCAGGAAAGGTAAAGTATCCACAAAATAATCTAGGTCAACTTAGCTTATTAAATAGGTTAAAAGGGAAATAAGGTAAGAAATGAGGGATAATACATGACAAATGGTGGGAATAGATAGGAAAAAGAGAAATAAGCTTAGGGTTCAACATTTAAGGAGGCAAGAGTTTAGATAGAAAGTGGCAAAAGGAACAACATTCTTAAAAAGCACCAAATGTCTACCCACCCCTTTCCCAATGTACCCCTTAAGGCATGCACTCAGATAGGATGAGACTCAATAGGTTCTTTTAATATATGAAGTGTCAATAATCAATAAAAGTGTGTAAATATTATGTGTATACACATACATCAGAACCATTTATGTCACTAGGATATCTACCATGATTGAATGGATGAGGATGATAAGTGACAATGTGGACCATTAGTTAAATAATGTATTATAGACTTTTGATTTCAAGATGACCTCATACCTTGTATTTGTAACAACATTGAATGGAGCCTTTTCAAGGCTAAATACAAAAAGAATATTGGTAACTAAGACAATATATGAATATTATCCTCAATTTGTCCTTTCTTAGTGTTACAAGCATTATAAGATAGTGAATGATATATTATTTTATGAAATCATTTGTAAATTGAATATAGCTCTCAAACACAAGAGAGTATTACATGCATCATGGGATGCAATTTCACAGTTTGGGTATATTTTCATTTAATTCCTCAACTTCACATACATCAATGTTGGTAGTTTTTTAGCCACACTTATCAAATCACCTAGATACCCCAGTGATAAGTGGATTATTATGAAGTTATGTAGGCATCTTATTGAGTTACATGACCTATAATCAAAGGTTCACCATCTTGTTGTTAATTTTTCTATTGTTATTGGTCATTACCATTGTACTAGTATTTTAAAAGCCAATAATGTATAGAAGGAGATGTACCATAATTATAATTTTACCCATTTTGAAGTTAAGGAAAATTTTGATAATAGAGGCATTGCTCAAAATATTATTTCTCTATAGTACATGCATATTCCTACACTTGAGGACTATTGGATTGATTGTAGGGATGAGTTTGATGTGAGAATAAGGGACAACACTAGGTTAACTATTGAACACATTCATACTTTTGATCTAGACACAATTATTGAGGACATGGAAGATGATGGAATTGTAACTAGTGATGTTTATCATCCAATGGGAAGGGATAATGTCCCACTCCTAGTGATTTTTTTTAGTAAAAAACAAATGAAGAATATTAAAGATATAACTTTAAATGTTCTAGTCATGACCTCCACATGGATTCTCAACAAAGGCTACTATATGAAGGAGTTGATGAAATAAATTACTCATGTAAGTTAAAAGAGAAAAGGAATTGCGCAAGGAAAAAGTAGCTAGGGACCCACAAATAAGTTAAAGTTGAAGAGAAATGTTGATGACACATATTCTAGGGTAAAAGATAAAGAGCCAATTTGACCAGTTTTTTCCACACCTCCATTGGTCTCTTTTACTAACACCACTACTCCTACTATTTCCACCATTCCTTCCTCTACTACACCTAAAATATATCCATCAATACTTATGCCACCTATAAAGTCTCATGGAATCAAGCCTTCCAAAAAATCCATTCAGAGGGAAACTGATGTTCCCCCTCTTCCTCCTCTTCCATCTTCTCCACCTACTTCTCCACCTCCACCTCCTTTAGAAGATCAACCCACCACTAAAAATTAGCTAAAAAAATTAACTACTATAGATGTAACCCCATATTAGGAGGCATTATACAAAAAACAAAAATAAGTAGTTGAAGCTAAGAAGGAAGCCACAGAAGGGGTAATGGCTAAAAAGTTGAAGGAAGTTGAGATAATGAAATAAGTTGAGCTTGAGAAGGAGGTAATATAGGTAGCAAAAGAGAAAGAATATAAGAAAGGAAAAGTGGTTGAAAAATTGATTGAGAAAATAGAGAAGGAATTAGAAAAGGGAAAAGATGAACAAATTGATTCTACTATTTCTCAGGCTATTCTAGAGACAAGAAGTTCCTTCTCAAGAACTAGTGGTGAGAAATAATCAACAAAAGGTAACTCATACAAACACTTCCACTAATATGGATTTCTCATCTTGGCTGGTAATGCAAATAACTCTAGAATATAGAGAAGTAGTAAATATTTAGGAAATAGACTTGTAATTATTGAAAAGTCTTGATAGGAAAGGAAAGAAGCCCAAATCTACTAAGGTAACATCAAAATTGATAATTGAGCCTACAAGATATAAGTTTGTAGAGGTATCAATTCCACCATAGGGCATGAGAAAAAGTGAAGTCACTGAAGGCAAATTAGCAATTACAAATATATCCCTTGGAGAAGTTATCATGGAAGGCTTGAAGTAGGATACCCAGACCTTGAATGACACTCTCTTTAAGTATCTTGATGAGGAAAAGGCTAATAAAGCCAATTTAAAAGAATAAAATTCCTAGTTATGTGAAATAATAGCCAAAGTTTCTAGGTTTATTCCACATTAATCTATTGTTTTAGGAGATTTAATTGGTCAACAAGTAATAACTGAGGTGGAAGAAATTAGAGATAAAGCAAAGTCTATTGATGAATGGATGGAGAAGATGCATCAAACTACCCAGAAGATCTTTTCTCAAGTTTGAAGTATTCAAGCTAATGTTGTGAATAAATTAGTAAAGATAAAGGTAGTGAGGAAGTAAATTAAGAATGAGAATGGAATTTTTGAGTTGCAATAGGGGAGTCAATAAAGAATAAGTACTTTGAGAGAGAAAGTTTTGGTCAAAGATAAAATTATCCTTGAAGGATCTATAAAGAATGTAAAACAAGAAGAGTATCTCATATAATTTTGCATGTGTATTCTTGAAGTAATGTGCAAAGAAATGAAGAATTTGGAAGAATAAGCTCATAACAAAAAGGTTAATTTGGAATATTGTCTCTTTGGTCTGACTAACATTTGGTTTGATAATGTTCTAAGGACATCTGAGTAATTATATCATTAGTTCAAGAAATGAATGGAAAAGGCCACAACTCCTTTCATAGATAAATCAACAATGGAGTTAATTGAATATAAACATGAAATAAATAGGATTCAACTAAGTCTTGAGAAGGTGAAATATAATAGTAAAAGGATGAAAAAAAAATTCTAAGATTTGAGACTGAAAGTCAATAACTTGCTAAACTGATACAACAATACAATCCATGATTTGTTAGCACATTAAATAGAGAGAGAAGTACAAAAGTGAAGTTGATAAATTATAATGATTTTAATATTTATTTTACTTCTTATTTTATTCTCTTCTTGAAACTTGTAATTTATTTAGGTAATTCTTATTTAAGTGACTACTCATAAAAGTAAGTTGTAAAATGTAAAACTTAAGTAACTTGGATAAATGCCATTACTTAAAGTCATTTTGTAAAATTAGATTACTTAAGAAATCTTTGAATTGCATGAAAAGAGATTGTTTTTGTTTCAAAATATAAAACCAATAATTGTTACATGTCATTAGTCATTGCATGCCACAAAGGAGAAATTTTAGGAGGATGTCTCTCAATGGTTCCTAGGTTTTAGTGTAACACATGAGTTTTGAAGGAGTTGTCTCATATTTATCTTTGTCATATATTTTTGTATAAATATAAGTGTAGGCCTACATACTTGGGGATGATGGTAATTTTTGCATAGAAATTGTCATTGAAGTAAGAGAATTTAAGTAATCTAAGATTTTGTGTTTAAATTTCTAAGTTTTTGTTTTGTATGAAATTGATTCGAAGTGAATGAGAAAAAAGTTGTTTTATGTGGAACTTTGCATCTCATTAGATCATTTGGTGGATTTGTGAAGGTTTAAAGTAGTAAAATTTGTGTTATCTTTAATCTAAATGTGAATTCCAATCTTTCTTAGTCATTTTCTAAAAAATATTATCATCTCTTGAATGTTTATTTACTTTTATGGATTCAATAAGATATGTAAAACTACTTAATGTGAATTAATTATATCTTCTCACATGTTCTAGTTTTCCACTCTTAATTTCCCAAAATTTCTTTACACATTCTCTAAAATATTTGTTTACTTTCTACAAAATCTCCTTATTATGGTTCATGAACTCTGTGATTAAAGTAATACCCCTAGAAATAAGACAACTTGCACATAATTTGTATACTTTGTGAATAATGAATATGAGTAGATAATTAGAAGTAAATAGACATAATTACATGGGAGATTCATATTTAAATGAATGGGATTTAATCAAATTACTTCCTAGGTACTTTTGTTAGCTTGTAAAATATCTAGACAACACAATCTCTTTCACAATATACACTTGAATATCCTTATCCACAATATTTTAAACTACCAGATTTTACCTATCATTTTGATTCATAAGGACCCATTAGGCCACATGATTAATTATGTAATTATTTTTGTCAATGGGAAAAATATGATAATTTTTTAATAAAATTATACCACATGAGCATTTTTGATGAGGTTCACAATTGGTTTTATAGCCTACCAAAAGGTTCCTTAACCACTTTTTACCAATTAAAACATGTTTTCTTCATGGTTTTCAATATACACAATGTGTAAAAATTTACATTGTCACATTTTCAAATTTTCAAACAACATGATGATCAATACCTTCAATATTATACTATTTGATTCAAAAGCACATCATATGAGGTAGCATTTAGACCCTTAAATTTGGAATTATAATTTATTTTTAGTAGAGTGATTCTTTACCCATTAAAGCAAAGAGCATTACATAAAACAATATGATTCATTTATCCATTTATATAATTATGTGAAGAGATATGCTTCCTTCATAATTTCTCATTCAAAGGAACTTAACATGCCTCATTCCACTTATAGTAGTTTTATCCCTCACACAAAGGAAGGAGATAAATTACCCAAGGATAATTATGAAAACAAATGTGGTATTCCTAATCTTTATATGACCAATTTTTAAATGTTACTTAATATGGGTGCAATCTAGGGTCCATATCCTATGCAAGAATCCCAAAGTGAACAAAATAAAGAGCATCACACCAACAAGATTTAGCAATTATAGTATTCATGGGTGGTTCTTATTTTTGGAATAACTATATTGATCCTACATAAGAAAAAACTACTTATAATGTAAGACATTTACAACAAATTAGTCTCGATCTAAAAAATATATAAAATAAAAGAGGTTGGAAAGACTCCTTGGGAAACATAATAATACCAATTTCTCATGGTCATTGAATTAACTCTTAAGGGTTTATGGAGCATAATACCTAGGTTGTTAAAGGGTATGAGTAGGGTAAATAAAGATATATAATATGAAATAAATAAATTGTGAAAAAATTGAGCTAAACTAATATTTATAATAATATCAATGAAGGAGACAAATGAATACTTAGTTGGAAACTAATAAACAAAAGGATACAAAGGCTGAACACTAATAGATGAGCTAATCTGAGTTTCATAAATAAGATTTAGGTGTCAAAACCCCTCTTACATAATAACACCCTACCCTAGATAGTAACACATGATGCTAGTGTCCACTTATAATACTAGTGTCCTCTGAGAAGGAACTATTATGATATTTTTGGAGAACCTATGTCTGAGTCTACCAATCATGTTCCTATGTAGATAAATCTTGATTCACTATCTATGATGTTGTGACTAATTTTGTATGCAAAACATAGACCTCCATATGATTAGGGTATTTAGCTTGGCATAACCAGTAAATGTGTGGTGATAGTGGGGTAGACTAGACATCCTCAACATCCTATTGTGATGAGATTTTCCTACATATAAATACTCTAAGGAGGGATCAAATCTAATGTAGTTCTCCCACATAAGAGCTAGTGTAAGTGAAAGTGAAGCTAGTATGAATGCCAATTTGAGTGATATGAGTGAAGATTGAGACTAGAAATTAAGAGGGATATAGATAAATGTATGCATAATTAGGGTATAATATGGATTGATAACATTAATTGTGCACAACTTATTCTGAGCTTATTTTTTTTAATTTACATCTAATTTCCATCTAGTGGATAAAGGGATAAAATTCATGTATATATACTAATCAGGTGCTTGTGCATGGTTTGAAATAGGTCTAAGTTGATTGTAAGTTATTTATGAATTTAAAATATATCTATTAGATCTTAAAAGAGAGAAAAGGAAAATATCACCCAAATAGGACAATAAAATTGTGTTGGTAATGTCCACTTATGGTGCTAGTGTCCAAATGGTATAACTTGAGGTAATAGGGGATTAGATACCTAAGGAAAGGTCTAAGACTAATTTTAATATATATAAGGATGTGTGTAACCCACACAAAAGATGGATAAGTGTTTAAATATGACCTAAGATAGGTATATGTATAAGTTAAAAATGAGTGGTCTCAAGTAACATTCTTGTCACTCAAATGTCTTTTATAAATGATTACATTTTTTTCCCTTTATTATATAAATGCATTAAAGTAAAATGACTAGGATAAAGGAAAAATAATCATACCTAGGCATTATTATGAGTCAAGGTCCATGAATTTAGATCTAAGTATGTGAAGCATTTTCCATTGTGTGTCCTACAAATGAAATGTGAATTGATCAATACTTACTTAAGATATATTAAATGCGAAGAGAAAATTGAGTAAATAAATAAGAGAGAGGAAAGGAAATAAATACCTCACTAGGTACATGAACTAATTCATAAACATGGTGATATTTTATGTGTGTGTGTGCAGATAGTAATAAATTAGTGAATATATTAGACTAAGTTGATAGATTTCTGAATCCCGATGTGTGGGTAGCTTATTAACTATATTCAATTTTGAATCCATCATTTCCAAATATTTCTCATTAGATCATGACCTATGAATATCTTAGATTAAACTGATGGCTTGTCCAAACCTTTTATGTAGGTGGTTGAAGAACACAAGTTTAATATGACTCCATAATTACCTACCCTTATCTAGTAGATACACTTTTAACTAAATTACACAATGTAGCTAAATACTTATGATTGTAATTAAAACTATATATAATGGCTTTCCATCCACTCAATAATTATGGATTAAGAACTAGCTTAGGGGCCTCCTTGGTCACTCATGTATATAACCTAGGGAATATAAGATAATGCCAACCACTACAAATGGAGTAAGGCATAAATCTAGTGTATAGTTTGAACATAGTGTCTGGTTTGTAAAATGTATATAATGACATGGAGTTTCTCATTCCATATGATCAACTAGTGTATATGTGAGCATACATAAATGATGTGTCATGCATAAACCCTAAAATATGATATTTGATTGTATGGATTCAAGATTGAGTTGTAATAATTTATATCTAAGTATTTGAAACTAAAATTTGAGTGCTCATGTTATGCATGATGCCACCAATATGAGCAAACTAGTATGATTTTATTCAAAACTCATCAAAACTAAGAAAATCATGAGCAATATATAACTAAATTTATGAAAAAATAACTATAATTATTGTGTTGTTCTTATAAACATATATTTTTTTACTTTTGGGTATACTAATTAATAACACCATATCTTGGATAGTAGTGTTGTGGTGCTAATGTCCACTTTTGTTGATAGTTTCCAACTATGTTGTTTTTCTTCCCAATTGAGCTTCATTTACATCTTATTATTGTCTACCATGTTTTTTTTGAAATTGAGATCTGTATTATGTGCATGCATGATGCAAATTTTACTCTAAGTGTATTCAGATGGCTTGATCTCTATGAAAAGCCTTTGTGAATTCCCATTATTTTGAGGGTAGTTATTAAACATGTGAAAGAACTATTGTCACTAAGTCTTACACCCTAGAAGATGGTGTTTAAGCCTTCTCTAGATTTGGAAAACATGGTAACACTTATAGGTATGTGGGTGTATCTATAGTGAAAAGTGATCCTCTAGGTTTAAGGGCTAGCTCCCTAGATGTATATTTAAATGTGTACTCCTATGTTAATGCTTGCTTATGGGAAAAGGGTTAGAAGTTGCATGACCATCATACTTTCTTGCACTAAGAAACAAGATGCATAAACTAATTTCCAAGACTTATGGATTCTAACATGAGTATTTCAATATGAAGGCAAGACATATGAGAGATAACTAAGGCAAGTGAACTGTAGGCTAGTTGAAAACACTAAGGCTCATTGTACACTTGAAAGATAGGACTATACACTTTAAAATACTTCATATGAGCTATTATAATATAATTTTCACATAAACATGAAAGAATAAGGGGATAAAATGATAGAGAGTAATCACTTTCCACCATCATACATTACTTTCATAGTCAAACAATTATCTAGGAACTAGAAAATTAGAATTGCATTAATGTCCAAAGGCATAATATGATGTCATTCTAGTAGGGCTTCACCATAACTAGAGTGGAACTCTTTTATAATAACTCAAGGGATATATTTATAGGATAATGGTCATATAATATAAGGGCCTTAGTGATAGGGGAATTGATTTAGTTGAATGTTTCAACCTTAATTACAATTTCTTCCATGAATTATGCTCCTTCAGGATATTTGATTGATCCCCATCACTTTTAGTTGCTACATTGTTACAATATTCCTTCTTTGATCCTCTTTAATGGTTATAAAGGCATAATCAAGCATTTTGATTGGCTTCTAACATAAATATGGTTAAAACAACTAAATCAATCTTTTAGGGCCTTGTCTTGATGTTAAACCACTCCAAACTAATTTGTCACAATTTGTTTAGTAGATGGATGTAGTCTCTTTCAAGAACTTGGTCCTAGAGATGAAACCATTTGAGTCTACATATATGATCTAGTATCATCTTTTAAAACATTTGGTTTTGGATATAATTAAACCATGCTCAATCTTAGCTTCATACCTCTTACTTACTTTGCCTTATCAAAACTACTTGTCAACCTTTGTTTTGATTGGTCATCGAGACATAACTCAGATCCTTGATCCCTTAACTATTATCACACCATCAGATATGGTAAGTATAAATGAACATGAGCCTTTAGATATTTTCTAAAATGTCAACCATCTTTCATTTATACCACATGTTAAATATGCATTAATCTTTAGGATTTTTTTAGTAGTCTATAGCTTTAGATGCTTGTGCCATGTGTTGACCCTTTGACCTCTCTAACTATTTGACTCATATTACACCATTGGATTGAGATCTACAATCAAGAGAGGATCATTGATCTTGATAAGACCCATTATTTTAAATCCTTGGTCTTAATATTGATATTCTATGGGATGTCATTTGACAATCATGCGACCATCTTTGATGGTCACATGAATATTAAATTTAAGCCTAAAAGGATTATCTTGTTCTATTTTTAAATTTTATGTTCACATGAACATCATTAATCATTAATGGTATATAGATCATCAAATTTAAACACATTTAAATATTCACTCGATATTTAATTTGATTTTCATGTGAACATCATATATTATTTGACCAACTTTGAAATCTTAGATCTTGAAGCATGAGAAACATGGAGGTCCCAAATTTGTAAGAGATGTAATACTTGCCAAAAATGATGAACCCATTTGATGCAATGGTCTTGAGAGATTTTTAGATGAAGATATTCAAAGTTTAAGGAGGATGGTTTAGAACTACTTCTACATGACATCTCATGATGATCGATCTCAAAATGACCAAGTATGGGAAACTTAATAGAAATGTTTGGGAGCCCAACTTTATACATTTATAACTTCATTTACACTTTGGTGAAGGACCTAAGACTTAGCATGGAATATCTAGGGACCAAAATGAACAAACCCATGTGATCATGTTCCCCTAAAACTAAGACATGTGTGAGATATTTCTTCATGAAGATGATCACTTGGCTTTGATTTAACTTTTTGAGAAAATGGCTATGTGAAAAACATGTAGAAAGTGGCTGAGAGGCCAACTTTAGATGTCCATAATTTTGGATGCACTTAGGTAGAAGACCTAATATTTAGTTTATATGATCTTGGCATAAAATTTAATATACCCATATGATCAATTCTCCCTGACCCATCCTTTCATGGAAATTATGCCATAAACAAAGCCCTACTTAAAATTCTACCACTAGACCTATGATGTCTAGATGAATATAATGAAGAACTAGATGAAAACAAAGAGCTTCCTAAGTCATTTAAATAACTCTTAGCATCATATATGGTATGTACAACACTCTCCATCTAATCATCCATTATAAACTTGATCCATGCCCTAATTGCATTGATCATCATGAAGACATACCACTTCCATAAATGAAGCTAAAATGGTCCTTTAGATACCAAATGACACAAGGACCAAACTAGACTATGAATAAACAAAAATGAAATGGGGAAGGACACTGAATGAGATACAACATACCCTATAACATAGTAAAAATCCCCTATACAATATTTTGACTATAGGGGGTTGACCCATTTTGGCCTATCAAAAAAAAATGGTGAGCAAGAATTATCCTTAAAAGAAAAATATCTATATTATATGTGTTATCCTAAGTATATATGATATTTACATAATAAACCAATATAATGTGTATACATGACATTAAAATTTAAGATAATATGATAATAAGTTTATAATATACTATTCATGTTAAATCTAACATTCACAAGGTTGTCAAGATAGATATAATAATATGAGAATGTATATGAACAACAAAGTTGAGTAATATATTGAGTTACTACCTAGGGGGGTGGATCATGATGTCCATCATGACACCTATGGAGGAAGGGAGAGATACATGAAGTCCCTAATGGCATGTAAAATTGGAGTGTGTAATAAGCAAGATACAAATGTCATGTCCATCATGCATACATGAAAGCATACATACAACACACATGAGTCATATAGAGTAGACTAAGGGGCCACAATATAAGGGATATGGTCACATGCCACTAAATATGAAAAAAAAAATGCAAAGACATGTTTAAATGTCCACATATGCATATAGAAATTAATTTGAATTAGATCCACATGGAAGGACATGTTTAAATGTTTGCCTACCCAATCAAAAAAGAACACACAAGGAATGGGAACATGTTCAAAGCATACATATAATGAAAATATGTGGCATAGATCTATATAATAATGTCATATTCAAATGACCTCAATTAAATGTAGAACAATAAAGGCAAACTCAAGTTTAAACTAGTAAATATAAAAGTGAAATAATGCATAAACATGGGGTACAAATCTATGTAAGATCAAAGATGTACATAAACTAAGTCTAGAGGATTAGTACTAGTTATTAATAAATTTGAGTAGTGTAGGATGATCAACATCAAGATATAACAATGTTAAATATGGGATATAGAGTTTATAAAGATGCAACCTAGAAATCAAAACTAATTATATGATACCCCAAAATGGGTGAAAGTATCAAATGATTAATTCATGTATATTTGTCTATGCCCCCAATGCATATATAGTAATAAATCTATACCTCTATGGTGGACCTTAGATCTGTAAGCATCTGTGAACACTAAAAAAAACAAGTCAATAATGTATGTGTGATAAACTTGACTACACTAACATAGATAGAATGTGTAACAACTATAAAGTTTAAGAATTGTAAACATGGAAATAATTCCAATCTATAATTTGTATTTTTTGACTAAATAATTAATTATTTTTGTGTTTTTTAAATATTATATTGCTTTTGTAATTTATGGATATAATTATGTACAAGAAACATGAGAATGAAACTATATAAAAAGATCAAAAAGCCTTACACTGTATACAAGTATATATTGAAAATAAATGATATAATGTACAAATGAAGTGTAATGTCTCTATAAACCTAAGAGAACATCCATGGGATGTGGATAGTCAAATGGTGGATCTAGTGAGAGTTTATCCAATGTCGAATATTGAATCTACCCAAACTCAAATAAATCATCATCATTGTGGTCATCATACCATGATGTTTATATAAGTGTAGCCTTACCCTTGCAAATAGTCTTGATTCTATGCATTTAAATAACATGTTGATCTATTGTGTAACAAACCTCCCATAGTGTCTTAGGGTAAACCACATTGGACCATGGGGTATCTGTATGAAATCTATAATTCTCATTTGAGCCATTAGGTAAAATGTGAATTGTGTGTCCCTCATGAATGAAATTCAAACATCTATCTTTGTGATCAACCATAGAATCCATTTCCTATAACCATCTACTACCAATATTAACCTATGTATGAGTGCCTATGATCAAGATGAAGAGTAATGTAAGCCCACATTTGGGCCATATGTAACTGGTATTATGATTTCTCTTAAAGAATATTGATAATGTATATCATGTTGAATCTCACTCTTCTATTTCCATATGTGTTTTAAAAATGATAATGTGTAGGTGTTTAATTCTAAATCCTCATTTATAACAACATAACGGATGTATAAACCCTAGATAGAAACTCATATAGTCAAGGTATCACTCTCATAATATTTGTGTTGATGAGGATTTTATTATGGTGCATATACTGGTGGAGGTGGAGACTGTATAATTTAAATAGTGTCCTAAGCCTTGAACTTATTCAACTTATAGTGTAATTTTGAGAATGTATTTTTATCGTGTCCTATAATCCTATGAAAATGAAAAAATAATTTACCATCCTTCTATGATAATATATTGATGGATCTATGATAAATTGTGGGTAATTCCATCAATTCTCTATCAAGTAATATCTATAATATCTAATGTGGTCTATTATGTCATCTATTTTCCTAAATCCATATAATTACATTAATATCCATAAATGTATCCATATGTACTGAGTGAATGGATGTATTTATCTCTAAATATATCTAAGTGGGTGGACTTTTATTTGTAAAACTATGAAATAATGGTGTTGTTTGTGTGGAAAAAGGTAGGATGCCTTAGAATCATCATTGTACTCTATATGGATAATTTGTGTGAAGTTAAATCTACATAAGTAATCATTAATGTCAATGGTTATTGTATCATTATCTATGGTTCCCTAAAAATCTATATTAGTGTTCTAGATATATACTTCCTCTACATTAACAATTAATAGGAATTGTGTTGTGTGAATCCCATCATCTTCCATGTGTGGGAATAAATATACTATAGGAGGGTTTGTTATCATCATATATGAAGGTAAATATATTATAAAAGGATGTATAATGGGTTTATAATATTGGTTATATATTCCCTAAACTCATATGTATGCATATAATCTATCAAAAAATTGTGAGGTTAGGACTCCATGAGAACATGATATGTTTCATCTAAAGATGTACTTAAGATGATAGGCTGGGTGACTCTATAACATATTAATGGTTTATTATCTATTAAATAAGTGTATAAGTATCCATAAATTAAAAAATTAATGAATCTATGAAAAGTAGAGGTATATCCTCCATAACATGTATCCAAGGTCTCTCAAGTAATAGGTTGTAGTGAAAAATTAATTAGGCATCACTTGAAACTATTTAGGTAGGGTTTTGGGCCCCACCAAAATATCCAATGTAAAAGAACCCAATTCCAATATTATAATGTCACAAAAACCTCTAATTTTTTTATATGTCCTCTTAATGGATGCCATATTAATTCCCATAGTTTTTGAAAATGTGAGGTTGTATATGTTATGTTATAAACCATTGACACTTAGAACTTGTTTAATAACTATGGTTTTAATTTTTACCTAAATGGAGAGAATTAGATTATTATCAATAAGTTATTGTGAGGTAAAATCCTCATTGGAAAAATATATAACATCCTCAATATCCCTGATAGTGTTCATGATATATACAAATTTAGCTGGCTCTGTGTCATGAGGCAAAGATGTATGATTGAGTGTTTGAAAAATAATATATTTGAAAATACTCACCTTTTGAAGTAATTACAAGATGGATTTATTACTCATTGTGTTTATTAATTGATCCATAATATAAAATTCTCTATGTTAATCCCTAGATACCACTATAGTTTTTTAAGGATGAGGAGGGATGGCAGGGTTACATTGTTACTATATAGGCTAAGGAAGCATAATATTCAATTTAGTAATATCTTGAACCATAAGATATACTATTTTATGAGATTGACAAGTAGAGGGGGGATGCGAGAAAAGGTAATCAACTACTCTATGTGGAGATGGAACAAAAGGATTCATACAAGAGGTAACTGAAAGTGAGCCATGTAATAATGACCTTGATAAAACAAGGACTCAAGAGAGGATGGACAAATATTTGGAATTCACTAACTTCTAACATGATCCATGAGAGGAGTGACATACATGTGCATCTTTCTACAAAAATTGGGTAATAAGAATGCAATACAAACCATAAGACATTTTGCCAAAAAGAAGAAAATGGAATACATCATGATAATCATGATGATAACATTTAGACTAAAAACTCATTATATTATAGAAATAAGAAGCAAAACCCTAATGGTGAATTAAGGTTTGAAATAATGTGCTCGAGGTAAGTCAGGTTCACCAAATGAGTTAAATTTTAAGGGTTTATGGTGTGTAATCCCTAGGTTATTAAAGGGTATGAGTATAATAAATTAGGACATGGAATATGTAATATATAGAACCACTAATTTTTGAAGGAGCTAAGCTAAAATGACATTTTTAATAATAATAATAATGAAGGAAGAAAATGAATATTTAGCTATAAACTACCTAAGATGAAGGATATAGAAGTTGAAAATTGGGACATGAGGTCATCTAAATGTTGAAAATAGGATTCAAGTGTCAAAATCCCTCTTATATAATATATCCCTACCCTATATAATAGTGACATGGCACTAGTGTCCATTGATGGTGTTAGTGTTCTCTATGTAATAACTATTATGAGCTTTGGGGATCATGTGTGTTTGAGTATGCTAAACCTATTCCTATGTGGACAACCCCTTATTTGTTGTGTATGACATGTTATGACTAATTTTATATGCAAACATTAAACCTTCATGATATTAGGGTATTTTATTTGGCACAAGAAATAAACATATGGTGTTATTTGGGTAGGTTGGACATCCTCAACACCCTACTATGATGAGAGTTGCCTATATACTAATAATCCTAGGAGGGATTAGATATAATTTACTTCTCCCACCTAAGTTTTATTACAAGCACAAGTGAAGGTTGTATGAATTCTAATTTAAGTGATTTGATTGAATTTTGAGACTATAAATCTATGTATTTTGAGATTAGTAGGGATGTAAATGATTGTATGTAGAAGTAGGGTAGAATAGGGATTGATAACCTTAATTATGCATAGTGTGATTTGAGATTAATTGTGTTTATTTACATCTAATGGATAAAGGGGTAAAAGTCATGTATATATATCAATCTAGTGTTTGTGCTTTATTTGAAATAAGTCTAGGATAACCCTAAGTACTTTATGAATTTAAAATATATCCATTGGAGCTCAAAATAATGAAAAAGAGAATAACACCCAAATAGGATAATAACATTGTTTTGGTAATGTCCACTTATGGTGCAAGTGTCCAAGAAGTAGAAATTGAGGCACTAGGTTTCTAGATGTAGGAAAGGTTTGGGACTAATTTTGAGATGTCTATGGATATGTGTACCCCACACAAAAGTTGGATACATGTCTAAATAGGCCCTAAGATAGGTCTAGAGATATGTTAGGAATGGGTGGTATAAAGTAACACTCAATCCTAAAGTAATGAAAAAAAGGGTTTCGATGATGCTTACCACATCTTCATATGTGTTTACACTAGGAACACTTTAGCTTTACTAAATGGAAAAAAATCAATCCAAATCAATAAGGCATTTCCTTTCCTTTATAATTAAAATTGATCCATATTATAAATGATATAATTAGTCCTATTACACATTTAAAGTGTGATGAGGAACATGTTATGTACCTTTTCAACTTATCTAATCATTATGCAAACAATGTGAAATATCTAACTTAAGGTTGTCAAGAACCATGTGGGATATATATGTATGATAATATTTTAGATGATATCATAGATTAGTCTCTTATAATACTCCAAAAATAACAAAAAGGAAATAAAAAATATTGAAAAAATATAAAAACACTTTTAGCACTTACATTTTCTATTGGCTCCTTGGTGTCTATGTGTTAGTTCCATGTTAATGTATGGCATATCAGTTACTTATACATACACATGTGTGTCATGATTCTATGTTATTATTATATAGGAATACATAAATACATGACTTATTCCTATTTTATATGTTGGGCCTTTACTCATGTCATATGGACATCAGGGGAATCTACCTCTATGATCACTATACTTCTAAGTTAAATCATTCTATGGTCACTCTACATTATCATGTTTTGAGCTCATATATGTACTTACACATGCCTTTATCCATTATTATATCTTTAATATATTACTTGATATGATATTCATGTGACGTTTTTATTGCTAACACATTTGATCAATGATCTACTATCATATGTTTATGTTGGTTGCTAATGTTTGCCTCTATGTACTTCCTTGACTATCTTACCTTGCTATTATCTTACATGTTAAATAATTTGAATATTTTCCTTTATTTTTTACCCATGTGCCTATGTGTGATTTTGTGGACATTTGAATATGTCATCCTTGATTTTGTGTACATTTGACTAAGTTATGTTCCTTGGATTGCTTAGAATTTGAACATGCCCCTTGTTTGTGGTCTCCTTTGACCATTATCTTTTTAATTTCCTTTTGTGTGATATTCTATGTGTGATTTATTTTATTTTTTATCTTTTAATATTAATATATATAAATTTCAATGATCCTTATCAAGCATCTTAGGCCTTCATGTGATCACATTGTTCTATGTGATTCAATCCTACATATACCTAGCCATACTATTATATATGCTTAATGGTTATATTAACATATTACATAATTGTCCTATCATTTTGAGGTGAGATAAATACTCATTATTATTTTTTCCTCACCTTAAAATGGGGGTATATCAGTGGGGTCATGTCATATAGATATGTTATTCAAATTTGGCACAATTTTTGATTTAGTGTGGGCATGGTTTAGAAGCATGTTCTTCGCACTTATTCAATATTTAGTATTTATATTAGTTTTGATATTTAGTGGGGGAATTTAATCTAAGAGTGGCTTCAACATATTCATATTTTATATAATTAGTGGGGGCATGCTTTGAAAGCATGTTCTCCACACTTTTTCAATATTTAACACACCTAGATTTAGTGGGGCCATGTTTTGGAAACATGTTCTCCACATTTCAAATTATTTTATTTTCAAAATTTTTACATATATAATGGGCAATACTTTGTAAGAATATTATCTGCACTTAATCATTTTCCGAATTGGCCAAAACACACAATTATATAATTCACATTCATAGTTGTGATATAATTTTATACATAGGTACCATTGTTATACATAGTTTCAGCATGAGACATATCTAAGATGCATATGATATGAAATGTGTGCCTAATATTTAAAAATATAAAGTATTTTCAAATTTCAAAACTCTTTTATGGACTTTTATAATATCATGAACTTTAACACACTAATGCCCATGATGGACTTTTATAGACTATATTGAGCCAATCTATTGTATAAGTTGGCTCACTTTTGGTATGGTTTAGGTGATTTATCATTAAATATTAAAAAGGTTTCAAGTTTTAATTTATTATATAATCTAACCTCACCAGGTTATAAGTATCATTGGGTTACATAGTTCAGCTAATCTCAACTTCTAAGTGGAAAATAACTTTTACTCCAAGGTTGGGGTGTGAGCCTTTTAATCTATCTCTTTATCTCCTTAGATATATGTAATTTAAAGACTTATACAAATCTATTCGAATATATATTTTAGATATTTATAATGATGCATCATTTCAAATCAACTTTCCAAGAGGCAAGGTGGTACATCTTTACATAGGTGTACTCTTAAACCTTGTTCTTTCAATTTACATATTTTTAATAATTTCAATTCTAAATTATATAAACTATTTATATATTTTAATATGTTATTGATTTACATTTATTCACTAGTAAATAACTCAAGTTGGGCTCATTAAAAGATAAGATGTGTTATACACACCTAAGTATACATTCTTTTCCTTTAAACTAGAAGTTTCATTACTATATTAAAGGAGGGAAGATGTAGAACTATTTTATGGATTATATATCAACTTAATCTTTTACACTTAGAAAAATTATAACTTGTATGTTCCTCTTAGTTTTGGACCTTTCCCACTTTTTAAATTCTCTCCTTTACTTTATCTTGTGCCCATTAGACCATCTCTTGGTCTAATCAGTCTTATGATGATTACCCAGACCTTATATCTTTCCTATAGTACTTAAAATATGATTATCTTCCACCTCTTTAAGTTATGAGTCTATAAATCATTTATTGTTCCCTTGACACTATCATCTATGACAATCACATGTGTCTACATAAGTGTCCTACTATGACACAAGTGTCTAGTTCCCTAAAGTTATCCAATTTGAAAATGAAATGTATCCTAATGTTTAGACTAAGTTATTTAATGTGAGTTACATCTTCAAAGGGAATGATATAAATACAAGATCAACCCTCATTCATTCCTCTCCTAAAAAGGACCAAAACAGAGCAAGGTAACATATCAAAAGCATTTTATCAACCATTAAATTGTGAAAGCTTCACTATTTTATCTTATTTCTATATCATGCATAGGTATAAAACATATATAGGGATAAATTACTAAAGGAGTATCCAAAGATATATATTTTCCAAGTTAAAAAATAGGTCACTAGTGCATTTGATTATCACATATTTTATGATTCACACACAATCCAACACATAGGGGAGAAATACATCAATTTGATACTCTCTTCAAAGTATTGGATATGTATATAGTGATTATTTATATATTAACCCATTTTAGACTAGTTCAACACCATACGTCTGCTAACACATTTTCCCCCAAGGTCACTATAAATATGATGAACTAGGGTTTTGTAATTCTATGAGGAGTAACAATCCATGTCCCATAAAAGAATGAAATAGAGTAAAGGTGAAGATAAATATAGAATCATCCATGTGGTTTCATCCTTTTCCAAGAATAGTTCCATATATGACACCTACATCAGGTTTAGATAGTAGTGTTGATACAACTATCTGTAACAACCTCGTTGGGTTATATATAGAAAAAAATAATTTTTTTTATTAAACACATATACCAAATATGTATTACACCACAAGAATATACAGATACCAAAATAAATACACAAGCTAAAATAATAGAAAAACATGTAATTCATCACATAATATTGATTTCTAATATCATGAGAGTACATGTCACAAGTGTGAATATAGAAAGTAATCACATAAAATCAACTATAAATAAAACATGTTCTACAACCACTACTATCAAAGTAAAATAGAAATTAATTACAACTCTTGATGACAATATTAAATGGTAAGTACAATACAATATAATGTACATATAGATACAAGGCCCTAGATCATAATTATTGAACTCAAGTATCTATGGCAATCTCAAGTGTCATCTCAATAAGCAGTCTTACTATGGTGAGGGAGAACATCATCTGAGCACTTTTCCACACTAACCATAAACTAATGATCTCCACATTTATATGATCAATAAATGTCCCTCCCTTCATGTATGAGAAGACAGTGATGGCATGGGAATCCAAATAGATAATCAAGTACCCATGTGTTGTATGATTCTATACTAAACATGTAATATATCATAGAAATCCATTCTATTGCAAGATATCATACAAACATGTGAATCACACTCATGAAATGATTATATGTCACTAAACATACTTTGGCAACATAATTATCTATACAAATAACCAAATATAACAAAGCAAGTAATAGTTCCCATGAAACATAATAACATACCATTGCATCATTCATTAAACTCTCAAACATCGCATACACACATACATAAAATGTTACCAACTATTATAAAACATGATATCCATAACAATAAATAATATTTATACAATAAATCAATCAAAATTTGATATGAGTTTGGACATAATAATTATAGTATGTATGATATGAATACAACATAATTTTATATTATAGTACCTTATGATATCCCATATTATCATAGGTTCCTAACTACATATAAAAAATAATACAAACTTATGATTTCAAGAATTAAGTGACACACATACATAACAATAATTGATCAAATATAGGGCTATACCACTTGGGTATACCCTAAATCTAAATTGCATACTAGTATTTAAGGAAATATAACAAATTAGTTTGCATAATGATTCACCTTTATATGTTAAGTATAGTTCAGCATTTATACATACTAACACTCCTATTATATGTACCACTCGTAAGTATATAATACTAAATTTATTATAGCCAATAGTCAATTAGTTATGGTAGATAAATAGAGAATGCATTAAATTAGTATGATCTTTTATTCTAACACTTCATTCTATTTCTAGGGGACTATTCCAAAGGGTTATAGTTTTTGATTTCCAAGAAACTTGATGACTTACTTAAATCATCTATTAACCTATAGGTATAATTTCTATATATGAGAACTTGTGTATCTTAATTTGAACCACATATAAGTACTTAATGATATGCAATTACTAAACCATAGTTCAGTATTTTTAAGTAAAAATACTAAAAATCAAAATCAAACTAATGAAGTAGTCATAAATACATAGAAACACACATTTTTATTTGATAGTTAGAACATCCAAAAGTTCATTTATTGAATCACAAGAAATCCAACCTAGCATTAGTATAACATTCTTAGCTTTATAAGCAAACATTTGCTAATTTTTTCAAGTAATTATTTTAATTCAGATATTACTCCACTCAAGGACTATAACCATTAGAATATTCCCTAATGATTTTAAATAAACTAACAAGTATATTCACCCTAAATTTATGCATTCATCAACCTATAGCTTACTTTAAGTAATTTTTTTACATCACATGCTTCTAATTGACAAATTATATTATGATAAACTACCCATACCTATCATTATAAACACTTGATGGTTTTTATACCCTCTACATGTCTTATTTACACTTGTAAAACATTCTTGATATATAAGCCTTAGGTAACACCTTCAATTAAAATTATTCCAAAAGATAATCTTATGAGTTTATTCCACCATCTACATAAAAAAATAGAGCTAACACCTGATCTAGACAATTAGAAGTATCTATAAGATTTCCTACATTGTAATTTAAATGTTTACAATGAAAGAATAAAACTATGCTTTATGGTTATAACCATCCTAAAAAATATACATATCATTATTGGTAAAAAGGATTATTTTTTCTGAGCATATCCTTATAAAAAATTAGTGAAATGTAGCCAAGAATTGATATCCCATATCAAAAGTAAAGGCAAACCCACATATTCTTAGTATTTTATCTTGAATACACTATGATGTGAGATTTATATTATAAATTTCTCTTTTTAATTTAATTTTTAGATATAAATCTATTTTTTTTTAAGATGACCATGCCACATATTAATTTCAAAGGAATTATACACAACCTTCATTCAAGATAAAGATTTTATAGTATATGAGGAAGCCACACTTACATTAATGATTTAACAACTGGAGTCTTTCTCCTTATTAAGCCATGGATATCAAGCATAAATTTCTGCATATGGCCAAAATTATTATTAATATATAATAGTGAAATTATGATAATTAAGACATAGGCAAGGGACTCAAAATAAGGTGACACATAGCCATATAAGGCAATTTGAATCAGATATACAAACTAATTAACATTGATGGATGTGACCATAGTAATTTATTTAATTAACACTATTTTTTTAATACACCTAGATTCCTCATGTGGTGACACCATCATGTATATATAATTATAGTCTTTACAACAATGATCTATTTAGATATTTAAGTAATTTTACATTTCCAATTATAATTATACAATATGTTTGTTGGTAACAAATTAGGATAATCCATAAGATTATCTTTAATGACTTAAACTATGTTTCCAATCTATAAATTAAATATGGGATGTTCAAAGATTTAACAAAACTTAAGAGAGTAATTTAACAAGTCACATGTTACTATCTTGGTATCCCACCATATATGAGTCTAGGCGTAATAATTATATGTATGTATTTTTGACCAGTTATATGCCATTTCAATCAAACATAGTTGCCATGTTTTGATAAGTCTAAATGTATGATACATACTTTTATTATAAATGCCTTATATTAAATCTAAGACTATATATATGTGTGAGAAAAATATAATAAAAAAAAGTATTATAGTAAATTTATAATACATACCTATATTCATATTTTCAGTCAACACCTATGTAATTTCATAGAATATTTATAGGTTGAAAGAAATACAACATAGTGTCTTTGCTATGATCATAAAATGACTTTCACAACATAACAAAGGAACTAATCCTTATATTTTAGAGTTATAACTTCTTAAAATAGATTATTTAATATTGAGTCCAAGCAAGGAATAAGAAGTCTAATTAATTCTTTTGATTACTTTGTACATAGATTCCATGCATATCCTTATAAAGCACTAAATATATATTCCCCCACTCATCTTACTATGTTTTAACAATCTTTTTTTTCTAATTTGTTTAACATACAGTGATGGTTTCGAGGCCTATAGATGTATTGCAATTTTAGAGAAACAACAAAGACAAGGAAATACATAGATTTTGTAGATAATAACATTTAAAAATTTTCCTTTATCCTTCATTCTAATTTAAGACATTGCCTACCTAGTAAAAAATGCTAGAATTACAATGTTAAGCTTCCTTTCCCTCCTTCTAGTTACACTACACCCTCTTTTCTATATTCTCCTCAAAACTCTACTTCATTTCCATTATCCAATGCATAAAACCATCCCCCTTCTTACTCTGTCCTTATGTAAAAAATAGGTGTTGCTTTCCTTTTTGAAGATTTTTGTTTTATTTTATTTTTTTTCTAAATTTAATACCTTTAATTCTTTTTTGTTCTATGTTTTTTTAATTATATCTTTTCTCTAATTTAACTATTTTTTTATTTTTTCAAGATAATTCCCTTTTAATAATTTTTAATATGAAATTCCCAAATTCATATTTTTAATTAAATAAAATTAGCATCTAAATATATTCGAGTAAATTTAGGACAAATTTTAAAATTTATAAATAACCCATATTTTAAATTTACCTTTGCTAACATTTCTCTTACTTGAATTAATGGAACAACATGATAAACATGAAAAGGAATTCACTTTTATATTTTTACCTATTTTGGTCAATTACAAAAAATAATACTCGAAAAAAGTATCAAACACACAATAAGTAGTTATTTTTAATACATTTCTACCATGTAATATATATTTTGTGTGTTTGTGCTTTAACTAAATCTATTTAGACCTTCGATGTCTCCATCTAAATCAGCCTCTCTGATGATGGTCTCCCTCTGATACATTTGAGGGATGAATTCTCCTACGTCCACCTCACAACACATAGGTGATTAGATCATATCACATGATAAACATATAATGATACTATAACTAAAACAATACATTAATATGCTCAAAATGTAAATTCATATGTTAATCTAACTCATAGTAAGAAATAATATATCATCATATAGCTAAGGAACATTATATTATCCCATAATAACATAAATATCGAGCTTTCTCAAAAATGTAACTAAATATGATTTTGATAACTACATATATCCATGGATAATCTAACAAGTTTTCTTGGCAAAGAATTGGGATATAACATCCTTCTCCTCTAAAGTTAGTCATCATCCTCAATGAATCTTATTCAAACAAAAGTTATGAATCAAAACATTATTTAACAAAGTAATAACATGGTATATATTATCAAATTAAGAAAATAAATAGAAAATTACCAACAAAACTCACCATACTTACTTCAAGTTGCATTATTTTCAAGGTACTAGTCCCACAAGACCCTAGTCAATGTGTCTTTCTATTATGAAAAAATAGTTGTAAGTATTACTTACTCTAATTGGGTCTATCATGCCCACCTTGAGGTCCAAAACCATCAAAACAAACATATAAACTATATGAGCTACCACTTTATAGTCTTTTAAGGGTCCCATATATCTTAGTAAATTTTCACTAACTTATCTAAAGCACATAAGATCATCATACAATCCAAAATAAATTACCAAGGAGAGTTACACAAATTCTTCCATCTCTTCCATACATATATATAATCGAGAGAGTGTTTTTCTCATTCTAGAGAGAAGTATTTAGGGAACCTATTAAAAATTATGTGTATATGTTAATACTATCACTAATTTGCATATCTCTAGATAAGTATAACATGTTAATATTGTCACTAATCCATGAAGTGAATAGGAACTAGTCAAAATATATTCCCAATGTATACAAAATAAAGGAATAAACATCCCACCGTAAACATGCATATGACCATATGACTAAATTTAATAAGTTTGGCCTGTCAAATCATATATTTGACAAGTCCATCTATCAAATCCAATTATGTAGCAACCAATTCAATGTGAGGTTAAGTGGGATACCATCCTATCACTTAGAACTCATGTTCCTAACTCACCACTCTTCCCTTAGGTCTCCATGACATAATGATTTCCACAAAGTGCACAATGTTTAATGAATCACAATTATATGCTAATAGATTAGGTAAAGTAATAATATGAACTAAATAATTTTAGATGTATCAAAATACATATGAAAGAAATCATACAATCAATCCATAATTGTATTAACACTAGCATAATCGGCATCCTATTCATAGTTTAACCTATAGTGTTGTATTCATGGTTAAGAAAAAATAATGTTAAAATAAAAATATCATGCATAGGTCAAGGATCACATTGTCCCTTTCAAATTCATAAGGGGAAAAAACAAGTTCTTTCTTGCTCAGCTAAAATACAACAAGTTAAGATTTTATCTCAACCGTTAGTTGATAATATGTTTTTCACCTCATATAGCCTACTTACTTATAGTAAAAGGTATAAAAGTATCCCTTCCAAACAAAATTCATTAAACAAAAGAGAACAATATCAATCGAATCAATGGTGTATAATATCATTCCAATTATAATCAACTTGTAATTCTTAATCTATAATTTAATATATAGTTAAAGGTTTGCCACTCCACATGGTCTAAAATCACAAATTGGATAAAGTAGTGACTCTAAAGATTCATAAGTAAAAAGTAGAGATTTATCATCTCCAAAAAATCTTACATACCCTCATAGGTTAAAATAACAACACCACAATTTAAGGTCTCCAAATCATTATCTACTTACCAAGTCTATCCATAACCAAGAGAAATAAAATTATAATCATAAATATGTATCAATTAATTAAATCCCACAACTTCTCTCAACAAGAAGTAAAATATATTTATCCCATGACTCTAAGTAATATGGTCAAACAACATTTCCAAAAAAAGTTTTAACATCAAGAAAATATGAATACTTTTAGTAGCTTATAAAGATGTCAAAGGAAAATGAGATAATACCAACTTACCACTAAGCTAACTAAAAGAGATGTTACCTATTATAACACATTAATTTTTGGGTCAAATATAATAAACAATCTCCTAAAACAAAGGAAATCTCAAATAAAACAAAAACACTCTACTACAGGAAACTTCCCACCATAATAGGTGGTACAAATTTAAAATTAGTCTTAAAAGATTTTCTATTCCTAGGATTAGTGAAAATAAGGCATAAAATTTATATATCAACTATAAATATGTGAGAGAAGCATCTCATACTTATAAACACTCACATAATAAAACAAAAATGGTGAAGGTGACTTGATTACCAAGAAGAATGTTATCATACTCTAGGTGTTCAATTTAAGTAATCAACTATGGTATAAATCTTTTATTCATCCCTTATGAAATACACTATATAATCACTTACCAGAAACTCAAATGAAAATATCACAATCAAGTCACTCGATAAACCAATCCTATATCAGCTCTAAGGTAACAAGTGATACTAAAGGTACACACTCAATGAATTTCACATATTTAATATTATAATGGACTCATTAGGTCCTAGATATCGAGCCACAACTCTGATACCACATGTAACAACCCCATTGGGTTAGGCATAGAAAAAAATATGATTTATTTTATTAAACACATATACCAAATATAGATACACCAAGATAATATATAGAGACCACAAGAAATACACAAGATGAAATAATAACAACATGAATAATGCATCACATAATATTGATCTCTAATATCATGAAAGTACATGTCACAAGTGTGAATATAGAAATTAATCACATCAACTCAGCTATAACTAAAACATGTCTACAACCACTACTATCAAAGTACAATAAAAATTAAGTACAACTCTTCATGACAATATTTAGTGATAAGTATAATATAATAAAATTTACATATAGATATATGGCTTCCCTAGAGCATAGTTCCTAAAAATAAGTATCTGTGGCAATCTAAAGTGTCATCTTGATATGTAGTACTATTGTGGGAAGGCATAGTATCATTTAAGTGATTTTATGCACCAACCATAGACTAAAAATATCCTATTCCAATCCCATTAGGAAATGGCCCTTCCTTCATGAATGAGTAGATAGTGATGGTATGGGAATCTAGAGAGACAAGAAAGTATCTGTGTGTTGTATGATTCTAAATTAAACATGCCATGTACCATAGAAATAAATTATATTACAAGATATCACATAAACATTTGAGTCACACTCATGAAATGATAATTTCTCATGAAACATACATTGGTCTAAAGTTTTACAAATAATAAATAATAATGATCTAGATCAATCAAGTTCATACACACTACTTGATCAAACTTCCTTTAGCTATCATTATGATATCAATAAGCTAGTGAAGTCCATCTCACTCCTTACTCCATATCATCATCACATATTGGTCAAATATAATTCAACCATAATATTCACTTAATTTACATCCTAATAGAAAACAAAGAATGTAACATGCTAGATATAGGAGTAACCCAAAGTATACATTTATTCTATTAAACATATGAATGAATCTTACATTATTTTTATACCATACTAGAAATAATGACTATAGTTTATACCACCTAGGTAGCTACATATTCAACTTTAGATTTTCTCTTCCACAATTAGTTTTAACATAATACACCCCATGATAATCCATATTACCACAGTCTAGTATTCTATGGCACACTACCAATTTTCCAAAAATAGTCAGTTAAATTAGTCTTAAAAATGTGGAAACACAAAAATCTATACAAGTAACCAAATATAAGGAATCAAGTCATAGTTCCCACAACACACAATAACATACCATCACACCATTCATTTAACTCTCAAATATTTCATGCATTCATACACAAAATATTACCAACTTTTACAAAACATGTTATCCATAACAATAACCAACATGTATACAATAAATCAGTCACAAGTAGATATGAGTTTAGAAATAATAATTATAGTATCTACCATATGAGTAAAACATAATTTTATACTATACTACCCTATGATATCCCATACTATCATAGGTTCCCAACTACATATAAAACATAATCCAAACTTATGATTTTAGGAATCAAGTGATATACATACATAATAATAATAATTAAGCAAATATGAGGCTATACCACCTGGGTATACCCTAAATCTAAATTGTATACTAGTATTCAAGGAAATATAACTAATTATCATGCATCATGATGCACCTTTATATGTTAAGTATAGTCAAGAATTTATACATATTAATGCTTCTATAATATGTACCACTTGCAAGTATATAATACTTAATATCTTATAACCAATAGTCAATCAATCATGATAGGTAAATAGAGAACACATAAAATCACTATGATATTTTTTTCTAGCACATAATTATATTTGTAGGGGACTTTTCCAAAGGGTTATAGTTCTTGATTCCCAAGAAACTTAATGACTTACTCAAGTCATCTATTAAACTATAGGTATAATTCCTATATATGAGCACTTGTCCATCTTAATATGCACCACATGTAGGTACTTTAATGATATATAATTACTAAACCATAGCTAAATGTTTTTAAATAAATCTACTAAAACTCACAATCAAGCTAAAGAAGTGTTCATAAAAACATAGAAACACACATTTGTATTTGACAGTAAGAACATCCAGAACTTCATTTCCTTATTCATAAAAAATCTATTCTAGCACTGGTATAACATTTAGAGATTTATAATCAGGCATTCGATAATTTTTTAAAGTAATTATTTTAATTTAATGAATACTCCACCCAAGGACTATAACCATCCAAAATTACCCCAATGCTTTTAAATACACTAAAAAATATATTCACCCTAAATTCCTTCATTTAGAAACCTATAACTTACTCTAATGTAATTGTTTTACATCACATGCTTCTAACTCAAAAATTGTATTATTATAATCTACCCATACCTATAATGATAAACACTTGATGGGTTTTATACCATCTACATGTATTATTTACACTTGTAAGAGTTTATTCATAAATAAGCCTCAGGTAACACCTTTAGTTAAACTTATTCCAAAAGAGAATCTTATGAGTTTATTCCACCACCCACATAATGAAAATGATATAACACCCAAGTTAAACAATTATAAATAACTATAAGAGTTCCCATATTTTAATTTAAATGTTTATAGTGAAAGAATAAAAATACACTCTATGCTTATAACCATCCTAGAAATAGACATATCATTATGTGGGAAAAGGGATTGTTTTTGCTAAGTATATCACTATAAATAACTAGTTAAACATAAACAAGAATTGATATCCCATATCAAAAGTAAATACAAACACGCATATTTTTAATGTGCTATCTCTTATACACTACGATGCTAGATTTATATTATACATATCCATTTCTAAATATTTTTTTTTATAATTTAAATCTCTTTTATTTTAACATGACCATGCCACATATTAATTCCATAGGAATTATAAACAACCTTCATCCAAGATAAAGCTTTTACCATATATGAGGATGTCACACTTACATCAATGATTTAGCAACTAGAATCTTTCTCCTTATTAACTCATGGATATGAAGCATATATTTATATATACAACAAAAATTATTATTAATATAAAATACTGAAATGATGATAATTAATACATAAGCAGGGTAATCAAAATAAGGCAACACCCAACCGTATAGGGCAAGTTGACTCAAATATACAAATCAATTAATTCACATGATTTTTTTAGTACACCTATCTTCCTCATGTGGTGATGTCATCATCTATATTTTATTATAGTATTTACAATAATGATCTGTTCAAATATTTGAATAATTTTATATTTTTAATTAAAATTATACAATATGTTTATAGGTAAACAATTGGGAGAATCCATACGCTTATCTACAATGAATTAAACTTTATTTCTAGTCTATAAATTAAATAGGGGATGTTCAATGATTTAATAAAACATAAGTGACTAATTTATTAGGTTTTAGGTCACTATGTTGGCATCCCACTAGATATGAGTTTGGGCATAATACTTATATGTATGAAATTTTGACCAGTTATATGTCATTTTAATCAAAACTAGTCGAAATGTTTTAACAATTTTAAATATATGTTGAATACTTTTATTATAAATGTCATATATTAAATCTCAAAATGTGTGTGTGTGTGTGTGTGTGTGTGTGTGTGTGTGTGTGTGTGTGTGTGTGTGTGTGAGATATATATATATATATATATATATATATATATATATATACACACACATATATACATACATATATATATAACCAGGGTGAAACAAAATCACTAAAATAAATTTCCAATACATACCTATTTAAATTTTTGGTTGACACCTATGTAATTTCATAGAATATTGATAAGCTAGAAGAAATACAACATAATGTATTTACTATGATCATAAAATGACTTTCACAACATAAAAAAGGAACTAATTATTATAGTTTAGTGTTCTAACTTATTTTAATGGATTATTTAATATTAATTCCAACCAAGGAATAAGAATTATGATCAATTCTCTTGATTATTTTATAATTACATTCCATGTATATCCCTATAATGCACTCTAGACACCCCCACTCATCTTACTATGTTTTAACAATCCTTTTTTCTTGATTAACATACAGTCAATTTTTTAAGGCCTATGAATGTATTATAATTTTAGAGAAATAATAGACAAGGAAATACATAGATTTTTTAGATAATAACATTCAATATTTTTCCTTTATCCTTTATTCAAATTTAAAACATTGCCTGCCTAGTCAAAAATATTGAAATTATTCTATTCAGCTTCTTTTTCCTCCTTCTAGTTATACTACACCCTCTTTTCTAGATTTACCTCAAACTCCCATTCTTTCCATTCTCTAATTCATAAAAACAACCCCGTTCATAATCTTTCCTTATGTAAAAAATAGGCACTGCTTTCCTTTTTCAATTTTTTTTTGTTTTTTTTTTGCTAAATTTAATAGCTTCAATTCTTCTTTTTTTGTTTTTCTAAGCTCTTTTTTAAAATTATTTCTTTTCTTTAATTTCATTATTTTCCCCTTTTTCAAGATAATTCCCTTTTTATATATTTTAATATGAAAGGCCCAAATTCATATTTTTAATTAATTCAAAATAGCATATACATATATTTGAACAATTTAAATGACAAATTTATAAATAACCCAAATTTTAAATTTACCTTTGCTAAAATTACTCCTACTTGAATTAATGACACACCATACTAAATGTGCAAAGGAATTCACTTCTATATTTTTACCTATTCTAGTAAATTACAGGAAAAAATACTCTAAAAAAATATCAAACGCATCATACACAATTATTTTTAATGCATTTCTACCATTTGGTATCTATTGTGTGTATGTGGAAGGTTTTATCAGCTCTCCATAGACCTTTGATGTCTCCATATACATCACCCTCTCTAATGATGCTCTCCATCTAGAACATTTGATGGATGGATTATCTTACATCCACCTCATAAAATGAATTTAATTATATCGTATCACATGCTAAACATATAACAATATTATAATTAAAATAATAAATTAATATGCTCAAAACATAAATGTTACATTAATCTAACTCATAATAACCAATCATATATCATCATCTAACTAAATAACATTCTAATATCCCATAATAGAATAAATCTCAAGCTTATTCAAAAATATAACCAAATATTAATTTCTTAGATACATATATCCATGGATAATCTAATAATTTTGCCTAGTAAGGAATTGTGATGTAACATCGTCCAAGGCTAACACTAGTGTATGTGGTTCCATATGCACTCAAATTATAATTTGGTGACTATTCTAGAATCATCTTCCAATCTTATTTTTACCTTTTCCATATCCATAACTATGTTAGCATTAAAACTTACATTACTTCTTTATCATTTCAATATCTATCATAGTTGTACTTACTATTTTTAGTCTATCTTAGTCTAATAAATTTAACATGTGTTATATTTGAGTTTTAACATCTAATTTGATTGATATATAGATATTTTATCACCCTTATACCTTACGATATCTCTATCCCCTTTAACCCTAGATAACCCCAATCTATAATTTTAAGGTTTAAATATTTTCTCATCTTTTAGTTTGTCTTAGACAAATTGATATAGTTTAATCCCATACTATAGACTACATAGATCATCTATCATCTATGATGGATATTAATAACTATGATTTACCAAATACAAAATAATATATTGACCAACATGATACTATAAATCATGTCATTATAATTGATAATTATATTGACCAACTAAATCTAGTCTCCTCCAACCCTTTTGAACCATACAATATCAACCAAGTTGATACCATCTAGTCTAAATGCTTATTTTATACTCAGCCTTTCAACATTAATTTAGATTTTAAGGATAATGATATTATAAAAATAAATTCTAAGTTTGATAAATAAGGTAATAGTATTATATACCTTTATGTGGATGTCAAATATTATGGACCTTTACCCATTCTTCTTAGTGATGAATCTATTTTAGAATTATTCCATGATAGAGATCCTCAACTTCCTTAACAACATCATAAACTTGGATATTTTTATAAAAAAATATCCCTAATTCTATAATTTTATTGATAATATTGATACTAAAAAACATCCTTTATCCAAGCTTACTCTAGCTCGATATCATTATTGTGATGGAAATGGCATGCTTATTGATAAAATTATTATAATTAGTTATGACATGACTACCTATCATAGACCCATTATTGTCTCTAAGTAAATTCATCCTATATTGAATGATAATTGTAGTCTCTTCTTTGAAAAAATCATAAATCCCTTACTTAGTCATATGAAGACATGATTGGTATTAAACCTAGTATCTTTGTACATAATATCATCACTTGTCTTGATGAAAAACTCATGCATTAAGAGAAATGGAATTTTTAGCTAAATATTTCTACTTTATGTCATAAGAAATCATCAAGATTATAGATGCTCAGATTTTCAAACATATTGATTACTCATAATATATATCCAACATCAATCTTGTTCACAAGAAATTCACCATGGTCATTTTCATTTGTATCTAATTTCATAATCTTAACTTAGCATGTCCTAGAGATAAATTTCCTCTAGCATCAATTGATGATATTATTTATTCCATGTATGGTTATGAGATGTTATCTCTCATGGATAATTTATAGGATATAATCAAGTTCACATCACTCGTAAAAATCAAAATTAAACTACTTTCACCATTCAATGGGGAACCTACTACTACATTAGAATTATGTTTAGTATTGAAAAAACTAGTGCCACTTACCAAAATTAAATGAGCCACATATTTAATTATCTCATACATAAAATCATCAAAAACTATGGAGACTATCTTATTGATAAATCTAGATATTATGAAAACCACCTTCATGAAATTGGTATCATATTTGATTAGCTCATCTAATATAAATTAAAACTCAATACTCACAAATTTGTTTTCAATGTATCTTAGGATTTATCATTTCCCTACATGGGATTGACATTTATCACACCAAAAAAAATGTTTTTGTCAATGTGCCTATTACTCATTCTATTTTAGACACTCGTACATATCTCAAAAAACTTCAGTAAATACATCGATTCATCCCTAAAATGGCTTACCACATTTATCTATTAAATTCACTCCTCAAAAATGGAATTAATCATGAATGTACCAATGTATTTCAAAAAATTATCAGTAATATGAATGAATAATTACTTCATAATGTTACTATTCTACCACCTTCCAATGATTTATTGTTCACATTATATACTTCATCTAACCTGATATCAATTGGGGTAATTCTCTCTCAACAAGATGAAATAAATAGAGAATATGAAATATACTACATTAGTCATGCTTTGAAAGATTATTAAAATCATTATATGAAAGTATAACATGACTATCTCATTATATATTTCATAGATAAAAAACTTTAACATTATATGCTTTATCAAATAACCTAGATTATTATCCATTGTAATGCCTTTCATCACTTTATCTTTAAATATTTATTTTATAGAGATATAATTAATAAATAGATGGTCATATTATTAGAATTTGATTTAATAATTATTACAAAAAAATCAATAAAAATCTAAGTGATCACTAATCAACTTGTTTTTGTGCCTACACCAACTACTATTGACCATCAAAACATTATTCTTGACAAAGAAATCCTTTACATCAAATGTTTTTATCAAGTTATTTCTATTAAATATTATTTTAAAAATCTCACTACTACTCTTAAGGTACAAACACGTAAAGATATTGAAATTTCCACTTCCAAACCTAAACCTAAATTCATTATATAATAACTACCTAAGGTTACAATTGAATTACATGAAGACACTTGGATAATTCACTCTAATGGATCCAAATGCCTTCAAGAAACTAGGGCAGGATGTGTCTTAACTGACATTATGGTAAAATTATTCATCTCACTTTTTTTTATTAAACTTTAAATTTAGTAATAGAATGGATAAATATGAATCTCTCATCTTAGGCATGTAATCAACCATCAACTTAAACACCTCATACTTACATTCCTTAAGAGATTAAAAAAGTAAATGTCATCAAGTCAATGGAAATTATTAATGCCAAATTGAAAATAATCCTATACATGATTGTCTTGCTTCATCTACATCTCTTTTTTAGTATCATCAATCACTTCATGATCTAAAATTACCATTCATGTTATAAAATCACCTTATAGCTTATAAACCAAAGATGAATCTCTTATAAATACTCAAATTCACAAGAAATATTGTAAATATATCTTTAGTTATGACATCCTTTATTATTTTATCAAATTTACTTTGCTCTAGTGTGTTATTTAAGAATAAGTTCCTTCTCTCCTCGAGCAAACACATAGATACATTTGTGGTGGTCATAGTAGTGGACATGCCATATCTTGAAAATGTTTATGCATGGGATATTTATGGCATATTATTTAAAAATATGTTATCATGTTGACTAAAAATTGAAATTCTTGCCAAATTCATGATTATATCATTCACTCTCCTTTGATTGAGATTAAAACCATGGATTCTCCTTGGCCATTTTATATTTGGGGATTATATTTCATGGGTAAATTATCTAGATCACAATATGACTATGTCATCATAATTACTGCCACCAAATATTTAACTATGTGGGTTGAAGATATACCCCTTGTAAATGTCATTGTCATTAACATCTCAAAACTAGTTATTAATAAAATCTTATGTCATTGAATAATTCCTCACACCATCATCTCTAACAATGGTGGGAACTTCAAAAATAAATACATGATAAAACTATGTGAAAAATAAAAAATGACACAAAAAATCTACACACCCTACCATCCTTACTACAATGGTCAATTTGAATCCACTAATAAAATAATTAATAAGATATTCAAAATACTATTCAAGATACTTGTTATGACCTATATCTCATGTTTTATCCCACACTTTGGGTTTATAATAATAACATTTGTATTACCACTTGAGAAACTCTTTTTTCTTTGGCTTATGACTCTAAATTTATCTTACCATTATAAGTTTAGTTAACTTCCTCATACATTTTTCTTCATGGCATCATTCATGATTTATAGCTTCATGAAGTCCATATTCACAACTTATTTATATATGTGAGTGATTTATGTGATTTAAAACATAATTTCTAATACAAATCTTACATCACTAAATAAAACAAAAACAAAAACAAATTCTTTACCTTCAATATTGGAGACTTAGTGCTTAAGTTAGATTACATTGATGATGAATAAGGAAACTATGACCAAATTTTGTGGGGTACTTACCTAGTTAAAGACATCCTTGGAACTAACACTTATCAATTGTAAACCAATGAAGGACAAATATTTAAATAACCAACCAACACTCAATTTTAAAAGAAGTAATTTTATTAGTTTTATGTTATTTATCAGTTTTACTTTTTTTACTGTTCTTCTACATTTATAATATGCTGTTATTGATTTATTTCAATTAAATTTATACATATAGTTTGAAGCTAACATTTATTGCATATTTATTTAAGACCTTATTCTATGTATCATATTCTTATCTATAGTTATTTACACACCTTTTGGTTTTCTTACACATTAGCCTTATTCTTATTTTTGGTCTTTTGGCTTTTTGTATTTTTACACCACTGAGTCTATAGTTTGTGAGTTTGCATTGTAAGAATGTATATAGGACCCGACCATTCATCACAAACACCCATATTATTATATATTTAACCTTAGAATATTTTTTATTCTTTTATTCATTTTTATCATCTCTAGTACCTTTCTATTTATTCATTTAATTACACCTCTTCAATTTTAAGTTAGTGATTTTCATGGTATGACCTTATTTAAGTCCATCCTAAAAAACACCCATCATTTTCATCTCGTTACAAATTACTTTTTCTCCTAACCTTATATAGGTGTATTCCATGAAAGGTAAGGCCATGTTTGAGATCAGTGTCTTCTTATACTTAGAATCAATAATGTTTTTTTGTGTTAAAACTTTAGTAGTCTACATTCACATATACCATTTATTATGATGATGGTTCATACCAACTTGAAATTATACAATACCCATTTATATTTTTTTATGGTTTAGGGAAACATAATAATTCTATAATCATTTAGATTATTCCCTTTTTACCACATTACTTTGGATAGACTAATGATAGTTTAAAGATAACACTCTTTTTTATCATGAAAGTCTAGTAATCTTAGACACCAGGGTATTTATGTTTTATTTTCTAGCTATCAAGTGTAAGATATTTTGTGATATTCATTTTTAACACCCATGTTTGGTTTTTGGAATCCATATGGAGGAGGAATAAAAATATCCAAAAGGGTTAAGATAAATACAATAAAAAGGTTAAAATAAACCCTTAATAGTCATATCACACCAAAAGATGTGACATTTATTTGTCATATCTCTTATCCTAGTAAAAGATAAAACTTCACAGTTGGTCTCATGATAGAGATGAGATATATTATGGGGTGTTAGGCCAATAGATTAGGGTACGATATCTGATTATCATATTCTCATAGTGTCACTTACTTTCTCATGTAACTATCCAATCTTCATATTAGACAAATGGCTCTATAAGGGGTCTTCAAGGATGGGGAATGTGTTGTGGGAAGGTGGGTTCATTTTTCCATTCATGTATACTAGCCTTCATGAGATGATACTTATACTTTTTTAGTCATCCAAAACTTGCATTTTTACATTGATCTCTCTAAGATCATTGATGTCAAAATTATATTAGTCTAGCCAAATTTATTGGAGTGTCTTATTTCAAGTAAGAATTATTTTTTCACGTTGGTGCCACCCTCTCTCCCATATCACCCATTTCATGTCCCCCTCGATAGGCGAGTTTGATTCTAAATATTTACCTAACTTTTATACTTGATATTCTCTATCTTTTTTTGAATTTTTTTGGAATATGAAAGTTCTAGTTTATCTTTCATTAGAATATAAGTTGCATATTTGAGTTGTTGTGAGATGCTCTCTTGTTTATTTCCTTACTTTTATTATATCTCCCTTAGTTATTTTTGGGACCTTGAGTTTTATATTCAACCTTTTATAGGCCATTTCATCCCATTCCTCTAATTATCACCTATTTTTCCATCTTTTATTGAGTATGTATTGTTACTTATATTTCATCAATGTTGTTTATAATTAGTTATTTCATATTTTTCATCTTTGATTGAATATGGATTATTACTTCTCCTTCATCAATGTTGTTTACATTAATAATTTCCTATTTTACCATTTTTTATTGGGTATGGATTGTTACTTCTCTTCCATTAATGTTGATTACATTATTTCTTTCATAAATACTTAAATTTAATTTGAATTTTTTATTTTCTTATTTTGGATACATTATTAGGTTTTTCAATAATTACTATCATTGGATTTTTAGTTACTTTATTTTAATTTCCATTTTTTATTTACATTCCTTGGTATTTTGGTCCTAACCTAGCGTTTGTCATCCCAAATTAATAATTTACCAAGTTCTTAAATATGTTTCATGAGTTTTATATTTAGTTTGGCCCTCCTTTGATTGTTTTATTTTCTCTTTAGCCTTGTATCCCTAGTGTTTATCCAATGAAATTATTGTGACGTCCATGATCAAGACTATAAATAAAAAATGGGACAACTTAGTGATAAAATTAAATCAAGTTATATATATGGTAATTTTAATTATTTCCTTTATCAACATTTATTTAAATATTTCATTTTTTAGGTAGCTCAAATATTATGTTTCTATGCTACTTTTAAATAAATATTATTGCCTATTTATTATTCCTACATCCATTCTAGATTCCTTAGATTTGATCTTATAAGCCATACCCTTCCATATTTTATTTTATAATTATATTAGGACCTATAATTTATTATTGTATCAACATGTTTGATGTATTTTTACCCCTCATCCATCCCTTCCCAACTTTATTGACTAGATCAACATAGTTTTGAATGTTACGATAGAGTTTTTAGAACACAGTAAATATGACCAAACTAATTTGAGGTTAGTCTATATATTTAGAGCTAAATGAAGATGGCTAATGGAATTGAATTTATATTTAATATGGATTAGGATCATTCATTTCTATAAATATAAGTTAACATTTAAATCAAATATATATGAACATTCATTTTCAATTATTATTTCTTGCACTTCTTCCCTTAGTATATATTTTGGAGTAGTTATTACTTTTACCTTATCTTGAAGGAAAGATTATCTTGTAGAGTATTAGATGAATTAAGATTAATTTTATCCTATTTATTTATTAATCCTTTCATAACATTATAGCCAAAATAATTATTAAAAACACCATTATCAAAGAGGGATATTGAGACTTGATGGGTATTGTTCAAGGTAAGTATATTCTAACCCTAGCTCTTTAATTTTATAGATAGAAGATGCAAAACTAATTTATTAATGAATGCATATATCCTGATTTAAAATTTCTCTACACTTATACTTAGTGTGGCTATAAGACTATTTGAACTTGCCATTTATCCACCTTAGGTAGCCTAAGCCCCCATTTTCCTACCATAGATCCTTAATTATTTTAATATTTTTTTAGCACTTACCCATTAAATACATTTCTTGATTATGATATTTAATTATAATAAAAAAAGACCTGACTAGAGATATTTCATTGTGTTGATTTCCAAGATGATTTGTAAACCTTTCTATTTACATTGTGTTTTAGGTTCTTCTCTTATTAGGTTTCTATATCCATTTGGTCATATCTCAATTCATTAAATATTAATGAGATCTCTTTGATTTACCTTTTCCAATTCTAGATATTTAAATAGGATAGTTCCATGTCAATCCTAACTCATTTTCATACACAGGTTATCAATGAAGTTATGTCTAATATTAAAAATGCTTATGAATATGATGTTGAATATAATTATGAATATCATGGTAAAATACATCTGTATGATATTAATAATGTATATCTTGTATATGTATAATAAATTTGAAAAGAGTTAAATAAAATTAGTATGCCACCTAATGGTTCAAATAAAATATTAAACATTATCCTATAGGTTAAGAATTCAAATGATGTTAAGAAATCCACATCTAATGAATAACATGATAAACTACTAAATGATATTAGTCTACTCTTACTGATGAAATTATTTTTGGGTCATAAGATTGTATTGTGATCACCTTTTTTTTATATTTAAAAATGTTTTATTGATGTCATACTTGTCATGCATCTTTGCTTTATAGAATTTGAATGAATAATTATTTCATTTATATTATTTTATCTTATCTACTAAATTTTAACATAATATTTCAAGAGGAGAAATTAAAATATCAAGTAGGTTGTGAAACCTCAAGGGAGTTTCAAATATGTGTCATGAATGTTATAATTAAACCCCACATAATTTGTATATAGTGTGAATGTAGACTTTGAGTAAGAATTTAAACCTCCTCTTCCTAAGTAGAGGTGAAACTACATGAGTATTTTACCATACTTATTTTTTGTGGAATAATGTATGTTTAAGATTACCCAGGGTTAATTTATTCTTTACTTAGGTTTTATTATATTTAACTATGTTAGTTTTTACTATTGATATTATCTCAACAAAATTCTGTACCTAATACTTGAAAACTAAATATTTTTTAGTTTTATCTATTTGTAAAATCACAAAAAATAATTTATTTTCACATAATAAACTATTTATGTTATATATATTCTGAAAGCTAATCGATTGCATAAAAATAGATAAATAGATAATTTAGAGGACAAATCTATTGTTTTTGTGAGAGTGAATAAGTATATTTAATTTGTTATCTTGAATTATTTTGTAGGTTCTATCTCCTAAATTGATTATGTGGGTCATGTGTATCTCTTTCTCATTATTTCATGGTTTCAAAGCTTGGAGTTTTAGTTGAAGATCATCTTCCCTAAAAAAATAACATATTTTAGATATTAACACACAAAAACATTATTTTATTATTTTATTCCAAATATCTATTATTCTCTCAAGAATGGTCTTTTGTTTTAATGTTTTTTTCTAGAAATTTTTGTAATTCTATAAAGTTTTTAGGCCATATAGTTTCCAAACACAAAATTTAAAGGTAAAGTGGCATAGGGATATTAATTAAGATTCCTATACAATTTGAAAGAAACATTTTGGATCAGACCATACAATCCTTTACAAACAAAACCTATAAACTGGTCTATTTAACACCTCTTTGATCATGTATAATTTTTCTTTATTACAGTTTGTAAGAATCTATTTATCAAAATCTAAGACTAGAATGGGGTAGACAAGTATTCTAGTTTGCACCTAAGACTAGGTTGTACTAAATATTATCTTATCCTATAATAATTTTGGTATTTTTTAATAGGAGATTTATAATCTATCCTTAGTTTTTGCACACCCATATAATTTTAATCTATTTGGAGGCCATACTTTATGATAAATTGAAATATGACTATTGGGTGACATTGTAGACTATTTAATGTTCTATTTCCAATTGTGACATACAACTATGTAGTAGGCCATATTGACCTTATGGTAGATTATTTAGATCATATTTAGAGGGTGTTTGAATGAGTTTTTTGGTAATTTTTATTGAATTTTATTTAGAATTTTTCCTAACAACCATGCCCTACTAGAACAAAGGAATATTTTGATGATAAAGGAAAAATTCTTAGTCCCCCTCTCACATGTGTGAGTCATTTTCGTCCCTATCTAATTAATTTATCCCTTTTAAGTGGTTTAAAATAAATTTTATAGTTTTATGTTCATAAAGTTGAATTTTCTAAATTGGTTAAGTTACTTTCTTTAAGAAATAGGTAGGCTATAGGTTTTAGGGTCAAATTCTTCTCCTATTTTTCTACATAAATCCATTTAAAAAAATAGAATAATACCTTAAAAAAAAATTTAAGGGTAAAACACTTTTGCCTTGTAAAAATGTAAATTTGTATTATTTTAACTAGAGGCATTATTTGTACCAAGTGGGGTAAAAATATCATCAAAAGATGTTAAATTGTAACATGAGGGGTTTATTTTTTGAACTTTTTTTCTGAATAAAATTATATAAGGAATGTTTAGATTGTTATTTTCAATGTCATCTTATTCTTTGGGAATGGAATTTGGATTTTTAAAACCCCCGAACTCCATAAATTATTATTCTTAGAAGTGAAAAAAGTAATAACACATTCAATCAAAGGGATTATGGATTATTTTTACAACATAACATGTTTAACTACACCTCTAAAAAGGAAAAATATGCATATGGATACAAGATCAATGAGGATTTTGGATTGATTAGCCTCAACATTTTAGATAGTCTCCAGTTTCACATTAAAGATGCCAAAACACAAATAAAATAATGTGATAAAATTAAAAACCTATTTGTAAAAGTAAATGAATTAAAAAAATTGAAACTAGATGAAGAATTAAGTGTTCTATCTTCATCATATTTCCCTTCAATAGATGAACTATTGACAAAATTCAAATTTATTAGTTCATAGTTGAAATCTAGTGACAAGGATAAAAGTGATAAGGAGCAAATCTTCATGAGTTTTTCAAAATTGAAAGAACCATATAGTTTATTTTACTCTAGATTAAAAATCATTATGGATTCATTAGGTTTTAAATTCAAATGGTCTTCTTTTTAAGTTTTTTATGAAGGACTAACAAGAGAGAAAACAAAACTTATGGCCTAGATGTTTTACCTAGTTCTAGTCATGCATTAGTGGATAATAAATCAAAAGGAAAACCTTCATATAAATATAAGAAGAGGCTAGTATATTTCAATAAACCTGTAGATACTACCACATGGATACCTCAATATTACAAAACAAAAAAATTCATTATGTTAAAAACAACTTTTTTTGGTCCTCATAACTTTTGTAGTGGTCCCAATCATGATGTAAGAAGATGTTTCTAAAATATGGAAACATTATAGGTAGAATTTAAAAAACACAATTTTTTTGTGCATTATCCATATTATAATCCCACTATAGGGAGAGGGAAATAAATTTCATATATAGTTATATCTTCATCTCATGATTAGTGGATTTTTTACTTAGGTGCTTCTCAGCATCTCACACATTTGTAGTATCTCTTATATTATCTTATATATTGCATTACATCAGATATTATCATGGGAAACTCTTCATATATTGATGTTTTAATATCAAGTACTATTAAAAAACAAAATTTTTATTTTAATGATGTATTATTGATACCCTAAATTTATTCTATTATTTTCTTTGTATATCAAATATGTCATTTTGATACTAGTAAATATATGGATTCTACTCCACATGATGTTGTAATAAGATAATGTAACGATGCTAGTGAGATAGTTGATATAGGTACAATAGATCATTCTTCAAGGATATATAATTTTGATAAGTTTGAGTCTTCTTCTATGGCGTATAGCTCTTTACTTCTAGAACATGATGATAATATTAACAAGTTATGGCATGAAAGGCTATGGAATTTAAGTTATGGATATATGCAACAAGTGAGTTCAAAACATCTTGTAAATGGCCTTCCAAAGGTATCATGTATTAATGGAAGGTGTCTTGTATGTTTATTTCATAAACAAAACCAAGATCAATCTATAGTTGTTAAGGCCACACATGTATATGCACCATTAGAATTGGTTCATAGTGATTTAATGACTTTACCAATTCATTATTTTTTAGGGGCCAAATATGCACTCACATTCATTAATGATTTCACTCATAAAACTTGAGTATATTTTCTCAAGTTTAAATGTGGAGTTTTTTGGACTTTCAATTCTTTCAAAGATTTTATTGAAAATTAATAATCTCTTCCTTTTAATAGTATACACACTAACAATGGGGGATATGATAGTAGTGCATTTTTAGATTTTTGTACTAAGCATGGAATTTAACACTAGTTTAATATACCATATACTCCCCCCAAAAAATGATGTAGTAGAGAGGATGAATTATATTCTGAAAGAGTTATGAAATTGTATGATTCATTCTAAAAATTAGGGTCCATAGTATTGGGTTGAAGCAGTAAATTATGAAAACTACATTCAAAACCATTTGCCTCACAAAGATGTGTAGAATATGAAATCTAAATAAGTTTGGTCAGGGATCAAGCTTGATATTTTTATATTCTCGTGTCTTTGAGAATTAGGCATGGGAATTTGTTCTTGATGACAAATTCAAAGCATTTTATAATAAAAGGCAACCACTCATTTTTTAATCCATTGTGAAGATGTAAAATCCTACCACCTTTTTGATCCTCTCACACATAATGTGTTATTTTGATAGGATGTATGTGATGATGAGCTACACACTCTATAGGAGTCTACTTATAGTAATTATTCTCCTCCTCATTATATATATGATAGTGAGGACACTCTTTCTATTATTGATCATAATGAAGATGATTTTGATGTTGTGCTTGTTCAACCACCACATCCATCTTCTTCACCATATATTCCTAAGTGGACATGGATCACTATACAAGTAATTAGTTCCTTTGTTGGTGATCTAGTTGATTTTACTCATACTCACTAATAGATATTTAGTGTTTCTATTATGGTAAAATATATTACTAATGACCTAATGTTATTTTTTGAGGTCACTGGTAAACTTGAGTGGGATGCTTTAATGTACGATGAGTATTCTTTATTTATGAAGAATAATACTTGGGATCTTATCCCTCTTCTTAAGGGAACAAAACTTGTAAAATTTAAATGGGTCATTAATACCAAATATGTTATACATGGATAATTTTATAAGTAAAAATCTATACTAGTAGCTAAGGATTTTTAATAGGTTGAAGGATTTGATTAATCTAAAAAAATTTCCCCTATAGTTAAGATTGATTCTATTTAGATTGTAATTTATCTTGTTGCTTCATATTGTTGGTCAATTTTATAGATGGATGTGAAGAGTGATTTACTACATCGTGATATCAAGGAGGAGATATATGTAATAGTCTTAAAGATTTGTTTAAAACTCATCATTGATTTGAAGACTCCATCATTCTCTTTATAGTATAAACAAGATCCTAGATCTTGGTATGAGAAGTTGGATTGTTTTATTTTGAGTTTTAGTTTCCATTATTATGATTTAGACGACAATGTGTATATCTTAAATCAATGTGAGTATATCATAATATTTATTTTGTATGTTGATTATCTTATCCTCATTGGTAATTTAGACTCCTTGATATAGGTCATCAAGGATAAGTTGGTAGATAGGTTTGACATTTTAGATTTATGACTTTTATATCATTTTCTATGCCTTCAAGTTTATCAATATTATGAGGCTATCTCTATTAGATAAAGTAAGTATGAAATAGATATTATTTATAGGTTATAAATAGATGATTATAATCCTACCCCCACTTTATACTAGTCAATTTTTGTAATATCTTCCACTTACATGAATATTCTTATTGATTTGACATTATATCAAAAACTTGTAGGTAATATTTTATACCTAACTTATACACATTCTGACATCACATTTTACATGAAAAATATCTCTTAGTTTTCACATGGGACTCATGAGAATCATTTACATGTATCCAATCATATTTTGTGTTATATTTGGTGTAACACATGATTTGATATATAATACACACCACAAATTTCTACATATCTTGTTCGATATACTGACTTTGATTGGGATAATGATGATGACACCCATAAATTCACTTGTAGATTTGTATTCAAACTTTGTAATAGATTAATTACATGGTCATGTAAAATATATTCATCTATTTCATTATCCTCCACTGAGGTAGAGTATCAAGGTGATGTCAAATCTAGCCAGGAGATCCTTTGGCTTTAATAGTTTCTTGGAGAGTTTGGATTCACCTAGTAGGGTCCCAATATTATTTGGTGTGATAAATAAATTACTATTTCTATATCACATAATCCTATTCATAATATTCTCACAAAAAATATTGATATTCACATGCCCTTTATTCACAAACTTATTCGGTGTGGACTTCCTTCTTTTGAATTTTCACCTATAGCTGAGTAGATTGCCAACATCTTCACTAAACCTTTGGATTCTCCTCATTATATTTAGTTGTGAGAGATTATTGGGATGAATGAATTTTTAATTGGGGTTTATTTCACATGAATTCTTACCTTCATTTATTTTCTTATGTTTTTAATTGGTTTGTACATGGGTACCTTTTTAGGCCTAGTAGCTGGAACACATATTTATTTTATACTCCATATGTTTCACATATAGGAGAGTATTGGAGTAATGTATATTTAATATTACCTAGGGTTAATTTGTTTTTAACTATGGTAAGTTATTGTTTACCTAGGGTTAATTATATTTATTGAGGTTAGTCAATTTTTTTAACTGTTGAGATTCTCTCAAAAAAATGTTGCATGTAATATTTCAAAACTGAATATTTTTAGTTTAATATTTTTATGAAATCAAACAAAAATATTATTGTCACATAAAAAATCATTTTTTTATATATTATATAATATAATACATTTCATACAAAGAAATAAAGATATAGTTTATAGGGCATCAACTATTATTTTGGTTAGAGTTAATGAGTATATTTCATTTATTCTTTGGAATTATTTTATAGGTTTCTTGTTGTAGGTTCTATCTCCTAGATTGACATTGTGGTTATTATGTATCTCCTACTCATTATTTAAAATTTTGTATAATATTATACTAAATTTTTTAAAATCCAATCCTTAAGAGTAGATACAAATTTTTTATAGTGTGCCTAGACTTTAAATGATAGATAATTCCCCTTGATTATTTTTATTAAAATATATATAGGGGGTTATATATATATGACATTATATACTTTGAATTATAGACCTATTGGCATGTCATAAAACCTAAGGAGAAATAATAAATATGATAAAATAGTCCAACATAATTAAAATAAATGGGAAAGATCCAAGGTCCCATAGAAAAAACAAGGCCAAATTTAGTGTCCCAACTAATCCGCATGAGACATATTAAACGAACTCTTTTTTTCTAAAAGTTAAAACCAAAACAAAATAAACATAATAAGAGAGAGATGAGAGAGAAAGAGGAGATGATATCTAAATTTGTAAAAAAAAATAGATAAAATATAAGAGATATAAATGGGGCCTTAATGAGAATGAGACAAGGAAAACATAAAGGAAAATTAATAATAATTAATGAACCATATGCACTAAAAACTTAATTTCATATATCATTGCATAGTGTACACAAACTATAGTAGTAAAGTAGACTAAATAAGGCAAGTGGTATACCCCAACTACATGTTAAAGTGATGTATCAAATGAGTATATAATATAATTCAGAATAGGAACATGCCCCAAATGGGATAGAGTTAGTATGTGAATTTCATAATATATATACATATATTATATGTGATCATGTAATTTACTTGTGTGTCATGATAAAATGATGTAGAGATTTAATCACACTTTCTTGTTTTAGTTAACCTTTTATAGGATTAAAACATAGTGATTCATGGTGATATGAATTAAAAAAAACCTTCTTATAATTGATAACACTATTTTTTAACACTACTCATATAATTGGTTCAATCTGTCTGATCTCTTTTTTTTCACACAGGCTCCTTTTGACCTCAAACCCCTACTAACCCTATTTTGGGTAGGTATTTTTGTTTATGAAGGTATATAAAATTTCATAACAATTTGAGATATTTTCCTAGATTAATTTTAGGTATTTTGTCTCCACTGATTCCCTTTTGACTATACTCTACTTGCACAATCTATTTCTCCACTATCTTTAATCACCAATTAGGCCTATCTAACCCTCTTAATAGACCTACAATCACAAATTCATATGACAAAGAGGGAATACAGATCCAAAAATTTAAATAACTTATATATTATAAAAATACATATAATAACTAAATTTTATGATTTTTGAATGGTGCAAACTCAGATTATGCACTAAATCATAGTCCTAGGGTTGAACTAGCCTACAATAGGCTGAGAGTGCATTTAATTTTGTATCTTGATCGAGGAACCATTTCAATAAAAATGAATGGTTTTATTATCTCTTCCTAGGGATTACACAACTTTTTTATTCAATGGGAAATTTCTCATAGCTCTCATACCATTCACAAACATGAAAAAAATCATTCTTTGCACATTGTGTGCTTTTGATAGGAAACAAGGTATTCTAAATTTCATTATATTTTAAAATTATAAATAATTCACACAATATATAAAGTTTATATATACATTAAATAATAATACCAAACCCTTTCCAATCTCCATTCATCATAACAACTAACAATTAACTAAATATCCTTGAAGTTTCAATCTCACTTCTGTAGATAGGGTTTTGCCCTATGTTTTGGGTTAAACATAGTAAAAAATTTTCAATAGAAGATAAATAATAATATAATGAATTTAAATCACTTCATGACCTTTCTCAATGTCATCATCATGGTCTATTTCTCAATCCACATATCATAACTTACATAATAACTACACCACTAACAAATAAACATAAAATTTGAAGTCTATATTATCTCTACATGGAACATTAACTCTCAACATAGATTTATACATTTTTATATAATATAATGATTTTAAAATATTGAATTTAATTTATATTCAGTAGAAATAGAGAATTTTCACTTTCAATTTCCTTCCAATTGTCAATAGATTGAATCTCACCATCCATCAACCATCAAGCACTAAAGTCTGCAAGATGAACAATCATGGTAGAATGATCTTTTATTTGATCTTTTATCATATATAAATCAATGAAATATCCCTAAAAAAACATTTTTTACAAGCCTTATATCTCCTTATACATCAATAATTGATTCTTGATCCTACTTCCACGTAGTAGTTTTGGGTAAAACAACTTGTTTAAGGCTAATTAATCACACATTACCATACAAGAGACATTTAAGACAAAATATATTTTCTATATACTCATAATATTCCAAGATAAATAACTTCAAACCTCATACATTACCAATCATATGTTATAATCCATAAAAAGGGCTCACAAGAATTCAAATTTTTGAATGGTGCTTTTGGTAGGAAACACAACAATTTGAATTTTAAACCATTTAGAAAACTAGTATGAATTAAAAAAGACTTCTAAAGATTGTATAACACATTATAAACTATTATAAACCAAAAATGTCATCATAATTGAATATCTAAAGGATGCCCCTACATCATACTATCAATCTAGATAATTTTCCCATATGCTCTTGTAAGTGTATTTGGTTGATGCTCCTTGTTGATCTTTCTCCACTTGTCTCTCATAGATTTGTACATGCACTTAGGACCCACATTAAGGCCTCCACTTGGTCAAATTATTGATGTATATGCTTTCACACAACACAATGGGGTTAAATAAAACATATTCCTTGCTACCTTGAGCCTGATTTGAAGGCTTATTCAATCTTGCCATATCTACAAATTATTCAAACTCTCCTTTGTATCCATGTTGGAATTATTATGCACATCTTAAAATCTTCTTTCTCACATCATTCACCATTGGTATCTATTCACCTTTCTCAGGATAACATAATTTTGTGTTTGCATATTCACATGCCTATTCATCTTCTTTGTCTACATATTTATCAAATTCTCCAATCATCTCTTATAGATGATATCTCATATAGATAACTAATTTTTAGACCTTGATATCATATATCTTGTTCCTAAATGTAAAATGTATATTTTTGTTGATCTTGATACTAAAATTCCTTTTGCATGCTATCATCATCTCTCTCTTTCTTTCTTCCATACCTATTAACTCTCTTCTCAACTCAATGATCTCGTTATCCGTATCAAGTTCTTCATCTTGTACTTTATTTTTCATATTTTTTGTGGTAATATTTTTGCATCATGCCAATCATTCCATTTCCTTTCTTTCCTTCACCCTTTCTTGACAAGTTCTTTCTCACACTTGCTTTCTTGAACTCACTTGGGTCACCTCTATTCTCTTTCTCTCTCTTGGACTCTCACTTGGAGTCTCTTCTTGTCCTCACTTGGGAGTATTTAATATATTTTCAAGCTTCCTATTGACCTTGCTTTCCTATATCTATCAATATATTTCCTTGTTCTTTTCCATCCTCTTTTAGATTTGGGATTTTTTTCCACACAATTATTTTGTCTACCTTCACCTTTCAAGAATATTTAGCATATTGCCTTCTCCTACTCTACTCTATATTGAACTTTTCGTCTCACCTTGTCTCTTTACCTACCTATTCCCTAAAATATTTAAAAAATCTATAACAACATCAAATCTTCATCACAACATATATTTTACCTACCTGAACCCATAATATCTTGCTACTTTGATACCAAAAATGATGCATAGCTTTCATCACACTTTCTTGTTTTAGCTCATCTTGTATAGGCTTAAAATTTATTTATACATGGTGATATGAATCACATAAAAACAATCTTATATTTGATAACATTATTTTATAACCTTGCTCATACAATTCGTTTAATCTGTATACTCTCTTTTTCTCACACAAGCTCCTTTTGACCTTAAAACCCTACTAGACTTGTTTTGGGTAAGTCTCCTTGTTTAGGAAGGAATACAAATATCAATAAAAATTGAGATATTTTCCTAGATTAGTTTTAGGTTTTTTTTCTTCACTAATTCCCTTATGACCATACTCCACTTGCATAATGTATTTCTCCACTATCTCAATCACTAATTAGGCATATATAGCCATATTAGCAGACCTGTAGTCACAAATCCATATGGTAGAGAGGGATTATAGCTCCAAAACATTTAAATAATTTATAAATCAAAAAATTACATCCAATAACCAAATTTTATGATTTTTGAACAATGGAAACTCAAATTAAGCACTGATCCCTAATCTTAAGGTTGAACTAGCCTACAACAAGCTGAGAGTGCATTTAATTTCATATCTTGATCTAGAGACCATTTAAATAAAAATAAATGGTTGGATTATCTCTTTCTATGGCTTACACAACTTTTTTATTCAATGTGAAATTTATCATAACTCTCATAGCATTCAAAAACATTAAAAACTTAGTGTTTATAGAATGTGTGCTTTTGACAGTAAATAGGGTATTATAGGTTTCATTATCTTTTCAAATTATAAAGACTTAACACCCTAAAACAATTTTATCTATACCTTTAATAATCATACCAAAACCTTTCTAATCTCCATTCATCATAACAACTATCAATTGACTAAATCTCTTTGAAGTTGTAATCTCACTTTTACAGATAAGGTTTTGTATTGTATTCTAGGTTAAATACAATTAAAAATATTAATTATAATATCAATTAGAATAAAAGGACTTTCACTCAGATCATGACCTTTCTCAATGTTATTATTAGGTTTCATTTCTCACTCCACATATCAATACTTACAAAATAGTTACATCATTGACAAATAAACATAGAATCTAAAGTCTATATTATCTCTATAGGAAACATTAAGTCTCAAGATAACTTTATACATTTATGAGTATATATAATTATCATACACTATTTAATGTAATCTATATTTAATATAAATATAGAATACTCACTTTCAATATCCTTACAATTATCAATAGATTGAATCTCGCCATCCATCAACAATCAAGCACTAAAGTCTACAAGATGAACAATCATGGTAGAGTGATCTTTTATTTGATCTTTTCTCATATCTAAATCAAGGAAATATCCCTAAAAAAACAATTTTTACAAGCCTTATATCTCCTTATACATCAATAACTTATTCTTGATCCTACTTCCACGTAGTAGTTTTGGGTAAAACAACTTGTTTAAGCCTAATTAATAACACATTACCATACAAGAGACTTTTAAGAGAAAATATCCTTTCTCTATACTCATAATATTCCAAGATACATAACTTCACATATATATATATATATATATATATATATATATATATATATATATATATATATATATATATATATATATATATATATATATATATATATATATATATATATATATATATATATATATATATATATAAACCTCATACATTACCAATCATATGTTATAATCCATAAAAATAGCTCACAAGAATTCAAATTTTTGAATGGTGCTTTTAGTGGGAAACATAACAATTTGAATTTTGAACCATCTAGACAACTAGTATGAATTCCAAAAGTCATGTAAGAACTTAATAACACCTTATAAACTATTCCAAACGAAAAATGAAATCCTAATGGAATCTCTAAAATATTCCCTTGCATCAAAAAATCAAATATATATGATCAATATGGAAGGTGGGAAATTAGTATGTTGCATCTATGTGTAAAATTACTCAAATAATAGAAACTATGGTGGTGCATATCATCATAGGATATCTCATGTGAATATATGGATTAATAAAATTATTCAAAAGGAAAGGGTTGGTGATACATATTATCAAAACTAAATCCAAGGGATAGACTAATTATATAAACAAAATCATATCTAAACATTAATATCATAACATAAGAATAAAACTATCAATCATTCAATGTAGTAGAATGTGATAAAGTATGTAAATAATAAGAAGGTATGTATAATTTTAGACACTTAAATTTGGTATTAAATAATAAAATTTGTCACACATTGACATACTTGGAATTTTCATACTTATTTTAATCTTGTGTACACTATCCCCTATGTGTATACCCACATGTTATGTTGACCAACTCAATTCATAAAATATACATGTTCAAGATTAATATAATTTTTACAATAACATTCTAAAATCCTATATAGCGAATCACCATATCTAAAATCACTAACTTTCACTCCTAGGATAGTACCAAACATAACCAAATATTTATAATTTTAAAATGGGTATTTGTCTCTATTGACAATGTTTATAGACACTTAACAACTATTTTTCATATTGGTGAGACTCCATTAGGTCAGACTAGACATCTTTTATGGGTTCATCATAACTAGAAATATCAAATAATCAACTATTAATACAAATAAATCCTAAGGTTATTATACCTTATACCTTATATTGATAATTAGTTAAAAGTTTTAGAAATTCATTGACATTTTCATAAGACATTATCACAGTCATAAATACTAGCATAGCATAAAAATATTAGTCATAAAGCCAAGTATGATTACAAACATAAGACAAATTTACATTATGATAATATTAAAAATTTAAGTAAAGCATCACATTCTAGATTGATCAAGATGGTGCACATACACACCTAGGTGGGATAACCACATCTAATTTCAACCCTCTTTAAATTTTAAACATAGTAAATTATTATTCACATAGCAAGGAATGGTTGAGGTTGTCTAACCCAATATAATAACCTATTTTTTAAGGATCATCTTTGTGTCAAAATTATATTTATGGTTTCAAAGAGAAGATTATGAAAAAATATCAACATAGGTGTTTAAACTTAAATTTATATTGGTAGGATAGGTCTATTAATATATAAATTTTTCAAGCACAAATGTGATAAAATAATCTATAATAGCCCAATTTAGTACAAACTCAAATAATGAATATTCTAAATTATAATACATATATATTCTAAATATAGAAAGATGTTAATTTGAAATATGTTCAATTTATTACAATACCAAAGAGAAATAATAATTAACTAAGTTTATTGTGTAATAAAATGTAGACTAGAAGTAAGTGTAAAATATGTATGAATAATATTCTAGATTAGTTGCCAGATTCTATAACTTGTAACTTTTTAATCATAGACACTACCATTAACATAAAGTGTCTAATTATGATGCATGTGTCTAGTATGTAATAATGACTGGATTAGATGTGACCAACTTCACTATTTTAGGTTTTCACTTACCTTTATACTAATATATTTAGATTTGGGATATAGGTTATCAGCATTTTCGAATTGATCAAACCCTAACTCTTCACCCTTATTCATCCTTAGAATTAGTTTTTTAAAAGTATGTTAGTGGTCTCACAATGTCAAGCTAACCCTAAACACACATCTCTTAATGGGAACTACTTATATAGGAAATAATCCAAGGGGGACCTTTGAATTATGTAGTTATTTCATATATGTGGTAAATTATCTACACAAGGGTGAAATATACTATATGATGATGCATGTAGTGATCTAACTTGTAACTTGACAAATATCACTCACGAGTTTTTCTTTAAATTTTTAAGACTTATAATATGAATACTCCTATTATTGATATGAAAATAGAGATAAATATGGTATAGTAATATGTTTTTTAGTTGATTTTTTTAATCTTTAGTAGGTGTTTGATTGGTATTTTATAGATAGAATAATGAGAAGATTAAGACTTGTATTTATACCACACCTTTTGAAAATATCTCATTATAGGGTTTAATAAGTGAATAGGCTGATTCATATGTTTAAAAACATTTAAAATTTTGATTAATTTTTTAAATTAGACACTAGATAAGGATTTGGACACTACCATCAGTGGTAGTGTCCCTCTATGGTTGGTAGTGTCCAAAAGGACATAAAATAGGTATATATCTAAAACTAACATTGAAGGACATTTATTAATTTTTAAACTTTTTATGAAGTGTAGGATATTTGGGTCATTCAAATGATATCGATTATACTAAGATATAAGCATTTAAGCATAATTAGATGGATAATGTGATCCTTTCAATTGTAGGGAGGTCTATAAATTAAGGGTAGATCATTGATTGATATTTGTCAAATATAAAATATTGATATGATTTAAATATTTATTTTTAGTATTTACATCCCCACCATTTAATATATTAATACATAAAGATGAAATTACTAGGTTAAAGGAAATAAATGCATATATGGGTGTGTACAACACACCTTGCCTTTGATTAAGACCTCTTTGATTGATTTTTTCGTGTGTGACCTAAAACCAAGAGCATGCCATCATATAAATTAGTGCATATAATCTTAAACTTTAAATAATTAAAATGTTCAAAAATAAATAGAGAATGCAAGGGTACACCCATGTGTTAATGTAACCATATTGTCTCTTGATGATTTGACTTTGTAAAGATGCTTCCTTATGAATCATTAGAGTTAGATAAATTTCAGAACTAAAACTTGGATATTTTAATAGGGATATTAGAATTTATTATTCCACCAATCTAGTGTAAGGGATGAGTTTTTACATAAACATTGAGATCATTATATCTGAATCGCACAACTCAAGTGTTTATATATATAGTGAGTTATGGTGAGTTATTTAATTAATTCATCTTATAAATATAGTGATATTAGATGATTTAATAACTCAAATATATAAATATGGTGAGATTTAATGACTTAATAAATTCAACTTATAAAGTGAAACAATCACTATATCTAAAAAGGCTCAATATAATACATCTTGATGTAATTAATGCCTCCTAGTCAATAGTATAATTGGTAATTTTGAAATTTTTATTGAAATAACATGGCATATGAAATTATAATATGTATTATATGAAGTATATGTGTCATAAATATTAAAAACCATATTTCAAATCTATGCAAAATCAATGTAATGTATAAGATTATAACCCAAGTGTATATTTGAATCATAGAACTAAGCATGAGATTTTGAAAGTGTACAGTTCATGTATTTATGACATACCTCATTCAAAATCCCACTTTTTAGGAAAGGGAGACATAATATTATATTAACATTACCTTAAAATTAAAAGTTATATGTTTAATCTATTTATGAATAATCCATAATATATGAATAACATGCCAAAGTAAATATAACAATGAATCTTGTAATATGTGATCAAATCAAGTTATAAGAACCATTATATAGATCATGTAAATGTTTATAGATTAACAATAAAATATCAACAAAAAATCAATCATACAAACAATAACACTTAATGCAATGCAAAATAATGGTCTAATGAGACCTCATATAAGAGCATGTTCAAAACAAACATGATCGAAAGGGATGACATATTTAAATGTTTAAAAACCATTTAATGGAATGTGGGACAAAAATAAAGGATTGTATTCAAATATTCCATAATAAATACAATATTAAGAAATGAAATAAACTCAAGTAATTGAAAAATGGATGAAGCATAAACAACCAACATAAGCATATATACTCACCTTTACATATATGATTTATCAAAAAATGTTATGTAACATAGCATATCAAATACACATTGAAAGATATTAGCATGGATATATATGAGTAAATATTAGTATATAAGCTCAAACATGATAATTTAGAAATTATCATAAAGGATATGCAACCACTATCAATCTTGATCATAGAAGTAGATACCCATAATGCACTATATGATGTAGGTAGAAGAAATGCCCAACATTTTAAAGTTCATATATCATGTGTCTAGGTATGCCTGTATTAAACTCAAATATTCATGAAACATATTTGTATATAAATAAATTATATTTTATCTAATAAAATATATAAAAACATAGAATCCAAGTGGAATGCAAAATATTTTTGTAATTTTTGAATTATTTTATATTTTTTGAATTTTTGGAATATTTATTTTTTATTTTTTTCTATATATATATAGAGAGAGAGATATTAGTTTTTTTTATTTTTGTAATATTTTGGAAAGAAAATGATAGCATATGATATTATCTAAGGGATACTCATAGATAGATCCAAATTCAAACTATGGTATATTAAATTAGTCTTACTACTAGAGAACATATACATGTGTCATATCTGGATCTAGAGAATCTGTGATATTTTTCATATGTGTAATAATACTATGTGGTCATGAATAAATAATATGAGTAGTCATTCATGAAACCCATCATTGAATGATTTATGGTTCATTTGGATTAGTAGTAATTGGAACATGTTTAATTGTTATAGGTAACTAAATATGTTGTGTAGGAGTAGATGAGGATTTTGTGGAACACACTATATATCTTTGGTCTAAAGGCCTCTCAATTATGAGCCTTATAAGAAATGGGACTTCATATTTATTACCCTTTCAAACAATATTAACTTTAGTATGATAATTATCTATCTTAGAATTAAAAAATCTCATTCAAGTGGATGCTCATATGGTATTATAGAAATTATGACTACACTATTGGTATATATTTAAAACACCCATGCACTATGGAAGGTACTACATAAAGTTTATTATCTAAGGTAATCCAAATAACACATAAAATACTCTTGTATATGGTATAACTAGAAACATTGTAACCACATTTTTTTGGACCAACCTATAAAGTTAATTCAATCTCAACAATAATGTGTTGTGATGTCCTATCTAATGCTCTGATGGTTTTGGTATAAAGGTATAAATAATCAACTATATATCCCAAATGTTTAATTAATGTCATGGTACATACATATCATTGTCACCATTGCCAATAATAACACTGTTTATAGGCTAATGGTTAATTTATGCTTGAGTAAATAATGATTTAAGATATATGTAATCATCCATTATTTAACTACAATCAAATGTCTTTAAACCATTTGAGGTAATTTATGTGTATAAGTGACAATAAGCCCATCTAATTAGTTCCCATAATGTGATGGAGGAGGATGTAAATTATATGCCATTTACACTATTTCTTATAATAATCCTTCAAAGGATTGTTAAATATATTTTGATTATGGAGATCACTTGGTTGTTAACCTAAATCCTTTGGAGCATCATAAAATTTAATATTTTTGTCAATAATAATATATTTTATCTTATGATTCAAAGTATAACATATGTTTTTATAATTCCCAATGACTTGGTTATAGTCACAATATGCATTAACATCATATCATTTGGTTAGAGGTTGACTCATATCAACCTCTATGAGATGAGGGATATATATGATATGACACTCCACAAGCATTTGAAGTAAAGAATATGGAGACTCTAGTAATCTTAATAATTATCTCTTACGTACATTGGATAAGATGAGTTGATTAAATTGATGTGAGACTACATTAACCATTTTATCTTTTTCCTTTTTAGGTTTTCTAGATTTCACCTTATATCTTGGTTTGATATGAAACTTGGTATTATATATAGTCAGTATGTTTTCTAAATACTTTATATTATTCAATGAAATAAGTTTCATTTCATGATCTCAAATAATATGGCATAAGTCATCAAAATATTTGATCTTTTTAAAAATAATACACTCATATAATGGGACAAACAAACTTTACATGAATATATATTGAAGTTCTTTATTTACCATTGGATTTTTCATGTCAGCTATAATTTTTTTATATTTCAAAATGCATTTATCAATGGGTTCATTATTTCCTTATTTGCTCATTATAATTTGAGCATATGCCATATTTTTAATGATGTAGGTAGAAAAATGTGTTATAAATTCATCCGCTATAGGTTTTAATACTCTCATTCATTATATTAGTTAATCATATAACCACATTAAAGCATAATCCTTTGGGCTCATTAGATATAATTTGGTCAAAAATGTATCATTCTAGGAATAATCAAGGCATTCTACATACAAATATTGTAGATGTTATTCAAGATCACCTTTTCCATCATAAAATGTGAACTTGGGTGCAACAAAACTATATAGAAAATGGTGAAAAGATATATTAGGGGTAAGAGGATTATGTGGCACACATTTTAAATTGAAAACATAAGGTGATTTAATATAATTTTGAACAATGTTGGTAACCTTAACATGCAAAAATTTTATATTTTTTATAATATCTTGCACATTTTGATCACTAAGGTTTGAAGTTGGATAAGTCACCAAAGGGGATGAAAACATGGTTGGGGTTGATATAGTAATTAAAACTAGTAATTGGGTTGAAGTGATAATGTTTCCTATGGAGGATGTAGTAATAATATGATATGTTTTAGGTAGAAATGGTGTAAACATATCACCCATCACCTCATGAAATGTATGAAATGATGATGTCCTGAAGTGGATAAAAACAATAATATGGGGATATACCATAGATTTAATAACATGACCAATAGATTCATCTAATCATTCGTATATGTTTTGTATTATATTAGTTTCCAATATGATTTTGAATATATCATCAATATCCTCAATATTTTGATGAATATTCTCTCAAAACATTTCAATATGTTCAACTTTCTCTTGATCAATTAGTTCATATTAATTATTTACATTAGATTCAATTTTTTCATGATCAAAATCATCTTTTATGATAACCTCTTCAATATTTTGTTAATTTGAATTCCTGGTATTCTCATTAAGCATATTATTTGATAATTCATTGGTTTGTTCCATCTTAAGTGGTAAAAGTGGAAGTTCTAAGTGTTCAATATAAACACCATCTAATCTAGGGTTATGCCTAGGTTGCGTACAAATAACAGAATAGATATACAACTTTAGAGAGAATAAACTTCAAAGGGTTAATACCCTAGTGAAATCTATGATTTTTATAAAGAGACATTGAGGTAGGTTTCATCAAATGTTTAACCCTAAATTTATATTCGTAAGATAGGGTTAATAATATATAAATAGTCAAAAAGTTGATAAATTAATAAATATCATATTAATTTATTAAATAATCAAAAATAAATAAATATTCTAAATTATAATATATAGATATGTTAAATATATAAATTAATTATTTTTTAAGTTGTTAAATTGATTAAAATACCAAGGATAAATAAAACTTACCTAGGATTATTATGCTCAAGTAGATATAAACTAGAAATGGGAGCAAAGTATTTAGGATAAATGTTGTAGATCAGTCATCAGATTCTAAAAATTGTAATTTTTTATCCATAGATGCTATTTTTAGATATAGACACTACCATTGATTCTAGTTTCCGACTGTGACACATGTGTCTAATGTTAAATAATGATTGGATATAGATGTGACTAATTTCACTATTATGTATTTTCTGTCACCTTTCTATTGATATATTCACATCTAACATATAGGTTATCACTCTTTGTTAATTGATCAAACCCTTAAATCTTCACCCTTATAATGATTTTGATAAAAATGGGTTAGTGGAATCATGATTTTGAGATGACCCAAAATACCCATCTATCAATGGGCATTGAATACATAGCTAATAATCTAAGTAGGGCCTCAAACTTATGTAGTTATACCCTATGTGGGAAAGTGTGTGCTCATGGGTGAAATATAATATAGTATGATACATTAAATGATCTAACTTATAACTCAACACATATCACTCATGGATTTTTTTGAGTTCTCTAAACTTGTAATAGGAATGATCCTATGTTTGATATGAAAATATGGATGAATAGGGTATAATATATTTGTTGTGGAGTTTATTGATTTATATTCAGTAGGTAAGTTTTTTGGTATTTACTAGATATAAGAATTATAGAGCTTAAAATTATATCTATACCACACATTTTGAGATATCTCAGGATAGGGTTCAATAAGATAAATAGGTAGGCTCTAAGGTTTAAAAACATTTATAATTTTGATGACTTTGGAAAACGGACACTAGATAAGGATATAAACACTAAAATTAGTGGTAGTGTCCCTCCATGGTCGTTAGTGTCTAGAAGTCTATAAAATAGATATGGATCTAAAAATTATAGTGAAGAATGTCTATTAGGTTTTAAGCTTTATGTGTATAAAAAGAGACTTGGGATAGAAGAATGATATATATCAGACCAAAAGATAAGTTTTAGGCATAATGGGATGGAAAATGTGATCCTTTTAGTAGCATGGAGGTCTAAAAATGAAGGGTAATGTCTTGATTATTTTTGTAAAAAATTTTAAGATTAAGATTCTACAGATATTTAGTTTTAGTATCTAAAATATGAAAAAATTTGAGTTCACACATAAGAGGCATATATAGGTAGAGTACCAAAGGGTTTAATGTGTCAAATACATGTACATATAATATTTATAATTTTTGTTTACTATAGGGGTTTGATTTTCACCAATAGTGTTAATTATGGTTTGAGATACTATTTCTTAATATGATGATTACAAAGTATATAAAGACTATTTTTTGGGATAATGAATTAAAAAATGAGTAGAATAAAATATAATAATATAATTACATCACTTCCATATTTATTTTTTATTACAAATAATATAGCCACAATAGCAATCTCCCATTTTACATTCAAATGTTTATGATTTTTTCATTATTTTACATAACCTAAATATTCATAATTTTACTTTGTTTAGACTAAATCAATCACAAAAATAAGTAAAACATTTTGGTGAAATTAATCATTGACTTAAGCATTACAAACCTATGTCTCTTTTACATTCTATTTTTATCCTTTATTAGGGTTTTATATTTATCCTAAATTAAATTTTTAATTTCATATTTTAGTTCTATTTTTTCTTAATAATCAATAAGTAATGCATTTCACCTTGATTTCTTGGTGTTTTTAATCATCAAAATACATATGATCAAATAAGTTTAGATATATTATACTTATAAGGAGATGTTATAGGTTAATTGATGTTTTAATTGATCATAAATAAATTAATTTTATCTAACCACTTATTTTTGTGTAATATAAAATTACTAAAATAGAAATTCCTTCCTCTATTTATCGAAATATTGATATAGAACACAAATGCAGAGGAATGTGTTATAAATTATGTTATGCATAATATTCAAAATTATTTTAAATATGATAATGAATATAATGATGAATATCATGGTAAAATAAGTCCGATGAGTTTAAAGGTGTAGATCCTACACAAATACTTTAAAAATGTAACCTAATGGCTTAGATAAAATCCTTAACATTATCTTAGAGGTTAATAATGCTAATAACTATAAGTAATCCACATATTATAAATGACACAATGACATATTAAACTATCCTAATCAAAATTTTAGAGTAATATATTCTACTTTAGGTGTTTAAAAAATTATTCTTACTATTATTATTTATATTTGTACACTTGTGGCTACATAACTAATGCATGCACTTTGTGTGGGGGAAATAAAATTTAATCATAATTTATTTATGGTTATACCTATGAAACATAATTTTATTCCTCAAACATGGTTATACCTAGGAATTAGTTGTGTAGCCACATGTATCTTTGTTTACATAACCTCAAGTGTATTTGTTCTTTGATTTTTCAACCTAAAATGATTTAATGTATATGAAATTTATAATTTTATATCATGAATGAAAAATCATAATTAAAGGTTTACTTATATTTTCTTAATAAATTAAGTGGGAAATTTGGATCATATTTATGAAAACAAAGTATGGTTAACCATAGGTACTAGATTTATTCTTTTATCCTTATAATCTATATTTTTTATAATACTAGACAAAAGGGGAGAATTTGCAGACACTAAATTCAATACTAGATAATCTATAAACACTAATGTTTTCAATATTTTATATAATTGGAATTTTCATACACATATTAATCTTATGAAAAATTTAACTTATCCATTTACCCTCTTATTGTTTCATAATTTACCACACACACACACACATAAAATATCACCCTAGTCCATGTAAAAATATTAAAAAATCAATAAAAACTATCTTTGTGTATTAGATAAGATCATTGATTTTCCCTCCCATGATATCACCAACAATAATCAAGTAGTTTTGGTTTTCCCATTGGTGACCACCTCTACTAGTAGTGTCCAAGAATGCTCTACAACTATTTTTCAAATTGATAAGTCTCAAATAGGTTTTCATATATATGTTTCATGGGTATTTCATAGTGGTAAATTTCAAAGATACACACACACACACACACACACACACACACACACACACACACACACACACACACACACACACACACACACACATATACATACATACATACATACATACATACATATATATATATATATATATATATATATATACATTATAAATTTGTATCTATATATGTGTGTGTGTGTGTGTGTGTGTGTGTGTGTGTGTGTGTGTGTGTGTGTGTGTGTGTGTGTGTGTGTGTGTGTGTGTGTGTGTGTGTGTGTGTGTGTGTGTGTGTGTGTGTGTGTGTGTGTGTGTGTGTATATATATACATATATATATATATATATACAAAATTAATCCCAAGGTTGTACTCACTTTTTAATTAAATTGAGAATATTTGAAATATTAATAAATACATTAACACTCTGTTTGGAAATTATCATGGAATAATACATATTATAATATTAAAAAAAAATAATCCCTATATCCAAGTTTGAATACAATCATATGTAAATGATTCATGGTGTTAAGTGATAAAAAATAACCATTCTTTTACATTCTAGATTATTTAGAATGATAACTATAGACCATTTTCCCCCACATGTCAAAAGGGATCTACCCCTTATAGTTAGAATCTTGTATAGGGGTTGTTTATAATGTTATAGGGTATGTTTTATAAAATTTGATGTCATTTAATATGTCATTATAGGTTTTTTTCATGTTATAGATTAGTCCTTTTGTATTTTGATGTATTAAGGTCATTTTTTGAATCATATATGAAAGTGCTAGATTTTCATGGTCTTGAGCATTTGCGAAAGCAAGTCTAGAAAACCCTAAGTTTTCACTTGGGAGAAATTTCAATGTTTGGATAAATGTTGGGGAATTTTTTGGTAATTTTTTCCCCAAATTTGTAATTCTTTCAAGGAAAATGTTTGACAATTTTTTTTGAAGGTAGGTTTCTTTCGAAACATTATCTAAAACATAAAGCCCACATGAATTGGTCTAAAATAAAAATCCCACAGGGTTAATTTCTTGGGAAAGTATCACAAACAAAAATACCAAATGGTATTTCTTTTGGGAAATTAACCACGACAAAATTATGAAGGATAATTTCTTTGACAAACTATTTTATACAAAAATCCCCAAGGGTATTTTTCTTAGGAAAGTGCCCTAAAAGAAAAGCTAGAAAGGTCATTTTATTTCAAGAAAAGTTTCTAAATAATTTTCTTGAAGGGTCATTATTTTAAAAAGTTCCCTAAAAAAAAATCTGAAAAGGTCATTTTATTTTGGGAAAATTGTCTAAATAATTTTCGTGAAGGGTCATTCTTTAGCATAGTGTCCTAGACAATAGTTCTGAAGGGTCACAAGTGTCATCTAAATCAAAAGGTCTATGGAAAAAGATAAATATGAATTACTTCGATAAAATTATGCCTTGATAATTTATTTGAAGACCTCATTTCTCTTAGACATTTTGTTCATAATAAAAAATCCAAAAGACATGAATTCATTTAAACATTTTCTCCAAAAGAAATGGTTAAAGGGCACATTTTCATTCAGGGAAATGATCGTAGAAAATTTTATTAAAGGTAGAATTATTTTGGAGAATTTTTTCTAAGGTAAAATACTAAGTATAATTTATTTTTAGGTAAAGTGGCCAAGACATAAAGACCAAAATAAATGTCTAGCAAAAGGTTAGAAATAAATGGATTGAGGAAAATGGTCTACAGTAAAAGGCCAAAACACAAAGTCTAAAAGAATTATTTGCTATGGGAAAAATGCATGGGAAGTAGAGTTATGTTTTTAAAAGGGCAAAAGTTTAGGCTCAAAATTCATCTATTGGAGTCCAAATATTAATGTTCATATAGACATCATTTACATTCGTATGGACATCAATTGATGGGCATAAAAATGTTAAATTCAAGCCCTAAAAAATAATTGTTGAAGTTTAAATATCCTGGTGATGGTCATGAAGATGCCAAAATTTGAGTTCATGAAATACCCATTAGAATTCAAAAGGCAAGATCAATGATCGATGCTCAATCATATAAGAGATCTAATAATGATTAAAAACTAATAGTTTAGTGGGCCTAGGTAGATTAATGGCTCATAATCAATCATGGATTTAGATCTAATGACATATGAGTAAATGTGTCAAGGAGCTTGAGGGGTTTCCAAGTAGCATGATAAAATTCAATCTAATAAAATATTGATGAAGTTAGTTTAATCATGCAAATCAAGATCAATGATGCTCGAGGGTCAAAGAGGTCATCGGACCCTAAGTACAAATGCATAGGTTATAAGTGGCACAAGCATGTTAACCTTGATAAAGGATCTATGGATCATGTTTGTTCACATCAAGTAGATCCATGAAGTGAGATGAATCAAAAAATCAATGACTCAAACTAGTTTTTGATGGCTAATCAAATAAAGGTAAGCCTAGGTGACTTAGATAAAGGTTGATAAAGGAAAATTTCAATGGGGTAAGGTAAATAAAATGCATAGAACTGAATTTAGGCATGGTTAAATTTAGACTAGAGATAAAATTTTGAAGGATGACACTAAGGTAAACATGGAGACATCAATTATTTCATGAAAGGGACCCTTCTTCCCTAATATTACACACCATAACACACTAGTTAAAAGCAATCACCACCAAGATAAATCCCTAATAAATTGGTCTAATTATTCTAACCACATTGATGTCAAAACCCAACTTATATTAACTTGATCCCACCATTAAAATCATCAAATAAGATCTAGGAGGGAATGATGTAACTTTGTAACCACTTGAAGTGATTGAGATCAATCAAATGGTCTGAATGAGCATAATTTATAGAAGTTGTTGAATCTATGGTTCAAATGTTTTGAACTAGTTGATTCCACTTTTTAACATCCAAGCTCCTTTTTTTAATTCCTTTTTTAATATAAATATAGATCTTCAACTATTGTAATAATGAACCACACCTTGTATGCTGAAACCCTACCAGACTGATGTTATATTTTGCCTTTGAACATTAATATAAGTCTATTCCTAAGTTTTGAATAATTTTCTAAGTTTAAAAGTGATGTATGATGATGAGAAGTGATAATTATATATCATTCCTTCCTTTATCCTTTCTTATCTGAGAAAGAGTTCCTAGTCTAACATGTCATATAGAGTGCGTTCTAGTGTGTAATGCTTATTCAAGTGTACAATTATCCTTAGAGTGTGCAATCTTCCCTCTGGTTTATTTTCCTTGTGTTGTTACTCACATCTCACCTCTATATTGAAATACTCGTGGTAGAACCCATTAAAGCTTAGAGACTAGTCTATATGCCTTGTTTCATCATGGTATAAATATGATTTTCATGTGGAAGACATTTTTGGTACATCACTTTAGAGTAGGTTCAATTTATGCATTCTATAAATCTTTTCCCCATAAGTGAGCAATAGTTTAAGTGATAAAAAGTGCATAATATATTCAGGGAGCTAGCCCTTAAATCTAGAGGCTCATTTCCAATATAGGTACACACACATACCTAGAAATGTTCCCATGTTTCCCAAATATAGAAGAATCCTAGACAACCGCTTCTAGGGTGCAATATTTGATGACAACAATAAACACATGTACACCCCCTAGGTGATATAAATACACATGGTTTGAGACTTCTTTAGAGTATTGGAACATAGGAAACACTTGGTCACTTAGTGGGGAGTGGTTATGAAGATTCAACTTCGCATACTAATAAGAAATTTAAGACTCATCTTATTTTTATAAGAGTGATTAGGGTTTTATATAAGAATAATTAAAATAAATATCAATGTTCATGATTAAAGGCAATCATACACATTATATATAATAATAATAATAATAATAATAATAATAATAATAATAATAATAATAATAATAATAATAATAATAATAATAATTAAAATAAAGATCAATGCACATGATTAAAGGCAATCATACACATTATATATATATATATATATCATAGAAAAAACCCAAAATTTTGTTTTGGTATATATCCTAGGTATTGTTACTAACATATGTAACATAAAATAAAATATGCAAACCTTCACATGGAATACCCACATGCTACATCTATTGCACACATTCTATCACACTCTACACATGATATTAATCCATACATGGTTATAATTTAAATTATTTCATATAAATACAATATTAATGTGGAGTTATTAAACCTTTATGAATAAGTTTTATGGTTGTGTGAAATGATACTTAAGATTTATTAAGTGTTTTTTTTTAATAGTTGCAAAGGATTGAAACATACCAAAAAAACATATCAACAAAGAGAGATAACACAATACATACATTGGATAAATTTAATGTGATAAAATTTTAGAAAAGGTGAAGCTATGCTTCCTCATGTCCACTATCTTTTGTATTTTACAAGATTTTAACTTCTTGGGATTAGAAGGACACCAAATCCTTAATATATCATAGACTCATATTGACTTCCACAATATTTAGTTTTTGAATTACTTATTAAATAAGAAAGACTAATAAAATTATTCATATCCATTGTACAATTTTGAAATTATAGCTTCTTTGCACTTAATTCCTTATCTGTACTTCATGGGGCTCCCATTCACTCCTCATGATTTTATTGATATCAACACTAGCTCTCTAAAATATTATTACTTATAATCAACACTAGGTGAATGTTGTATGCAATCAAAAATGCATCATGTCTATAAATCAATCCTAAATTAGAGAAGATAGATCATACCATACACTTATGATTGGAAATACATTAGATAATAGGAACATCACCGATATGGGTATCTTTTAGACATGATTAAGGGATATATTATCATAATACATAATGCTAAGGAGGGTTTCAAAGCCTCCAACTAATCACAATTACATAGTAAACCTAACGGAGTCTTATGTTTTGATATCTTACTAAGATAATAACAAGTAAATTAAATTCTAATCTAGTGCTCACCAAAGCTTGTGGCACAAAGTGGGGGTTATAAATAATAAAACTAAACTTGCATAGAAGACATATAATCATGTCAATGTATACATAATCCTAATGAATGGAAGATAAGTATAATTATATATTTATCTACTCTTAAAAAAGAGAAATAATGTTAGGAATACTTACCTTTGAATATGAACCCATCTAGCCTCAATCTCTCCCTTGGCCAAGGTGATTCAGAAGAGGTTGTTTTGGTATGTAAAGATGACAAGGATAAATCAGCTCTATGCTACACAACCTATCAATGAATCTAAAAGACTTCTCCATAAGACAAGATTTATATCTCTAAAGAAAGTATGAAGCCCTAAGCTTGCAGCTCAAGTATAATGGTGGATAAGTAGATATGCAATAGCTCTTCTTCTTCTCTTCTCTAAATAATGCAATAATGATCTTGTATATATAGGTGGATTTAACCCTAATCCATTCCAAAAGTTTCATTTTATAGGGTTTACCTAGTTGACCTAACATCATTTTGGATAAAAATTCACAAGGTCACAGGATAGGTCAACCAAGAGCTAACCTAGATCCTTAATGATTTTCACCCAAAAATGTACAGGGTCAACCCAATTAATCTAGTATAGTAAATAGTCAAAAATGGGATAATGTTAAAAAAATTGGGGAAAAACATAGAAAATGACTAGAGAGTGTGCAATAGGGAAAAACAATCTTAATGATAAGGTTTTTAGTAGATAAGTGGTAGATAACAAGTGGAAAAAGGGATAATTATCTTGTGAAACACTAATGGTCTTCCCACCCCTTTCTTGGTACACCCCTTAAGACATGTACTTGGAGAGATTGAGAATTTATGGGTTCTTTCAAGATAGAGATCATCATTAATCAATAAAAGTTTTAAAATATTATGTGTATACATATGCCCCAATAAAATCTCATCATGTGTCATGTGAGTGAAACATGGGATGGAGCTTAAGGAATAGAACATGATAAAACATAACACTGATGTTAAGTAAAATATAGTAAAGATAAAAATAAGATAAATGAAAGGACAAAATTTAGAAACACATACCTTTACTTACTTTACTACTATAGACAAAAAAGACTATGAGAGAAGTGAATGCATCCAAATGTGAACAATATTAGGTGAATCTATATAGATTAGTGCAAAAAATAGACAAAAAACAAAAAAATGAATATAGGCATATAGTAGTGAAAAATATTCTATTCGATGTCATTATTCCAAAGTATTTTAAAACTCAAAAAATAGGTTAGTAAAAACAAAGATATAAGCAAAATAAGGAATCTGACAGAAAATATTTGAGAGATAAAGAATTGTGAAAATTAAATTTAAATAGGGTGAAAAGGAAGTCATTTGTTATTTTTGACTTGTGGGTGAGAGAAAAAGAAATCTGAGAGACCAAACAAGATAGGATGGTGAGGAGATGACATCCAAGATGAGAGGGATGCCCAGTGGCCATAGCAAGTGTAACATAGTTAGGCAACTTAGAATCTCAAACTTATTTTTGAATATTTTATTGAAAATAAGTTTTTCATAGAAATTTATAATTTAGAGAAATTCTATGAGTTGAAATGAGCCTAAAAAAGTTTTTAAGGGTGTTATAAAATAAATAGGGAAATAGGTTTAAAAGGATCAGTGTAATAACTATCAAAATGCATTTATTACTATCAATGAAAGGGGTCTTTAAGTAGAAACAACTAGGTTTACCTAGTCAACCTAGTAGGCTAAAAATTGGTGAAATCCACACTACTAACATAGTAGGTATGTGTTGACTTAGTATGTTTTCTAGACTATTGATCTAGTATATGAATACTGACCTAGTATAAAAATACACTATGCTGACTTCATACTAAAGGGGGGGAAAGTAAATGGATGACTTAGTTTGTTAAGTCCACCTACTCAAAATGAAGGAAATTTATTTTACATAGTGTTTTACAAAGTGACTAGAATAGTATAGAAATGTGTGAAATAGGCCAAAAAAGTGATAGAAAGGTCCAAAATGGTCAACTGAGTACTAAAATAGTTGAGTAGGATAAATATAGGTCAAATAGATAAAATAAAATAAATTTAGGCTTGTTTTTGTTAAAATAAGAAAAGAATGAATTTTGATTATAAATGACATGAAGTATCTAATACATCTATTGTTGTTTTATGGTTGCAGGGGTATTTTAGATTTTGGTGCTTAGTTGATGCAGCATGGTTCCAAGACCTCTTAGAGTGATTATCAATTGAGGATCAATCAATATTGGTTGCATTAGGTCTAGGAGGGATTGTAGAGTTATGTCAAATCCCATTGAGTTTAGATTTGATAGTCATGTTCCTAAGAGCATAAAAATAGTTGACTTATATATTTACATGGGAAGTGGATGAGGATACCATTGAGGTGGGTATCACCCTAGAGGATGCCCATGTTATACTTGGAATACTGATAAGAGGTATGTCCATGGTCATGGGAGTACCATATGCATATGAAGAAAGGAGAGACTTAGCCATATAGGCAATAGGCTTAGATAAGATATATTATAGGTTGAGAGTTAGCCTATTGAAAAATTATACATCTTAGATTTTGGATATTTGTAAGGTGGTTATAAGACTTGTGATAGCATAGTTGATGTGTCATAAGTTATGTGGCAAGGTACTATTATATGTGATAGACTTATGCCAAACTATATTAAAGCATGGGGTTTTGTATGATTTAGGTTCTATCATCTAGGTAAAACTTATGCATGACATGTATGGGACGTTGTCTAGAGGTTAAAAATCTATGGTGACTATTATATTGTTAATTTCATTGATATATGAAAAATTCCCTATGTATCAGCCAACTAGGTTACCCCATGTGGTTGATAATCCATTACCTCAAGTATAGAGGTAGTGGTAGGATCAAGTAGCATGGACCATACACTATGTGCCTATGCTATATATAGTTAGGTAGGAAGATAGAATGTGTCATCCATATGGGCACATTGCTATGGTATCGATGAGCTGGGAGATAGTGGTACCATCATTAACATCAACATAGATTACAGACTGGCATCTAGTGGTGCATGTACCAATATAGATGAGAATCCCTCACCCAATGGTGTTTATAGTGGTGCACACATTTTAGGCTAGGGATGTGAGAGATATTAGGGATGAGGAGGATTAGGGCCACTAATTGTTAGGCTAATGATGAAACCACAATGTGAGATACCATAGACTAGTCAAACATGAAAGGTAGTAGATAGAAAGGAGATGGATGTGGATATAGGAGTGATAAAGATACCAAAACTAGTACCATTTAAAGAGGAGTGACAACCACCTTCGATGTACCATTGATGGATACACTAGTAATGGGAGAGAGTAGAGTTATAGTTCATCCCATATGACCCATTAGGCAAGCCAAGATAGAGTTGGGTGATAGAGGTACTAATCAATCATAGCTTGAGATGGGAATAAGTGGTGACCCTGACATTTTATCTTAGGTAAAAACCTATAGATGAGGTACTCAAAAGATTCATTGATGAAGAGACCATGCTTAGTGGTCGCACAAATGGTGACATGGTATTAGGTGACATAAAGATAGGATATAATAGATGGTTTTTAAATTTGCTTAATATATACGACATAGACTATAGATAAATATATTTTGAGATATAGTTGTGATATAATATCTATCTAGTTTTAATTTTGTGGATCTTGTGGAGGAGGATACCATATAGGGATCCCAGGAGAGGGGAACACTCCATGAGATATTTGTCAAGGTGTTGGTACCATATGACTTGGTGACATTAGAGGATTCTATGATAGTGTCTTCCCTAGGGAGATGGTTTTAAATAGTAGGAGAGGTGGTGAAGTGAGTGTGAGCATGCAGGGAAGAGCCATAACCACTAGTAGAAATGGGAATGGGAGAGACATAGGGATTGTAGGCCTTGGCTTAGTAGAGAGTTTCACATATGGCTGCCATGACCCAACTAGCATAGGTACATGTTAAGCTAGCATACATATAGGACCAAGTGGACAACCTATAAGGAGAGGTGATAAGACTAAGATCTTGAAAAAACTATTTGTAATGTACTATTTAGAGGGGATAGTTTGAGTCATCTCTAGATAACATGTCTAGGCCATGAGATAGATAGGATAGATCCTAGCCTTAGAGCTAGGATGATGTATATTATTGTACTTTATATTGAAACACATGATATAGATATCTTATTTTGGTAATTGTATGTTGATCTTATGTTTTTACATTATATTTTTGGTTGTGGATGCTTGGATATATTTCTTTCTAGCATATGTGTTTCTCTTATGTTGTATATGCTATAAGAAACATATGATCTATTATTTTTTTCTATCATTATGTAGGATACATGGATGGTTAAAATGAAATAGGCAAAAAAGGCTTTATAAAATATAATCAATCAAAAAATAATGCACTACACACTATTTCATGTTGGGAAACATGTAATAACAAGAAATCATTAAGTATAAAAAACCAAAGGGTGGTAAACATGACGATAAAAAGTTTTTTTTAAAACCAAGAGAAAAGTGACCACCAAATTGAAACAAGTAACATCAGACTAAATCATGTTGGGAAGTATGAAAGTAATGTAATAAAGTCAGAAAAAATTAAAATAACATTGGTAAAAAAACAAATAAATAAAGTCAATCAATCATAGTAAATCACATTGGTAATTATAAGATTAAAAAAATTGGAAAAAGTGGTCTTAAATTTATCACACTAATTTAAGCTCGGAAGTATGAAAAATTAAAGAAATGGTTGGCTTCTGAAATGCAATTGGATAATAAGAAGATAAAAGTGAAAGAGAAATGAATTAAACATAAACATACTAAATCAAGATGGGAAGCATATCAATGATTTTTAACTTCATAGTCAATCACATCTTATATCATATTTGACACATGTAATTTTGTTGTGATAGGGAAAATTTTGTGATGAAGGTTAGGTCCTATCCATGGTATTACACTATAACTCATAAAGGGAACACTAATGAGATGGAATAAATGTTAAAAATTGGTTAAAAGGTTATGTTGGTAATAGGAATGTGAAATGTTGGTAATTTGTGAAGAAGGCTAGGTCTTATCCATGGTCTTACAATGCAACTCACAAATGGAATCCCTAGGGGAGTGATGAGTGAAAAAAATAATATTTATCAATAGTAAATATGAGTAATGTAGGGATTGAAAAAGGGAATGTAAAAATTAGAATGTAGGAATATTATGAGAAGATGTTAATAGATAGGAGACATACTAAGGACACTAGAAAATACTAAGTGACTAATGACCATCAATGTATAAATCAAACATGTTCGCTATAGACATAAAGATTTGTAGGAAAATAAGTGTGATACTAAGATCAACTAATAAAGGTAGATTGGTATAAGAAAATTAAAATGGTCCTACCTTCCTATGACATGTTTCCCATTCCCCAGGACCCTTTATAGAGCCTTCAGTCTATTACAAATATTGGGTACTTTCATAAGAAAGTATGTAGCACTAAAAGATTTTTTTTATTATCATTTTATAATCTACTATCCTAATGCACCCTAATTGACTTTGCCTCTATTTTGATGCCAATTTTGGAGTTCAATCTTTGACTAGAAGAAGGATATGTGCTTTGAATCACATCCTTTAGTGTGATTTAACTTTTAAGGATTTTGAATGTTTTTTACTTTTGGAACATTGCCTTTATGTTAAATTATTTGGATTTTGAATGTATTTATGGTATTTTTAAGATTCCCCCTCCATATTGACTTGGAATTACTAGTCATGAGAGATATATTAATACACATAAATTATTTTTAGGTTTACTATAAATGAAACTAAGTGACCAAAGACAAGACTCACTAGAACACTTAGAATTAATAATGAAGTGACATGTTATCTCAAGTCTCAACTATGTATATGCTTCATTTGTGAAAAGGGAATGAGGAAATAAAGGACATCCAAAGTGGATTCATGAAAGAATATTATAATGAAATTAATTATTTTATAATTGATCACATGGTAAAGAAAGAATGACTAAAGTGAATAAGGTTTGTATAACTAAGTCACAATGGAATTTATCTGTGTATATAGAGATAAGAAAGAAAACAATCATGGAAAGACAACAAGGGAATTTTTTAAGAAATAAACTCAAGAATAAAATGAAATCAATGATAAAGAAGACATAAAAAGGAAAACATAAATGATAATATAAGAAATATTAAGTGCAAAATAAAAGTCACCATGTAGGATAAAATATAATTTGACACAATGTCAAATAATATAACAAAAATAGATAAAAATAATATTGAAGAACACATCCAATCTAAATGAAAATGTATGAACACCATGAATGTGTTTATAAATACTAATATATTTGTCCACACACATTATATATAACATTTAATAAGTCTCTATGAAGTGATATGTGATCTAAAGCTAATGTCTCATCTATCTCCACCAAAAACTAGGAAAATACTTCACATCTAATCTCCTCAACAAAAAAGGTAGGAATGATATATGGATAAAGATGAGGAGGTATATGAAGTAGGGTATTATTATGATAATTCATTAGAATGGAATCTATAAGAGATAAAGGGATCACTTATGGGGAAGGATCCATATGTGAGGTACTCATAGGTGGAGAAGGATCCATAGGTGAGGTAAGGTCCATTGGTGAAGGAATCATGGGTGGAATAATAGAAGGTGAAGAAAGGAACATGGGAAGGGATGGAATAATAAGATTTGGAACCATGGGGGAATAAGGGGGATCCTTATTATGGTAATGACCTATGGAAGGAATGGTAGAATGTGTGGGAATAGTTAAGATATGATCTATAAGGTGCTACTGAAGGATGCAATAATGATTAGTGTGATGGGTGCTACATTATTTCTAAAGATAATAAACCTCTCCATAATTAGGAATATACTAAGGTGGTAAATTTGGGAGAGGTATGGCCTTGTCTGAGGACTGAGGGGTATAAGGATGCAAGGTGTCAATATATTATCATAGCTTGTGATAATGCATCGATGAATGCTTATCTATGTAGTGGAAGAAACAAATATGATTGTGAGTAGGTTTGGTAGAGGTAATAATAAGAAGAAGTGTAATAAAAGTGAATGGATCTTAGAAAATCTCATCAGTCCATTTAGTGGGTAACAGATCCATCTATGGTAAAGGAAACGAACCATCACCAAGAGAAGGTGGTGGTGGTGAAGGGAATGGACTAGGCTCAACAAAAGGAATGATGTGATTAAAAATTGGAATAGATTCAACTAAACCAAGATCAAGAATGACATATTAAGTGGGATATACTGAGGGAGGGGTGGGATTTATATAAAGTTGAAGAAGATTTGCATGCATTTTAGGGATAAACAAGATATAAGGGTCATGATACCTAGAAATTTGATATGGTTGAGTCATATCATGATCCATAAACATACTCCTATGAGATTATTCAAAAATTAGAGGTGCACACACCATTTATACCTTGTGATAAAGAGGGAAAATGCTTAAATTAAGAACTACATATGATGGAATATGGGAAGATACATGAAAATTTTGAAGCAAAGAGGAACAATAATGAATAATATCAACATCACAGACCTAAATAAGAGCACCTAAGAATGGATAGTCAAAGAATAACCATCATCATAATCAAGTGTATAAATATCAATGATGCAAGTATGGATGACATTATCATCTAAAAAGGTGTGAAAAATGGAATTTTAAGTCTTAGTTAAGACAATGGGGATGTCATCACAAGGTGTTTTTTGAAAAGGAGATTGTAAAGAAGTGGGAAGCAAAGAAATGAGATGAGGTGAGAGATCATAATTTTTAATCTTGAGATTGATCTTTTTAGACTCATATTCATCAAAATTGAAGAGGTTAAGGGGAATATCCCCAATGAGTTTTGGATGACCATTAGAACCTTGAGTAGAATTTATGGGAAATTTGAATCATTTAGACTCATGAAATGAAACATTGGGCAAATGTTCAAGAGTAATAATCTTAAAGTCATCAAAGTCTTGGAATTGTTTGAAATTCTAAGGGTTAACATCATCTTGAATCCTATGGATAGCTACATTATCAAGTTCTTTAATTCATTAGAAGGTGGAATAATTAATTTCTCTCAAATGATGAGTCCATGTCTTACCAATTAGAATGTTTTAAGATAGAGGAATGTTTAATAACATCACCTTCACATGAATGGTGATAGGTGGGAAGGTAATGGGAATCCACACACAACATAAATGAGGCATTTTACTTCGATCATATCCTTGACATGTGTTGTGTTTGGATTTGGGATTGTATTTATAATATCTAAGGTTTTTTATATTATAAATAGAGACAACATAGTGGCTATAAAACTCATCAATCAAGTCATGCTTGACTTGGATATCATCAATTTGGACACTAATGATTGGAGGAAGATCATCCTCACAAAGAATAATCTTATCAAGAATCAAAGAAGTGATGGGAAAATTGAGGGAGATAGAAGCGTCCATTATTTCATCAACATTTATAGACATCTCTTCACATTTTTGCAATATGTTATCTTCATATCCAAATAAGGTTTATTCATGTCCTACTAAAAGAGGATGAGGGATGTTCATTTTAAATAAAATATGTATAAGATGATTTCAATGACATGGATAGGTCCTCATAATCTCAAGAAATGGAATTTGAGATGGGAGATTAGTGATTTTTTTCATGGGATCCCACTCATCATAACCCATAAGAAGGTTGTTAGAAATAGGTGCATAGTGTTGGAGGAGGTCCTTAGAAGGAGGAGCCAAAGTAAATTGGAATTTTTTTAGATAAGATACAAAAGGTTTAGAACAAGGTCATAAACTATGTTGAGAACCTAAAGTAGTTGGTGTAGGTTGGTTTTGATAATCACTAGAAGAAGTGTTGATAGAAACTTGAGTGTCATTAATGTTAGGTAAAGAAGATGAATGGATGGTATAAATAGAATGGGAAGTGTTATCCAAAGGAGGAGTTGAAATTGGCTCATCAAAATTTATAAGGTCATATTTCCCAAACTCATTTAAGTGATTTAGAGAAGAATCTTGGATAACATCAAATGTTTGAGATAATGGAGGGGTGTAGATACATTGAGAATAAATGAAAGTAACACTCTTTGAATGTTAGTTAGACTGGCCACATTCTATTTAGGATTTGGGTCAATAAGAATTTTGAAATTTATTAATGGAAGGGGTGGAATTATCTTCGTTATCTTGGTGATTTGGAAGAGGGTCATTATAGATGGCCAAATGAGAATTAGCTTGATTCAAATATTGATATTTAGTATGTGTTTCATGGGATTTTAAAGTAAAGTCATATGCTTGTTGGCAATTTTGAATAATAGAATCATGATCAAAAATAAGACCAAGAAGAAAATACATATTTAAATTATGAAGTTACCTATAGGTCTCATGAGAATGACCCAACTAGCATGACACCAACAAAATTTATTGGGATCATACCAAGATTTCATAAGATGAATGGGATCTAGTTCTCATAGAAGAGGCCTAGGTATATGTTTAGTTAATTTAGTTAAAGATAAAGGTTTTTGAACATTTATGTTATTAGGTGAATATAAATGAAGATTGGTGATTTTTTGAGAAAGGGGAACTAGTTATGAAGATTTGTTAAGAATAACATGTTGAATAGTGTGAATGGTGTCATAAGGATTTATGACACCAACATTGGTAACATTATGATTCTTGCTCTTATGTAAGATACAAGTACGTGCATAAGGTTGGGGTGGCTCAAATTGGTACATAAGGAAATCTTGAAAGTTTGCTTGGTTAATGGCCTCCTTCAAAGTATGTGGAGAGAGAATGTGGACCCCATATTATAATTTGGGAAAAAGATCATTGGTAAAGAGATCAAAAAGGTTATCATTGACCATGTTATGTTCACAGTTATTGGATAATGTTTTCCATATTTTAACAAAATCTTGGGAAATTTCATTTCAAGTTGCTTGCAATTGATAAAATGGGAAAAGGTATTCTCAAGAAAATCACTAGTTTGGAACTATTGAACTAAATAATTTATTAAATATTTCAAAATAGTAATATAATGAGTTTTAAACTAGTTGTACCAATTTAAATCATCACTTGTGAGGGTTTTGGATAATTTTTGAGTAGTGGAAAATTTATTTAATTTGACCTAGTCTTTAAAGATATTTATAAATGTTTTTAGATGAAGAGTATGATCAATTAACCCATTATAAGAAATGGTAAGGGTGATACCTCCTATATCTATATTAGTAATTTGAGATGTAAGATGTTCATTTTTAAAATGTTAATTATCTTGTTGATAAGAGGAGGTTGAGGGATGTTATTACCATGGAAATATTGAAGAGGAGGTTGTGGGGTATTTTGATTGTGAATTCCCCATGACATCTATTGAGGGTGGGTTTAAAGATGGATAAGGTAGTTTTCCATTCTCATCATTTGATTTTTATTATGAGCTAGAAAAGTATTCATTTGATTAAACATTTGTAATAAATTTTGATGGTTTTGGGTCACATTATTGTAATTATTTTAAGCATTAAAATTGGAATTAGTGGCTTAGGTACCATTATTGGTGTTGTTAAGAGCTTGAGAAGAGTTGTTATAATGTGAGGTACTAGTGGAAATGTTTTCTTGTGTGGCAAAAGATGGACTAGTGAAGGGATCAAAAGAATAATAAATAGAATCATGATTACCTTAGGTAGTAAATAATGAACTAGTGGAAGAGTTAAGGATAGTGGGTCTTTGAAGAAGCCCGCTAGATGTCAAACTTGCCATTTTAGTGGAGATACTAGGCATGGATGTAGAAGAAGATAAATAAGAATAAGTCACAGTATGGGAAGGGGTAAAAATAGATGGAAAAGGTTGAGAATAAAAGAAACTAGTATCACCAAATCTATGTGATAATGTGGGAAAATTTAAATGAGGATCTTCAACTTAACCACTAATCATGAGATGGTAAATGGTAGAATGATCCTTTCCTTGATGTTGAAGAAACCTAGAGATAAAGAAGAGCATTTTAAGGGTATACTCTAATTTGATTTGATCTTCAAGTGAGAAGAGACGATTAAAAAGTAAAGAGGAATGAGGAAGGGTCCCATAGTTCATTGTGAAAGTGGTTATATGAAATTTACTCTCATCTAGGAGAGGAGCTCTAATTTGCTTATGGGAGACCCTATGAGGGTTTGTAAAACTCATCATATATATTAAATTCAAATCAGTGTTGTCTTGAAATAGGAAATTTATGATTAAGGAGAAGGACTAGATAAGGTAAAAATGATGTTAATGCAAAGAAATAAAAAGAGTTAAAATTCTATACATATGAGACTAGGTCAACCTAGTATAAAGAATAGGGTCTAAAAATGATATAGAGTTGATAGGGTCAACCTAATACTAGAAAAAAGTTAATAAGTAGAAAGAAGATATAGAGTTGACAAGGTAAACCTAATTCTATATCTTGGGAAGTAGAAAAGAGTAATGCGTCGATAGGGTTGACCTAGTACTATCAATCGGGAAAATATATAGTCTATAAGAGACTATATTGATTAGAATAACTATGTAATAATATTATAAAAAACTTATAAGTAATTTTAAAATAAATAAATAAATGAAATGAAATACACATTCAATTAGGTTAATTAGATTGATCTAATTGAGTCACATAACATAAAATCTTTAATAAACACTGGCTTATACAAGTTTTTGTAATACAACATATAATTGACCAAAGAACAAGCAATCAACTTAGAAATTAAATGCTAACTAAATGGTCATCTTAATTCTGTTATGTTATTATAAATTGATTTTAAGTATGATAGGAATTTGGATGTAAGAAAGGAAATAGAAATAAATTAATGGATGGTTTCAGGATGTTTAAACTGAAAGGGATCTATATTAGTAAGGGTATTTGCTTGGTATTGGGCCCTAACCCCTCACTTCACACACCATAGTGATAAGGGTTTCAAGGGATTAACCAATATATAACATTAACCACATGTTTATACTTGGCTAGAAATCCAAATCTAATTCCCCCTTGGTGATGAAATCCAAGTAGGTAGGCCTTGGGTAGATAATTTTTAAAATGTGTTTTAAGATTATGTGATTTGGTAGTGTGTGCATAATAGAGAAAAGAAGTGTAACTAAATGGTATATTAAAAAACCACCTAATTAGACTATGAGATCTATTATAAGCATGTAAACAATAAGAAATGAAAGTGTGATCTAATTATTAGCATATAAGTTTTAATTTCAACTTTTAAACATAGTATAATGTCATTTTAGGTATACTATATATAGAGATTATAGAATAGAGTCAATAGTGTAATATTATACTACTAAAATAAGGGTCTAAAAAATAACTACCTCAATATTGTTGACTTAGGTTTTTAGATAGAAAACATAATACAGAACTACGTCGATAGGGTCAACCTAGCTTACTATACAGGGGGAGTTTTAAAGACTACAAATTATGAAAAATATAACTTAAATAAAATAACTAAAATGATAGAGAAGGAGAGAAAGGAACTTTGGTGGGTCGGCAGATTCTTAGAATTTGCAAAAAATTTGTTTAATTTTCTTGGAAGTTCTACCAACTAAGTCGACTAGATCAACTTAGTTTTGTAAAACCCTATTGCTAAAGCCTATAAAGTATATTGTGTCGATAAGGTCAACCTAAAATGTTTTTTATAAGTCTTTAAAATTTACTGTGTCAACAAATTTGACCTAGTAATCTATTTGGAAGTCTTAAAATGTACTAAGTCAATAGATTTGACCTAGTAGTCTATTTGCAAGTCTAGAAAATGTATTATGTCAACATAGTTAACCTAATAGCCTTTACTTGATGAAAAAATTACACAAATAGAATGGATTCATATTGATGCAACTATGTGTTAAACCTATGCACAAAATTTAGAACTACACCGACACTATAAATCTAGTATTGCAAATATAGAGAAATAAAATGATAAAATAATGAAAAATGTAAGATAAAACCTATAAAGGTTAGATTCAAATTGGGCTCAATAGAATGTATGTAATTATAAATTCATCATGTTTATAGATAAATCCTAACTTAGATAAGATAGATCATACCATACACCTCCTATTGGGGATACATTACATAATAAAGAGCATGACCAATATGGGGATTCATTAGACCCAATTATGAGATTTATTATTACAATACACAATGATAAGGAGGATTTCAAAGCCTTCATTCAAGAAAAATCATGCAATGACCCTAAGGGAGTCCTCTGTTTTGATATCTCACTAAACTAATAACAAGTAAAGTCTAATCTAGTGTTCACCAAATCTTGTGGCACAAAGTGAGGGTTATAAATAATAAAGTAAACATTAATATAAGACATACACTCATGTCAATGTATATAAAATCCTAATGTATGGAATTTAAGTACAAATGTATATCTATCTACTCTTACAAAAGAGAAAGAAAGTTAGGAATACTTACTTTTGAAGACAAACCCATCAAGCCTCAATCTCTCCCTTGGACAAGGTGCTTCATAAGAGGTTTTTGTGGTATGCAAAAATGATAAGGATAAATTATATATAGAATAAACCACCTATCAATACATATAAAATACTTCACAAGAAATTATCTGTATCTCCAAATAAAGTATGAAATCTTAAGCTTTATCCTCAAGTAGAATGGTGGATAAGTAGATGCAAAATAGCTCTTAATTATTTTTATATTATATAAATTATGGAGAAATTATCTTTTATATATAGGTGGATTTAACTTTAATCCCTTCTTAAATTTTTTTACTAACAGGGTTAACCCATTTGGCGTAGCATAATTTTGGATAAAACTTCACTACTTCATAGGCTAGGTCAGCCAGGAGCTGACCTAGACCCTAAATGAATTACACCCAAAAGTGTATAGGGTTGTCCCACTTGATCTTGTACAATAAATAGTAAAAAAGGGGTTAAGTTTAGGAAAAAGGGGATAAAAAGTAGGAAATGACTGAAGAGTGTGCAATAAGGAAGAAAAAGATTAGGGATTAGGTTTTTAGGAGATAAGTGTATAGATGATAAGTGGAAAAAGGGACAATAATCTTGTGAATCACCAATGGTCTACTGACCCCTTTCTCAATGCACCCCTTAATGCATACACTTAGAGGGATTGAGACTTGATGGGTTCCTGTAAGATAAAGAGCATTAGTAATCAGTTAAAGTTTAAAAATATTATGTGTAAACAAATGCATCAATGAATGAAACTTGAATAAATGAATGACTTATATGAAATTTATATGTTGTTATATATTCATAAGAACACCCTTAATATTTCACAATAATCCCAAGAGATGGAAACTGAATCCAAAATGCCTCCATGTCCCTTCAACTTCATGTGTAATTAAATGTCATTATATGCATGTAAAAACTATCAAGTTGGTTGATAAACCACCATGGTTATTTTCAAACCACCACTTAAGTTTTAAAAAATACACAAATAGTTAAAAATCCATCAGGATGGTTTAAACAACTATTGGGATGATTTTGAAACCACCGCTATATGTATATTGATTGTTTCAAAACCATGAAAAGTCTTCTAACTTTTAGAGGACAATTTTTTATGCATGAGCATGAAATAAAATTTCTTTTTTTTACATTACATAAATTTTCAAGATGAATACAATCCAAAGTAATTTTTATGACAAATATATTCTATTTAATACCATACAATAGAAACAATAATTTTTCTAGGACTTGGTGTGTCACAAATACCCTTGTTTGGTAGTTGATACTCTTACTAACTAGATTATATGATCATTTTTATCAGCCAATATGGATTATAAAATACCATTTTCATCATGGGTTTTATTTTCACCAACATTATATTTTTATGGGTTGATTTCTCATTTCCCAATTTAAGCAGTTATAAATTATACACAGAGTAAAGGAATTTTAGGAATAGTGTCAAATACAATGAGTAGCATAAAATCAAAATAGTCTATGTACATATATCCCATATTTATTTATTAATTAAAATATTCTGAGTATATTATCAATTTCCCCTTTTAAACTCACATTTGTATGACTATTTCCCTATTTTACATAATTTGAATTATCATAGTTTTACTTAATTTAGATTACATTAATGAAAAAAATTAAAACAAAAATAAACTATGTTAAAGATAATATATAATTCCATTAATAAGATGATAAATAAGAGGTCTTGTATCAATAAATATGATTGTCACATGACATGGGCAAGACATAGCACATACATCACTATCAATATCTTAAAAATGGATACAAGATGTAGAATATCTAGAATTATTAGTATGATCAATATAATTATGTATGTTTTGAATAGTTATAGTAGATAGAGTGAAATATGGATTATATTGAATGTCAAGATAAATAATTTGTGTCCTTTATGGAACATGATCATAATACTAGTGTAATAATACCATAGGATGTGATGACTAGGTGATTTATGTTACACTCAAATAGGTCATCGATGTTGATAATATTTGAGAATTGGTCGTATAGAAAAATCAATCATTTATATCTGAAATGTAATTTTAATTATTTTAAAAGACAAAACCTTTGTAGTTTATATAATAGGATACTCTAAAATCATAATAGGAAATGTCTCAATATAGATAGTGTAATCATATAGAACACCCATAACTATAAACAACTTTATTATCATTATGGATATACTTTAACCATTTATGTAACAAAGATGTGATTTTGAATATCTTATGTATCTATTTTTGTCCTAATAACATGCCAAATGTGCCAGTTTTGGGAAAAATAATAGGCAGGTAGTGATACTTTTAGTACCTACCATAGGTGGTAACATAATTCCCCCAAGAGGTTTTTTACATTTTTGTTTTAACTTGTTTTAGATTTAGTGATATAAACAAGTATAAAAATATTAAACTTTAGATTACATAAAATTTGTCATTTACCTTACAAATACAAATTATAATAGAGAATTAGTTAATATTAATAAATACATAAATGACCAAGTCAGAGGTAACTAAATTATATATTTTTATGTCTGACTCACTATCTCTATAAAATATTTTGAAATTAGTTCAAGTTCATATGTGATCATTTGTCTTGGTAAAAAACTATCAGAATCATATAGGGTGTTGCAAAAAGAGGCCAAACACCTATGGTTACAATCCCTATCCAATGTATTCCATAACTATTCATATCTAATTTTTTGTTTAGTTCTACCAAAAATTAATGTACATACATATGAATATGATTTTTTTAGTTACTTTTGACCCTTTGTCTTATGAAAATACTAATATTTTGTCTTCTTTTCCTTGAAACCCTATATCCACTTTAGAAACCTGATTGACCTATAAAAATGGGTTAGAAATATGGGTTGGAAAACCTAGAATAAATCACACTAGTTTGTTAATCATTTTTTATGTTACCATATTCAAAATACTAAAATCATGTGTAGTTTTCCCACCTATGTGTATATGTGATCAATAGTGTTTCACTAGAATGCAATGCAAGTATTTATCTTTTGAAACTTGAAAACATGAAAATTTTACTTCACATTACTATTCAAACTTAGATTTTACGAATATCCCTTTGATGTTTTTTATATTTGGATGCTCTTAGAAAATTTCTCAATAATGTGAATATATATTTATTAATGTGTAAGTGAATGCAAGATGTTTTATAGGTAGGAATGGCCTTAGGCTTGGTGTGTATATGTAGTTGATTATTTAGAATTTCCTTCATAACCAACATGTGAAATTTTCATAATCTAACTCATGTGAGAGGCTTTAATTTTAAAGATAGTCATTGGAAGCTCTAGGATAATGTTAAAAACATTATACAATATAGAGAACTACCAATGTCTAATAGATTTTAGAACTATCCACATAGATAAAAATGGTGATAGAGAATATGGAAATAGTCTACTTAGGATAACATATCATTATGATATATACTATATAGATCTTATATACATTTGACAAAAAAATATATTGGCCAAATCTATAGATAGTTTAATATCTAGGAGAGAATATGAATGAGAGTTAAATATGTACACACAATTCATGTATGTTAAAGATACATATAAAATGATAATTAAAAGTGTCTAATACAAAATTTATGTGCTATCAATACCCCAATTTCAATTTAGTATTGAAAATTCTATATTAAACGTATAAAATAAATAAAATTTATACCTAAGGTTAATAAAATTTGATATTAATGGGTATGACTTAAATATATATCTTGATCAATTTAAAAACAAGAAGAAAATATATAGAGATAAATTTCCACTCATGATAGAAAATATAAAATAATATAAATCATTTAACTTATTTTAAATTTCTAAATAAAGGAACGAGTAAACTTATATGTATGAAAACTAAGGTGCTTTATGTCATACCCTTTTGGATAATTGATATATTATGACCCCAAAAAAAATCATCATAAATATTTAATGAAACCCCAAACTAGGTTTATATGTACAATATGGAACCCACACTAGGTTTCTATGTAAATTTAAAACTTTGAATCAATCCATGCTAGTAGTTTTTAGATAAGAAGTGATTATGTAGTAAAATTAGACCCAAACATATAAATATAAAAGTGTTTACATGAAAAATGTTCATGCACCCAATTTGATCCATTTGTACCTTAATGCAATATATAATTGTTAGTGTATGATATTATTTTCCATGTATTTACTTATTGTGGATTGTTCCTTCACATGCATTTTCCTAAAATTTTAGAGTTAGATATCTTAGGTGTACTTTGTCATAGGGACTGACACTTGAAAATAATTATTGTATAGTTGGATTTACTCTTTGAACACATATTCTAGGTATAGGGACTTACATTTTATTCTTGAGTCTTTGACCACTTTTCATAAAGGAGTTACACATTTAGTGTCCTACATGTGCATATTCATTTTGTGATATATTTTAGTTGAGTGTTTTAGATTATATTATGATTAATTACATTGAATTATTCCCATTTATTTAATTTTAATTAAATTATAGCTACATTGTGCACTTCCTTATCTCGTGCTTGTATTGAACTGTTGCATTCACTTGACCCAGAGATATTGGCATAATCCCTAATATGGTATTAGAGAATCAATGCTATTAATTTTTATGGTTATTAATTTGTTTTTAGTTTATTAATATTGAAATTATTATTTGTAAAATCATTTATACTTGCATAGGGGATCATATATTTTGTAATTTTCTTCTTCCATGTATCTAATTGTTGTTTCATGTTACTTTTTTGGTGTGTGTTGTCTATAGTTTTTAGGTGCACCATTATACTGGGAATTTATATTCACTTCCCACATCAAAATATTGGTATGATTAGTGGAATATATACTTGAATTATCATTTTCCATCCATATAGGGTGTGAATCTTTTTTAGCACCTTTTAACCAAGTGGCCATATACCTCTAAAGATATAGATCTCCATTGGTGCTTTAATCTCTTCCAATGCAACACTTTGTTAGATGGAATGTGTATGGTGTGTGAGTTATTTTGGTAGAAACACAAAAATGTATCTATTTTGATTCACCCCACTTTTAATAAAATTCATTTTGAGTAAAACTATGTTTAATTTTGTGTTAAATGGGCCATTAATGGTAAAAAATAGAATTTGTAATAACTTTTGATAGGCAACTCAGATTTGAGTGCATTTTTTTCAAAAGTGATTATTTTTTCATGATAATTATATTGGAATCATTTATATTATAATATCACTAAAATTAGAATGTGCCGAAATGTGGGGGTTGATCTAAAATAATTTTAGTAAGGTGTTGTTTGTCTCTTTTCATTTTATTTGAGCCTTTTTTTAATTTATGCAACCAAAAATGTAATTCTAAATTATGGATTCTATTTTTTTAATTCCTCTGACACATTTTAAATTTATGAATGAAAATATAAAATGAAAATAATTTGAATTAGGGGTTTATATCACATAACTATGGGTACTAGGACTAATCAAATACTAATGCACAAAAATTTAAATGGTTTAACCATCATGACAAAGATTTTTGATTTTTGTGTCTTTATGTGTCTCTTTATTTAATCTATGTTGAATATACAAAAAATCCTAATGAAGTATGAGCCATACTAAAAAGGATCTTTTGGAAGATATGTGTGATGAGAGGTCATGAACTAGAGAATGAGCTCATTAATTTGAGCCCTAGTAGTTTTGACACCCTACAAGATTTTTTCACTAAGTTTAATCTTTGAGATTATAGTTAGAATAATGTGTAATAGATAAGAAATATGATCAATTTCTTTTTTCTATACTCTCTAAACTAGGTCTAGATTATTTTATTTTCATCTCTACTTTTCATTCTATCAAAAGAGTTCTTAGAACCACATAAAAAATGCCCTCTTTAGATGATTTTATTGTTGGATTAAATCAAGAGAAATAAAATTTAATTTAGATTGGCACACTAAATTACTCAAAACCACAAGTTCTAATTTTTGGTAATGGGAAACAAAAGGAATGAAATAATAAGGATGAGAAATAGAATAAAATATATAAAGAGAATAAGAAATAACAAAAACTTGCCTCCTCCAAAATAGCCACTAAAACCTCCTTTTCAAAATCTAAACCTAATAAAGAGAAGGTTAAGTATGCCTATTACAATAAAAATGGGTATGGTGAACACAAGCATATGAATTATCATATTGACCACCTAAATCACATTCTCAAAAAGAATAACATACGTGTTACTAAGTCTATCAAACAAAATTAATCAACTCTAGACTATTATAAGGAAAAATAAAATGGTAAATATAAAGTTATGGTCAAGGATATTTTAATTATTTTATCTCTAACTTCTTCATGGGTTATTGAGTCAAGTGATTTGCACCATATGGGTTCCTCACAATTTGAGTTCTCTTCCTTATATCCATGTATCATATCTTATATCACAATGGGTGATGACACTCTGGTAGTAGTTTTAGGGAGAGGGTCTATTGAAGTGAATGGAGGAACATTCTCAAATGTTATAGGTTTTCCCTCATATTAAACTAATTTTATATCTATGTACTAGATCAATCATATTGGTAAGGGAATGAAATTAAAATTTTCTCAAAATTATGTACTCATTAGAGAGTTGCATAGTGAATATATAGTAGTAGTGGGAAGGGAAGATCACAAACATCATTTATACACCTTCTCACACTTTGCACATGATATTTATCCTACTGAATTAATTACTCACATAAATGAGGTTATTAAACTATGCAATGAGTGATTTAGACACCTTAACTATCACTATTTAGAATAACTTAGTATACATGATATGGTAATGGGTTTTCTTCACTTTCATTTCTCTAAGGGTATTTTTGAGGGTTACACCCTTGGTAAGAATTATAAAGAGAAATATGACATGGGAAAAGTATGGAGGGATATATAGGCATTAGAGCTAATGTATAGTGATGTATTTGGGGCATATCCCAAACCATATATGACTTAAGCTAATTTTGTTCTCACATTCATTGATCATTTATTGAGGTATACATGGCTATACTTCCTTCAACATATGTTTTATGATTTCAATAATTTATGAGACTTCAAGGATATTATGAAAAAATGATATGGTAAATTAATGAAAGTTATGTGAATAAATAATGGTGTTGATTATGTCAAAAATAGGTTTGATATTTTTTACACATTATAGGGGATTGATTTATAATGTATATTTCTATGTAGTCCTCCACATAATGGTGTATCAAGTGCAAGAATAGGTCATTGAAAGAGATGGATAACTTCATGATTTAATCCAATTACCTACACCTTAGTATTAAATAGAGGAAATCAACTATGATTCCTATATTTAGAATTAGGTTCCTCATAAATCCTTAAAATAAATCACTATTTTTAAGGCTTGGAATAATAATAAATTGACAATTGAGTATTTAGAGGTCTTAAAATCTCTAGCTATGGAACACATACCTAACAATAAATGCAATGATATTGAACCTCAGAGTAAGCCTTGCATCTTTTTAGGTTACCAAGATCATATTAAGGGATATTATATTCTTCATCTAATCACACATGAGGTGTACACTAAGAGAATTAATCACTTTCAAGAGTATTTTAGACTCAACACTTGACACTTTTCCCACTTCGTTGGAATCACTTGGATTTGATAATGGTTCTAACAAGTTAGATCAATTTGAGTAAAGTCAATAGGTTGAGGACTCTTTTTTTAATTTAGATAGTGAGAGTGGTGATGGCCATCCATATCCATCCACATCTACCCATACTTCAGAGGATGAGGATTCAACACCTGACTCACCTACTTCTAATTTGATTTGGGTTATGCAAACACTATAGAGTGTAGATACATGTGTTTATGATCCTTTAGATGTCAAGTATACATGTCCAGGGTTTTATAATGGGTCACATGATTTATATGCATATGCCTCTATTCTATAGAATTTTTAGGAGGCCTATGCCATTCATAAGTGGGACACTACTTTTCATTCAATTTTTATTTCTTTTATTAGTAAAAACACTTTGGATTTTACACACCTTCCTAAGGGAAAGAATATAGTTCTATATATATGGATATATCAAACTAAGTATGCAGTATATGGGTTGGATGATAATTTCAAAGCATGATTGGTTATGAAAGGTTTTTCACATGTGCCTAGAATTGAATACACTAAGACCTTTGCACCAATTGAAAATATGACTCACTCTTACCATTTTTTAATCTTATCACTGGGATGTTAATCAAATATATGTGAAGAGTGATTTTCTTCATGGCTACTTTAAGGAGGATATTTACATGGAGCATATATAAGGTTTTGTTGAGGACTCTTACTTAGTATAACGACTTCAAAAATCTATCTATGGCCTCAAACATGCCCCTCAAGATTAGTATGTCAAGATCGATTCCTTACTTTTATTATAAGGATTAATTAGATGTCATTCTAATCTGAATGTAAACTTCTTGTGGAAAAATTATTCACTTTAGATTCTAGTCTTATACATTAATTACATATTAATCAAAGGATATTATTAACCATTTATTACAATGGGGAACTAATATATTCATGATATATTTTCCATGATATACTTGGGCTTTTTGCATTGCTTACCTAGGATTCAAATCTCACATTTTAACTTAGGAATTACCATTGCACAATGTCAGTATGCTCTCAATTTACACGCTCAGTTTCACATGGTTGATTGTAATCTAGATATAACTCTCTTTCTATATGGATTAAAGTTTGAGGTTAATTCTTCTACACCATTTGCTGATGCTACCTTTTATCAATAATGTATTGGTATTATCATCTACATAACATATACTAGACCTAAATTTTCATATGTTATATGCATGGTGTCCAAATTCATATAGCAGATTCATGAGTTGTAATACAAAGTATATAAGATTATTATCCACTACATCTATGGTCAACATATATTTGGGATATATTATAGAGTTGGAATTGATGTTTAATTGGTTGGGCACACAAATTCAAATTGGCCTAGGAATCTTGAGCATCACAAGTCCACTTTAGACAAATGTTTTTCCCTTGGTTTAATTATGATTATTTTATCATGAAAGAAGTAAAATGATATTAGTTTGTTATCTATTGTGGTATAATACAAAATATATGTTAATGATTCTACTAAATCTATTTGGTTTCATGGGATTCTCACAAAGTTTGGTATCTAATTTAGGTGACCCATAGTCATCTTTTACAAAAACTAGAGTATAATTTATATTTTTAGGAATTCAGTTCAACATCATTAGATCTATAACATATAGATTCACATGTATTTCATCAAGGAGTTCATTCAAGGATAGGTCATATATCTAAGATATTTTAGATAAAATTACTAACATCTTCACCAAACTCTTTGTTGAATCATGTATCTTCAATTTTGAGTTTTCTTAGGGTGTGAGTTGTATCAACATCATCTTTAGGGGGGCCTTACAGTCCTATTCATATTTTATCTTTTGGGGGTAGTTTTTCCTTTGGATTGTATCCTTTTGTCCACTTTATGATAGTTACATTGTACTTGGGTATCTCATTAGACCATGTTGATGGGATACATTTCTATTACCCACCTAAGTTATGCTTAAGAGGTTAGGGTATTAATGTAGGATATTAATTTCCATGTTTATACTTATTATGCATTATTATTTCATATGGGATTTCCTAAAATTGTGGAGTTATCTTACCTAGGTGTAATTTTTCATAAGGATTTATACTTGACCACCATTATTAGCTACTGGGAGTTATTCTTTGACTAGATATTCCATGTATAGGGAATTAGATTCCATTATTAGGTCTTTGAACTATTTTTATGGAGGAGTTACAAATTCACTCTCATATATTTTCATCTTCATTTTGTGAGATATTTATTTTAGCATTTTAGTTGATCTTGTGATTACTTGCATTGTATTATTCTTGTTTATTTGATTTTAATTAAATCGTAACTATATTGTGATCTTGTTTGACTTATGCTTGCATTAAACTAATGAATTGTATTGATAAAAATATATTGGTATAATCCCCAAAAATAATTCCATAATTTATATTTTAATATTACCTAATTTGATCCATATAAACTCATATATCTACTCAATATGATAATTTAATTAAATCTAAATATCAATCAATCTCATATAATTTTCTAGTAATTTATTATAATTCTAAAAAATTCCCCATATATGCCTCACATATGTGTCAATATATTGTAATAAATCAAAAAATATATCTCATTCAAATCACATAATTTTATCCAAAATATGAATCAAGTATCCATTGTAGACACCCCATTATTGACACAATACGCTTCCAATCAAGCTTTAAATTTATTTTTACCAAACATTATAAATCAAACCTAAAAACTACTCAAATTCCCATATTTGTCCACATCAAACATTAGTGATCAAAATCATGTTGAGGAATCCCTATTTTGGGTATTATATCATAAACAACAATAACCTCTTCTAAATTCATCCCAAGTAATCTTGTGACCTGACAACTAGTAGTTTTGCCTTTGGACCCATTAAGCAAGGCACTTGAATAATTCCTAAAAAGATAAAATGATAATGAAAATGAATAAAATAATTAAAATATATTAAATTATTAGCAAAATAATCCATTTAAAATTAATGAATATCTAAAAATTTAAATTCAAAAATGTTAAATATAAAGATTCTTCATCATTGCTTTTGAGAGTTGTCATGCACTCACAAAATATCTAACAAATATCTAAATTTGTGAGACATGCCTCTTAATTGAAAATCATAATTACATTCTACCTCCTTAACTCAACCATGGTATAATTAACTCACCTAGGGTTTTCTTGAACTCAACCATGCTTAATCCTAACTTAAATCAACTTGGGTGAGAGTTAACTTTAGAGGCTATAAATAGAAGACCTCACACATTGATCTTTAAGATTTTTTTTTGTAAAGTTATTATTCTAAAATACATGAAAAATATTTTTTAGAGAAATGTTATTCTGCCAAAATACCTCCAAAAATATTAATTGTAGTACTACCATGCCAATTTCATAATCCAAGCCAAGATAAGCCAACCAACATTACCAAGGTGATAAGGAGAAGTGGAACAATGGATATTCATTGACAAATATTTCTTTAGCACATATCCAAGTAATCCAACTTCATCAAACTAGCAAACTTTGAGCTACAAGGAGGATACAAGGGATTTTCTCTTTTGTTTTCTAGTTGTGTTTTAATTATGTTCTTGTTACTTATGCTCTCCCTAGTGTTTAGGCTAGAGGTGTTAGTTTTTAGAGTGTTTGTTTTGATTTTATTTTATTGACTAACACCATACCACTCTCCCATCTTGGATTCCTTATTCACATATATCATGTCTTAAGTCTCTATGATAGACCCATTAGCATGCTCAATTTTAAGGTGAGGGATGAAACTTTAAATCACCCATATTAAAATAAAATATTTATAAACATCATGTTATATATAAAATGTGTAAGCATGTGAAATATGTGTGATAACATGAAAATAAACACATATGAAAACATTAACCAGGGTATATAAGTGTAATGTCAATTAGATATAATAGTTACCACACAATAAAAATCCACATATAAGATGCATTATATATATCATGGAATCACAAATAAGTATAATAATGTGTGATATATCTCATGACACCAAAATATTATCAATAGTTTAGCTACACACACAAATATGTACATGATTTCATGACCATGATGCACACAAACAATCAAGAAATGACTCAATTCTAAAGCAAAATTAACCTAATAAAGATAACATGGATATGAAATAGACTATGGGATCCTTGAAACAAATGATGCATGATGTGACAACACATATTAAATGCACTCATAGAAAAATATTAGATAGTAGTTAATGATTATAATATAATTTGAGACACATCAATATTCACTCAATGTAATAATCATTGATAGTCACTCATAGAGCATGTGATGTAACACACAATGGTTACACATATAATAGTCATTTTAACACACATATATCATCAAATAATGTAATTTAAGATCAATGATCACACAATTTAACATAAAATAGTATCAACATACATATAAAAAGTAATTTGAGACTACACAAGTAATCTATGTCATCATTGAAGCATATAAAACTATAATATCTATGTAATACAACATCATAAATAGAGTATCCAAGATAAATTTATGTATAAATATTATAGATATATTAATATAATCAATTTAATGGTCATAAAAATATTTAACCTATAAAATTTACCAATATTTTTCTAGTGTAGGCATGCCTCCAATGTAGAAATATATCCCTTAGGTGTAATGAATATCCTACTTATGTATGTACATATATCATATGAAACATGTACATCATGTATCCCACTTATGTAAACTATTAATATCATGTGTGTGTAATAATTATATGTAATATAACATATATATGTTAAAAAAAAAATCACTCTTGTAACTAGCAAAATGTGCCATGCATAGGTCCCAATTTTTCATTTTTAAAATATTTTAATTCTTTTGAATTTTTGAAAATTTTTAATTTTTTGAATCATTTATGTATTTTGAAATATTTTCATATTAAAAATTGATCCCATAAAATGCATTATCAAATTTAGGTCTTGGATCGATGGGTATGAGTGTCACATTCTATGGGGAAGAAGTAACATATGTATTTGTATTGAAATCTAAGTAGTGATCATGTAATGTAACATATCCATCATTATCATCATATCCCATAATATTTATTTATATTATTTGAATATATATATATATATATATATATATATATATACAAGCCATAGTAAACCTATTAATTATGCTACAAAATATTAGTAAAATATATTGTTTGTTCTGTAACACATAAAGCTACTTATGCAGCCAACTTACGATATGATGTAATAGGTAATGTATTTTATGGAGCCTAAATATATGTATGATGTAATTCATGTTGAAAATTGAATTATTGTAAGATAAGTTACCTATTTATGAACTAAATTTTTAAAATTAACTATTACATTTTAATTACTATAACCAATAAGATACATAGGATACTTATATGCAATACCTAGAACCATAACCACATGGTTTCTATAAATATAATTACCACATTGATATACCTAATATGGTAATAAAAATATTTTATATCCATTTACATAATACTAAATATTTTAATTCCATTATATTATGTGTAAAAAATAACTAAGGAACACTTGTTATAAGCCCCACCATAAGTGGGACACAATAACCTAAATGAATTTTTATCTCCTTCCATCTAATACTTTCATTATATTTTTCATACCAAAAAAATCATAATTTGTGTATCCAATATTAGTAAGTAATGTAATAGTGAAAATATTTTAAATTGATCCATTATCCACCATCACATTGTATATTGGATGTGATTCAATGTAAGTGTGTATACATAATGGTGCATTGATAGATTCATTGTCAAAAATATCATGATCAAATGTGTTTTTAGGTTTATGTAATTTTATAACCTTAATATTACCAACTTAAATATAAATGTGATTATTTTATTTATATTTATAATCATAATAATTTAGAGGATGACATTATTGGTAATTTATATGCACTTTAGGATTAGTCTTGATATCTTTTGTTGAATGATTTATAAAGGGATCACAAAATTTCTTCAACATCACATTCCCATTTGATTATTCCATTAAATAATTTTTAGGTGGGTTATCATCATTAATATCAATGATATTTTCATCAATCAGATCACATATCTTATGTGTTAATCCAAAACATGTGATCATAAAGTGTCACATTCATTTATGATGATCATAGTATGCATTTATATTGAACCCATTTTTTAAATACTTATTCATATCAACCTAATTTTTGGATGGAGAGATATGAAATTTCACTAAATTAACTTAATATAATATATTATTAATTTTGAATAACCATGTAAATTTCATTCTATTTGGAATTGATAAGATAAGTCAATTAGTAGGTTATAACACTACACTAACTATTGATTTTACTACATTCTTATCATCATTTGATTTATCTTTTAATGTTTTTTCTATAATTTTTTTTAATGGAATATGTTGGAGGATTAGATCCATATTTTAAACTATTCATAACAATAAGTTTGACTTCATGGAATTTAACCTTATGGCACAAATCATCAAATGATTGGAGGAATTTGAAAATAATATACTAATGCAATAGATCAAGTAAAATTTAACTAAATCTATCTTCCAACTCATTTTCATCCATAGGATTTTTCATCTTAGATAAACTATTGTTATAATGAATAGAATAGTCACTAATGGATTACTTTTATCCTTGATTAAGTTTTATAATTTGTGAATAATAAAAAATTTCATAAAAGAAATGACTTTGCATTGATGAGATTTTAGGTCTATCACACTATTAATCACAATGGATCTAGGAAAGATTTTACTTTGTTTCTATTAATTACTAATTTTGATTATTTATTCACCCTCTTGTTTATAAGGGGGCACCCTTTATTTAATGACTATTTCATCCATCTCTATATCCATAGATGCAGAGAAAGATGGAGTGAGTGAGCACAACATGGCCCTAAAGTAGGCAAGGAAATTCATCCCGAAGGTCTTTCATGAGGTAATGTTGATGAATCTAATCATGCACTACCTAATGTTACTTTGGATGTGATTTAATTTCAAAAATATTATCATTTATTTGAAAATTTTACTTTAATTGATTATTTTGTCGGCTGAGTCCCCCTAGAGAGCCTTCTAAAGCAATGGTTTCATAACCACTAGCAAGGCCATGGTGTCAAATTTGAGGGATTACAAAACCTTACAAAGGGATATTTTTTGTTTCACTTTTATAACCCATAACACTACAAAGATATTATTAACCATGGTCTTTGGTTCATCCATAAAAATTTGGTCATATTTTCTCACTTGACTCAAGACTTTCAAGTCTCTAGGCACACAAAATTGAAAGTGCCTGACTAGGTTGAATTTTCTAGCATGTCATTCCCCCTCTAACATTTTATTGACCAGCTCATAAAACCCATAAGACTCTTCATCTACCAAGAGTGGACTAAATTTTATATGGCTCATCCTTAGAAGAGGGTTTGTGTGGAAGTTTATTTATCTTATGTTTGAAATATTCTATTGATATATAAATTGGTTTTAACCATTTTTATTAGCATGTTTTGTATATCAAATTTTGAACACTTGATTTTGGTTTCAATCCTTAGACTACATGATCTGGGGGTGACCTATTATGGTTAACATGCCGTTTCTCCTTAAGAAAAAGGTGTATATGATGCCAAAGCTTCAAATGGAAATGTTTATAGTTAGACTACCATCACCAACAAAAAAATTAATTCTTCCAAAGGTTTTGGTAGGACATGCTAATAGTTGGACAACCATCACCAACAAGAAATAATAATTATTCCAAAGGTGATGGTAGGCCACAAAATTTGTCATTCTAGATTACTAGTAACAATTTTGTTTCAACCTCTACTAGCAAGGTTACCATACCCACCAAAGTGTCTCCATCTATTGTGCTTACATTGCATGTAGTAACCTCACTAGTGGAGATACCACCTTCAATGTCCTACTCACAAACCTCTCCTAGGGTGAGTTCCACTAAAGAAGATAGGATCCTGGTCACTCTAGACTAAAACTATGTATCACGACATTCTCATAGCCCATCTCCATCCCCTAAAGATGAGGAATAAATATCACATAAGTGGTAACCATTTAGAATAAATGATTACATGCCCAACAACCTTATGTATAATACATTTGACATGATGTAAATTATATCTAAGGAGAATGATAATATCCTTAATCTTATCCAATAATTACATACTCTTTGAATGTTTAAGGTCTTATTGATCAATTGCATAACTATGTGGTGAATAATAGTTACCAATTTTTCAATAACATGAAAATTCTTTGATTGCAAGATGTCAAGAGTTTTTACTTCCTATTGTAGAATGGAAGATGGATCATTTATCCTAGGGATATTTGTCAAGTTGTTGGGCACAATGATATGCGTGGTGGGACCATCACTTTTTTTTCTCTACATCTAGCTTTGAATATTATTTCTTAGGGTTTAGACCCTACCCATTGGGTGTTAAGGACCCTTTTTTATTTAAATAATTGCATTGTTAGGTTGGCTAATTTATATTTCTATAATGATGTTATGGAATGGGCAACCATGTGGAGATAGATGATTGACTCTATCCTAGATGCCCATTAGAACCTCTATGGTGACTTTAATATGATAGAGTCGACTGAGGATAAAGGACACCTTATGATGTGTTAGTGTACTGGAAATAGGGAGGCATGGTTTTACATGCATAAAAAACATAGGGTTTTTTAATCCTAACCACCATAAAATAAAGGATTTTGAATCCCCATGGTTCACCTAGTCCAACTTCCACCAAGGGGATGAGAGGGTATTTAACATATAGAAAGAGATTTACTTGTTGAACAAGATCATTTTTATTTTTCTCCAATTGGAGATAGGACTTTCTTTATCATTCCTAATACTTTTCTCTCAGATCATCACCCCATATATTTTAATTTTAAATGGAATTATCCTCACTTTAATCCTAAATCCACATAATTATACCTCAATATTTCTTACTTCAAACATGAAATAATGGTTGGGCATGTTGTTATATTTTGGAACTTAGTTCCTCAAACAAAAGGAGATACTAGTTGGAGTTAGAGATGGTTTGAATCATTATATTTCACTTCCACATTTCATTGGATCTATGGAAATAAATTAACTATCTTCATAAGGTGATTACATAGTTTTATAAACTATGAGTTCATTCTCACCTCATAGATCTAGAGAAGGCACCTTTTAATGTTCAGCTTCAAACTCAAGTGGCATAGTGGAGGCATAAACTCCATATTTAAGAAACACACACAAATAGATAGGATCTTAACTAAGAGATAATAGGAGCTAGATAAAAATTCGTGATAAAGTGAATAATGAATTATTTTCTATCCTATGCTCTTAGAGATCTACATATAGAATTAAAATTCTCAAGGAAGGAAATTCTGGACTTTCTAAACTTCAAGACATATTACAAGACTTTGTGCATCATTATCATGGTGTTTTATCAACACATATCTCTTATCCAGAAATGAAGGTGGCTCTCCTCTAATGTCTTTATGGATTTCTATGTAAAGTTTATAATTCTCAAAGAATTTCTTGATACAAGACTTTATCCCTCAGTGACCTTCATGAGGTTATTAAACAAATGGATATGGATAAAGCCCTTAGAACAGATGGTTTCCCATGTGAGTTTTATCAAACCCTATGGGACACTATTGGACCTAATTTTTACTAAGATTACACCAAATAAATTCTCTCTAATTATTTGGGAACCTTTGTTAATCAGGGTAATACTAAATTCATCCCCAATGCTAGTGATCCTAAAATTATCAATAGCTAGAGACCTGTTACATTACTTAATGTCTCCTATAAGATTATTACCAAAGATTTAGATCTCGAGGTAAGACACATTATCTATCTTATTTTTTAGAGTGAACAAATAGGATTCATTCAAAATAGATTCATCTTGGATAATGTCATCATTGTCTAGGAAGGTATGGAGTGGGATAGACTTATCTATAAAAAGGCCTTATTTGTTAATATTTATTTTTAAAAATCTTATGATCACATTCAGTGTCTGTTTATTTTTGAAATACTCTAGGAATTGGGGTTTGGTTTAAAGTTTGTTTACATTGTTAATATTCTTTTTCAAGATGTAAGGGCTTATATTACCATTAATGGCACCTAGTATTCTTAGTTTGAGCTACATCACTCCATAAGGTAAGGTTTACCTTTAACCCCATCCATATATGTTCTTGTAGTGGAATATTCTATATATCTTCTAACTAATTATTTTACTCAGTGTTTGGTGAAATGAATTTCTATCACTTAGTCTAAATGACAACTTCTAAATGGACATTTCATAGATGACTCATTTCTAACTCTCCAAGAGGAGGTATAATCCATTAAAAATACCATGGAATGTTTACATATATTTTGTTTGGCCTCAAGATCTTCCATTCAATGGAGGAAGACTCATTGTTATAGGTATTACTTGGGACCTAAACCTCATTGGATTGAATAATTTAAATGGTAATGGATTTTATCAAGGCTGTAGTTCATGTTTTTGGGTATTCCTTTTGCCTCTCAGACCTTTACCTATAAATTATAGTCATATGTGGTGGAAAGAGTAAAACTAATATTTATTTTTGGATAAATAAGCCTCTATCTTTTACTAGTAAGTTTAAAATATGATCTAATGTTTTGACCACTATGCATGCTTACTATTCCTCTTACTAGTCCCCTTCTAAAGTTGCCAAAAAAAATTAGAAAAAAATTTAAGAGATTTTATTTGGGCCAATTTTGAAGGACACAAGGGCTCCTAAGAGTTGCTTAGAATATATGTTGCCACCCTAAAGAATCTGAGGGACTGGGTCTTTCCAATATCAAACTCTAAGGGATTGATATAGGGGATAAATGGGTAATTAGAGTTCTTTCTAGGGATGAGGCCTAGAAGATTATTTTTCACCATTGTATTTTTGAGTGCCATCCCTATGGTGTGAAAGCATGGCAAGGCTGGGGCTTCACTCTCTACTTATTACCCTAGTGTCTATCAAAATCAATGGGACATTTTTTACTCAAAGTCTATGGAAATGTTAGGATAATATTAAGCCTCACCTTAGCTTGGATAGTGATGGGATCAAAAATGGCCTCTTTCTTAACACTTAGTCTCTTTGATTGTCACCTTGTTTTAACTTTCACAATGTTCCCTTTGCCTTAATCCCCTGGGTTAAAGAGATACACCTTTTTAGAAAAGGTGTAAAGGTTATCGGTGACGTATTTTATAAATAAATTAGGGTTTTCCTCACTTAAAATTAAGTTCAAAACAAATATCACCTAATAAATTCAAATTTACATGTTATTTCAAACATTCAGGGTTTTATACCTGATGAATATTTGCATAAAATTGGAGTTAATTCTCTTGTTCCTTGATGGAGGGATTGGTATCGGCCTAAAACCACCCCTTTCACTTGATACACTCCTAAATTAGGATATCAATTACTATATCCAAAACATGTTCCAACTAATATGCTCAATATTAGGTAGAATATTCATTCTCATGAAGGGATCTAGGCTAAACATTTCAACATAGTGTGGTCTAATTTTACTAATCATAAAAAAGCTCATTTTTTATGGTGACTTATCTACCAAGGCTTTATTTTAGGTGATTGTATCAAGTATCTAGGTGTGCCTATCTTGCCATCAACAAAAAATAATGAAACATCTCGTTTAGTTTTGTCCCCATGCTTAGTTTATGTGAAATTGGATGCATTCCCTTTTCTAGAAATTTCACCTAAAATTCTTCAAGCAGAAGATGGCTCTCTTCAGGGATTCATTTATGCTTCCTAATAAATATAATCTATTTTGGCAGATATTTCAAGCCAACATTATGTTTTAAATTTAGAAATATAGTAACTATGCTTGTTTTAATCAGGAATAGATGGAAAGTATTTTTTCTATTTATAATAAAATTATTGTTCTCTCTAATGTCACTCTTTAGATTCAAATCCAATCATAAAAGGTTCATATGGAGCTTAACCACCTTCAAAGTTTTTTCTATCACTAGGGGAATGTTCCATGTGTAATCATTCAGGAAGCTCTTAATCCCCCATAAAATCCTTCACCACCTCAAGGATGAAGATGTTAGCCAAGATGGAAGTGATCTAAATTTAGATGTAAGATTTATTTTCCATGTTGATCACCACCTCACTAACCTTATCCTCATCATGGTGGTTAGATTGGTTCCTCCTACTCTAGCAGGTATGCTAGGGACTGGGTATCTCCTCCCTCATCCAAGGATGGTGTGAATAGACTCTAGGGTTTGCCTCACCAAGACAAATTCCCATACCTAGTTTTGGTTATTTCCATTGAAATAAATCAAATTAAGACCTTGGATGAGTTAAAAAACTCTAATTAGGATCCTTTGATTAATTATGGATATCCTCCAACCATGGGAAGATTGGGTGATAAGCCACTAGGTCTACCATCTCCTTTGCCTCCTTTGAAGTTCATGTTTGTTGCTACTACATAAGTGTTCTCATTAATGGTATTTGTAATTTGGTTTCTTTGATTTATTGGTATGTGATGTGATATAACTATCTCTAGTGTGTTCACTTTGTGACCACTTATTATGACTTTTCTTGAGGTTTTTCTTGTAACCCTTGGTGTGGACTTGCTCATGGGGTGTGACTTTTTACACCATTTTTCTATATGATTAGAATTTTACCTAACTAACCAAAAGGTTAAAGGCATACACTAATTAGAATGTAAGGTTATAATATAATCATAAATTAGAGTCCTTAAAGATCTTTAGAAATAACCTAGTCAAGAACTTGTCATTAGATTCATTAGCCAAACATGTTGTGTGACAGCCTCTAGGATTTTATTTTGGATCACTTCTACCATCATATAATGTAAGCTTAGGTATAAGAAATATTTTATGTAAGGGATAATATGAAATATATAGGACCAATGGTATGCGTAGTAATGCTTGAGAATAAATCAAATGACCTAATCCAAAAGAACAATGGTCTAATTATAAAATATTATATTGAATGTCGATGATAGTTTGAACCAGGTTTTGGGAAATAGGCATAAAATAGTGTATATCAATAGATTATTTCACATTTTTAGAAACTTATATGGATAAAAATCAATTTTAGAGATATATAAATATAAAACTAGTGATTAGTTTGTGTTTCCCCATACCATGGGTGGGAATCACATATCTAACCATAATATGTTAACTTATTTTAGATTTATTGATCTAAAAATATAAAAAAAAAATATTAAATAAAATATATAATTTACCATAAAAATATTAATTACACTTTAAAAATATAGATATGACCAATAGATAGGCACTTAGATGATATCTTAGTCTTTTTTCTCACCATCTATTGACAATCCTATATAATGAACTAAAATGGATTTTTTTTATCACTTGGCTTAACAAAAAACTCTTAAATATATCATGATGCTATTGGAAAAGAATAAAGACTTATGATGAATAGTTTTATCTATTATCTATTACAATTGTCTTTATGTAATTTTATAGTTTGTTTTCACAAATATTGATGCACCTGTATATAAACATGATTTTAGAAGGATTTGTAATCATTGGTCTTGAGTGTATTTTTTTTTTTTTTAATCATTTTACTTTAAACCTTAGCTCTAGTTTAACTCTTTTGTACCTATAATATTGAGTTATATATAAGGTTTGGTTAATCCCAACCACACACCACTTAGTGATTGAGGTTTCCTATATTCCAAAGATGGGTCAAACCGCATGTATTTATCCTAGCTAAGTGTATGTCTTCTCAATAGTATTATGATA
>JARHVA010007597.1:200000-380000 GCA_037957365.1 Torreya grandis | reverse complement strand
ACACACACACACACACACACACACACACACACACACAAGAGTAAAGTGTTGTTCCCCTATTGTTGGTATAATATGAATCACTTATGTAGTCAAATATGTATACAAATGAATAGAAGCAGTATGAATAGTATAATAAAAACGTAATTTATGATGAAAAATTATAAATTTTGGATTAATATTATTTAAAATTTCATAATGTGGTTTCTCGACACTATTTTCCTTATCTTCATTTGCATTTTTACCCTCTACGATAAAATTCAAGATAACATATATGTCTTAACATTGTTAACTATTTATTTTTAGATAATTGGAAAAAAAAAATATATTTTTCGGATATACACCATTAATATCATTATGATGTATATTACCATGATATTTAGAATTATATTCGATATTTTTTTTCAAGGGTGAAATCCTAGATTTTATCAAGTCCCTACAACCTAGTACAAACCAACTAGTTAAAGAAATAATGAAAAATAAATAAAACAAAAGATAGAAGGGTAAAAATAGACTAGAAAATAAGAAACAAAAATGAAAAATTAGTGAAAAGGTATCAAATCTTCCATTATACAAAAAAACCAACATAGATCAGATAATGAACTAACTAAACCAAACACACTATACCATCAGTTTATTCTTATCATTGAGAGCAATACAAGAAACTTCCACCATAAATTCACCTTATTATCCCTAGTTCTATTAATTGAACCATTTTTGTTTTACATAGGCTTGATTATCATATAATTCCCATGATTTAGAATAGTGCATTTTATATTCAATGAATTAAGATATGTCTACAACTTGTCTGACTTAGTAAATTGAAGATCATATAATGTAATCAAATAACATCCATTTCAATAGATGTTTATATTGGGAGCATGACTAAATTATATTTTATAAACCTAACCAAGAGATATGTTACCATAAAACACCATAGAAGAGGGTTCTGAATCTTATAGTAAAATGAAATTATTTAATAACCTTAACTATGTCTAGTTACATAAAATAAAACTAATATAGTGCTCACCAAAATTTGTGTCACAAAGTGGGATGGTTAAAATAAATAAATAATAAAGGGATCATGGTAGTAAAATTGGGGCCCAAATCACCTAAAATAAAAGATGGAAATCAAATAAAACCTTGTATCTACACTAAGTTTAAACATAGAGGTAATTTAATAAATGATTTATACATTAATAACACATATTACTTATACAAAATCTATCAAATTAAATAACAAGAGTTAGGAATACTTACCTTGGGTGAAAATTTCAAGTGTAAATATCTCTCTTGGACAATGGTGCTTTGTAAAAGGTTGATGTGGCTTTGTAAGGATCAAAGTTTAGAAATCAGCTTTAGGATAAAGGACTCCTACTTTACATCCAATACATCCCATAAGATAAGTAATATTATCTCCAAGGAATACACTCAGTGATGGTTTCTTCAAATGTATATTTAGAATAATTGAAAAATATAATGATGTGAAATGAATAATCATTAATACTGGATTGAAATTATTATTGTATTTATAGCAATGGATAATTATTAATCACTCCAAAATTTTAGCTGATAAGATCAGCTAGCTCAATCCAATTAGTTAAAAAAAGTTACCATTAGATGTCAAGATAAGTCAACCATGTTGAATTAATTCCATAAAATGTTCTTAATCATTTTTATCAAGATCAACCTAGATGGCTTAGTAGGAAAAGAGGGTAATTGATTAGTTAGGGGATATTTGAAAAGAGAAATGATTAGAGAAATTTGTAAATGAGATTTATATTTCTTAGTGAGTTGGATAAGAAATTTTTGTAATGGGTTTAGGTAATGATATATTTGACCAATAATATTTCAAATCACTAATGGTATACCCACCTCTTTCTTAGTGAACCCTCTAAGGCATGCACTCAGAGAGATAAAAAATTGATAGGTTCATACAAGATAAAAAATATTAATAAATGATTAAATATAAAAATATTGTGTGTATACATATTCCCCACTCAAATATCATCATGTGTCACAAAGTTATAACATGGGATGGTGCTTTAAGAAACAACATTGAAACACACAATGCTAAGTTAGAAGATTATAGTATAAAGTAGCAAAGAATTGATAGTAAGTAACTTGTAAATAATTGAAATTACCATATAGTAACTTGATTTACCTTTATCACTAAATTTGTGTCTTATTTTTTTTCAATATTGATCATGGAGGGTGGATTTAATTGCATTATAGAAACTCTAAGGATACAAGGATAAAGATAAAAATAAAATAAACACAAGAAAATCAAAAGGAATGAAAAATTATGTAATTAAATAAGTCATTAGGGAAATTGGTAAGATGATATGATAATTTATATGTTAGAACCAAAATACCAATGAAAATATAGTAAATGAGAGTAAGTTAGGTTAAAAAAATCCAAGGTTAATAAATGATCCAAAGACTCAAAAAATGTACCCTCTGTAAGAAAGGTAATGAAATAGATCCAACTAAGGACACATGAAACTAAACTAATGAAATAAACATCAAAGTAAGAGAATTAACTATCCATACAAAAACAAAGATGTAAAAATAAAAACAAATTAAACAACATTTTTGAAATAGTAGTTAAAATCCTTAATAAAAAAAAGGAAAAACTAAAAAATGGTTGAAAAATAAATTTAGAGTCTTAATCATACCAAGTGAAATCGAATAAGGATAATTAAATTATTAAAAAATTATCTCATAATAACTCAAAGATGCAACTTATATTTGAATGATAGATGAACTAAAAAAAATTATATTCTTACCTATTTGAAAGAGATAAAGAATAACATTTTTTAGATGTTTAAAAAGTATTTAGAAATAAAATTTCTTGTCAATGGGGGATATGAAATGGGTGGTGGGGAAAATGAATATGGAACCAATGTGAATAATATTTATTGGAAACAAGACACTCAAATCAAATTTTCAAGACAAAAAAGGCATTCAATGTTAAGGACTAAATATCTTTCCCTTTCCACACAAATTTGGGTTAGTGAAGTATAAATAGCATCCCATAGAGGTTATATATGCAATAAAAATAAAATAGACCTACCTTACCAAAAATATGTTGCCGGTTCCTCAGGGCCACTCATAGATTTAGTCTATTTTCATTATTGGGTGTTTGTGTGATAAAGTAAGTTATCACTATAAATATATTTTGAAAATATGAGGCCTCTAGTTTTAGTCTTCTATCCTACCACATCCTAATGTATCTCAACTCTATCATGAGACCAACCAAGGAGTTTTATATTAAAATAAGATAGGAGATGCGCATGATAATAATCATGTCTTTTTATGTGATTTGAACTTTTGAATGTTTTTTTTCTTGTTTCTCATTTTTTTTTAAAATATTTGGATTTTGAATTTTTTGGATTTTATCTATTCCCCCTTTATACGTATTTAGAAAACTAAACATGGGTGTTAAAAATGAATATCATTAGATAAATTACACTTTGTTCCTAAGGAAAAAAACTTATATATCATTTTGTCTAATTCTCTTGTACTTACACGTTAGAAAAGAGTGATATCTTAAAACCGAACATGGTGTGCCCATAGTGGAATACAATGAGGGAGAGGATGAAAATGAACATGTAATGATTTAGTTACCTCAAATCATAAAAAATGTGTAGTTTAAACATGGTACATTGATAGGTAATTATAATCATCATCATAAATAATAGTGTAAGTGAATGTAGACATAATAATAACATGTGAAAGTTGTTACCAAAAAATAATATGAGTAGTTTTAAGAGTATGAATCAAAAACTCTCAATCATTGCCTTATTTTTTTATGAAGACATTTATCTATGATTTTAGACAAAATTATTTTATAAAAAAAATATTTTTGATGAAGGCTTATTCCTATCCAAGTTCTTACATTGGAACTCACAAAAGGAAAACCCATGAGGTGTAAAAATAAATTATGTTTGTAAAGATAGAAATTGATGACTCGATAGAGACTTGCAAATGAAAAATAAAAAAAATATATTCATGAGGATAATTTGGTCCTATCCATAGTATTATGATGAAACTCATGAATGAATATATGAAATAATGTAGATAGACCAAAGGATCAATGATAGGAATTAAAGACACTAAAGTTGATGCAATATTGTACTTTGCAAATCTTTCAAAAGCCTAAAATAAGTGTTATCACCAAAATATATATAAATATATGAATAAAAATATTATTGGAAATGACATTTTAAGAAAACATACTTCTTAAAAAATTGAGCATTAGTGGGTTATTTGAAAATATGTCTTTCATTTTTTGTATTCTTTAAGTAGTAGGACCAAGAATATATTTGACCACATCCCATAGATTTTTAGCATACTTGCCTTATTTATTATGGGTATAATCTAATTTAAGGATGAATTAACCCACATTGAAGGTATGTAAATTGAATTTTTGTTAATGTTTTTTTTTAAATTCGAGAATTATATTTTTGATTATGTTGTAACTCACCCATATGACACTCATCAATAAGATCCAAAGCATGTAGGAGGGTATCACAATTATTCTTTAAATATAATTATATGAAGAGAGATATGTAATTATGATAGTTCAAATTATAGAGGTAATATAGATTCAAAACCATATACTAAAGAAAATTATGTTTCCCAAATAGTAGTAGAGATTCTAGTGAGATAAGCTGCCCAAAATGTAGGATAAAGTTTTAAATACCAGTCAGAATGGGAATATTGAATCATATTTTTTAGAATATTTTTTTTAAAAATTAGTGGCATTCTCTTGGCCATTTCATTTAGGATGATAATGTGTGGAAAATTTATGAATTATTTTAAATTTACCGCATAATTATTTCATATTATTACTCATAAAATTCCCACCTTTGTCAAAAATAATGGTATTTTGAATTCCAAAACAACAAATGATTTGATTAAGTATAAATTTGGAGATAGTGATACTCATGGCATTAAAAAGGTGCATAAATTCAACACACTTATTGGAATACTCCATGGTTGTGATAACATGTCTATCTTGAGAATAAGGTAATTTAGTAATGAGATCTAGTACCCTCATGGAGAAAGGCCAAGGTGATTTTAATGTTTGAATCTCAGTAAATGGAGAGTGGATAATATAATCATACAATTGGAATGGATTAAATTTATTTATGAATGTGTGGCACTAGGATTTTACACAAAAATATTTATGCTAGTATAGGTCTTAGATCCCCTTTCTTGTTCATCCCTATTTCACCTTGTGTAAATATCTAATTACCATTTTACCATTTATCCTATGTAATTAAGTTTTATTAATTAATTTCACTTAAATAAATTAATTTTAATAATTACCTACCATAAAATATAAATAAATCCACCCAAACCATAATAAAGGCAAGTTGTTTTAACCCCTAATAACACCATCATAATCCTAAAATCATTTAAAAACATAAGGCTTAGATTAACTTCTCGATTGAAACCACTCTAATAATTTTGGTAAGTTTAGATTATAATCATTATTGATCCTTGAAATTGATGTCAAATTCATTAAATCAAAATCAATTTAACCATAGACCTTCTAGGCCAAATGATGTATTTTTTATACTTGTAATTACATTACAATGATGACAAATTTTATCTAGAATATCAAATAGTAAATTGGTCATTTATCGGAAGCCTTACACCTGCATCAAATCATCCACATCCATTCATAGATCGGGAATAATCCTATCAAATTTGTAGTTTGCTATAGGTTGGAAGCATTGTAAAGGTTAGCATGTCATTTTTTTCATTAAGTTTTTCATTTTGTTTTATATTTTGTTTTGCATTAGTTTTATCTCTATAATAAATATTTTAGTATCTCAAGCCATTCTAAGATAATCTTAAGCCATATTTAAGCCATATAAAATCTCATAAATTCATATTTTATATCCTTATCCTTAAATCCTTATCTGCACTAATAGAATTGACATTGATCTTGTAGATCAACATCAATCTTTACTAAAATCCCATTCTATGTAAACCTAAATCTTTCTAGTTGGAAATATGGTTTTAATTTTAGATCACTATTTATCAAATCCATAGGTTTATTTTAGATGAACCTACCTGGAGTTATTCATGACATGATTAATATTCAATATTTTCCCATAGTTCTACATCCTCTTTTCTTAGACCAAAGTAATATTTCCTTTGAATTAGGTACTTGTTCCACTATGTTTACCCCCACCTTATAATCCATTTATAATTATCTAGAAGTAATTCAAGATGAAGAGGACACTACTGAAGATTATTGGAACATCCATTTTACTAATCTGCATGTGATTGATAGACGGCCACTCTTTGGGGTGATTTGGCCAATCTAGGGTGTGGCTCATTTCCTTCATCAAACATATAAATCAGATTAGAAAAATTAATATTTTTAATTGTAACTACTCCATCCTCAAGAATCCAAAATAGAGCACTAATTATAGAGGGATTTACTATAATTTTATTCCATATGATAATAACATGATCTTCATAAAAATTATCATAGAATTATTTCACAATTTCTTCATGGAATCTTTGAAACATTTTAAAGAAATTAAACCAACCTACTATTTCAAAGATGTCTTTGCTTGCTTCATATTGCATCAATGCATCCAAGGATTTTGGTTCAATCTTTTTATTTATCCCACATATCTTTAGATCAAGTACTATTTAGTTAAAAATTTGACTATGCTATAAAATGATAGAGCTCCAATTCACATAGGGAATATTGGAAGCAAGAGGTTAGAGATATGACATAGAAATTGATGATAGAGATAATGCAATAATGAATAGTAAAGTAGGTTATATGATATTCTTATGATAATAATGATGATGGTAGTTATGGCTATATCTTCATAGCATGTGAGATATAATGGGAAGGTGATTTATTTGGTTAATTACTAATGATGTGTCATAAAGGTCATTAATGGTAGTACTGGGAGTAATAATCACAATGAATTACACATCATAGAAAATATTATTGAAAGAACATATATTTAAAACATCTTCACATCAATCTTGTTTGAAAATTCCATTTGGAAACATCATCACATCAAATCTATTAGAGGAGATATTTTTAAAATACCATCAGATCAAATCTATTATAAGAGATATTTTGAAAACATCATCACATCAAATTATGGATTATGGCATTGGTGGTTTAATGACATTGTGTTGATTATTAATGATTGAGGTGGATTATTCCCATTCATTTTTTTCATCTAAGGGGCATAGCTATTAGTCTTTGGAGCAAGCTTTGCATGATGACTAATCTGTATCTCACCATGTGGAAACTCTTAATTCATAGCAAGCTCTCAAGTGGTGCCTATTAATTATAATACCTTGAAGGTTAAATACACTCTTGTTCATGTTTTAAAATTATATTCTAGGAGATACCTTGAAGGTATTACAAAATACATAAAAATATCACCCATTACTGCCTTTCATGTAATGTAAAATTCCACTTATTCCTTGAAGGAGAAATCCACTCTTGTGCCTATATGAAAAGTATCTCCTAGGAGATAACTTGAAGGGGAAATCCACTCTTATTCATGTTTGAAAGGTATCTCCTATGAGACATCTTGAAGGTAATAAAAAATACTTCAAAATAACACCTATTCGTTCCTTCCATGTAAAGGAAAATTACACTTTTTCCTTGAAGGAGAAATCCACTCTTATGCCTATTTGGAAGGTATCTCATAGGAAATAAAATGAAGGGTAAATCCACTATTGTAAATTTTTAAAATGTATATACTATGAGATACCTTTAAGTAATTACAAGGGCCTTTAAAATATCACCCAATAGTGCCTTTCCTGCAAAGGAAAATTCCACTTGTTTCTTGAAGGAGAAATCCACTGTTGTGCCTATTTGAAAGGCATCTCATATGAGATAATGTGAAGGGGATATACACTATTGTGTATGTTTAAAAGGTATCTCCTATGAGATACCTTTAATTTATTATAAGGACCTTCAAAATATCACCTTGTAGTACCTTCCATGTAAAGGAAAATCCCACTTGTTCCTTGAAGAAGAAATCCACTCTTGTGCATGTTTGAAAGGTAACTCCTAAGAGATATGTTGAAAATAAATCCACTCTTGTACATGTTTAAAAGGTATTTCATATGAGATACCTTGAAGTTATTACAAGGGCCTTAAAAATATCACCTAGTAGTGCCTTTCATGTAATGTAAAATTCCACTTGTTCTTTGAAAGAGAAATCCACTCTTGTGTCTATTTTAAATGTATTTCCTAGGAGATACCTTAAAGATAAAATACACTCTTGTGCATATTTGAAAGATATGTCCTAAGAGATACCTTATATGTATTACAAGGGCATTTAAAATATCACCCAATAGTGCCTTGCATGTATAGTAAAATTCCATTTATTCTTGAAAGAGAAATCCACTATTGTGCCTATTTGAAATGTATCTCCTAGGAGATACCTTGAAGAGTAAATCCAATATTGTGCATGTTTGAAATGTATCTCCTAGGATATACCTTAAAGGTATTACAAGGGCCTTAAAAATATCACCCAGTAGAGCCTTCCATGTAAATTGAAATTCCACTCATTCCTTCTAGTGCTAAAAAATTCCCTTCCTATTGATGGACTAAATGTATTCCTTATGTCACTAGGGAATTGGTGGAAAGTAAGAAACTCAATTTTAAGTCCAGTAAGACTTGGGGCTTGAGTTGTTTATAAAACTACCACTAGGAATAGCTTAATAGTAGAGATATGGTCAACACTTTGAAAGTATTCAAGTAAACCCTATTGTAGGGACAATAGATGTTACATAGTGACACTTTATTCTTGCTAATATTTATTAAATTATTTCAATATTTGCAAATTATTTCCCCAAATATAAACAAACAATGGATATTTTTAAAATGAAATAAGATAAAGTGATTCATGGGTGGATTAAAAGGAGAATAGGGTAAGGCAAAAAAGAGAGTTTGCTTAAGATGACCAAAAGTATGAGGTTTTCTAACTTCTATGACAATAACACATAAAACTAACATTCACTAACTCTAACATATTAGTCAACTCTAAATAAATGTAATTTAAGCTTCAAAGGAAAATAAATTCATATGTCTAAAATAATATATTACATAAAATTACTCATTCACAATAAATTGCATAACATATTTAATTACAAATATGATGAAAATAGAGAAAATATACTAATAGAGTTGTTAACCTATTGTTAAACTAAAGCTAACAGATGCATATATTGAGTATTATTTCCAAATTAGTTAATAAGAAATAAAATATTATTCATCTAAAAGTGTGTAGAATAAAAACTACAAAACTACCCAATCAAGCACTTCAAACAAACTCTTGAATTCTTGGCTTTGTTGTATTAATTTTCATAAAAACTATTTCTGATTACAAATTAGGGGGAAACCCCTATTGTAGGCTTCTAACTTGCCTAAAACAACTTCAAGTGGGACCATCAAAAGGTTCCCAAATATAAAAGTGGCTAAAATGTTATATACAATAGAATATTCTAATTCAAATTCACAAAACATAATGGAATACTACCTAATGCCATAGAGGAGGTTGTTGTCTAGCTTGTTGATGTTGCCATTATTTTTTATTTGCCTCTTCCTTCATATATACCTCTACATAGGCTATGTAATCATGATATATATATGGTCAAAGTATAGGTTCATAGGTCAAAATAAGTCAAGTATCTCCTAGATGAGCTTTCTATTTTCTACAAGCATAGGCCTCAATGCTTCTTCAATGGCCTCTACTTTCTCCAGCGTCTGGTTAGAAAATGCCACAATATTCATCACCTTAATAAATGTCTTAGAGTTTAAAACATCCTACTCAAATTTGGATACAAACACCTTCATTTGGGCCCTAAATTCCTAGTCATGCATGAAGGATCCATCAGGCTTGGTCACCTTAGTGACCATGGCATCCTTCAACAACAAGGCAATCTTGAATTTAGTTTTCTCTAAGGATGTAGTTTCCACCTCTTCAATATCTTCCTCCTATTAATTAGGATGTTTTTTTGCATGAATGATATCCTCAAGTCGAAAAACAATAAGGTCTAGAAACTTATTATTTATTAAAAATATAGCCAAGTTTTCCAACTTGGCATCATAGAGTGTAAGTTTCTAGTCAATTTTGATGACCACTTTGGATTATAGGACCCCATCTTCCAACCTCCTCTTTAAGACTTTAAAAAAGTTAAAAATATTGATAACCACATTTATTATTTAGATTATAGTATTATTTAGCACTATTGATAATGCTTTCTCCTTCAACCTTTTCAATTCATGTTTCATCCCCTTCATCAAATAAATTATGGACTTTGCCTGGGCTTTAATTAAGGAAACATGGTCTTCTTCATATTCCTCCACCTTTCTAAGGCCGTCTTTCCTCTTTCTTGTCAAAGTGAAGATGGACTCTTCACTCTCATGGACCATAACTAAGCTTGATTTTGGATTCTCAACCTACCTTCTAACCACCCTCTTCATTATGTCTAATGTGGAATCAAAACTCATCATAACTTTAGGAGCATATAGGACTACCTAAGGCATCTCTTACCTTATTACATGTATGTTTTATCTAACCAAATTTATGATAGTATTAGGTGTTGGTTGTGTTGGAGGTGGATGTAATGGGGGTTCTTGGGTTGAGGAAGAGGCCAAAGTTAAATTATAGATGTATAAGTTCATTCATTTTAGTTACCCAAGTGTGTCAAATATGTATTTCAAAGGACCCATGTCAAGGATTAATGAAGGTAACTTTAGATGCACACTCACTTTTGTAGCTATGGTAATGTTAAGTGGCCTTTGAAAGGTGATTTATTTAGAAATGGATTTTAATGTCTTTATAGGCATAGGGTAACCAATAACAAGTGAGGAACTTATTTTGGTTACTTGGGAAGAAGCCATATGTGTGGTGGCATGAGAAATAAAATGGGGCAAAGTAAATCTCAAGGAAGTAATACCTTGACACATGATAGTTTTAGCTAAGGACTAGGTAAAGGTGGTTACAATAGTTGAAGATCATGAAGCCAATGGAGGGGTAATAGTGGGGGGAGAAAACATGAATGTGTAAGAAAAAGAAAAAGTAGTTTCAGTTGGGGGAGAATGAAATGGGAAAATATTTATAGTGGTATCCTATTATGTGATTGCATCTTCTACAATCTATTGAGAAGTTAATGGAGGAGTCACTACTCCTCTCATGGTAGCCTTGGTCTCCTTATTTCTTTTATAGACATTTTAAATATTACTTCCAACCAATGCCTACAACTCTTACATATAGAGCTCAATGACTTGTTGTAGTTATTCAAGATCAATGAGATCAAGGTTAGGTTGGATTATGATCTATATGGTAGCTCCCATGGTGGATGAAGAGAAAAATGTAAGACTTTGGGAGGGTTCATGTTGTCTACTTGATCCTCCTTGATTAGATCTTGGAGGTAGGCTCTGTCCACTTGAAGTAGCAATAAGTGGAGGTCTACATAGTCTATTCCTAATGAAAGGAACATTGTCTTCTTCCTTTTATTATTATATATCATTATAATCTTCATCGAACATGCTCCCATGAGTTTTTGGTGGTTGAGGATTTATAATATCTTATTTCTTCTCTTTGTCTAGCCTCATTTCTAGATTAATGTTATATCTTGTAGAATTTCTAAGGACCACCTCATCATTCATGTAATCCATATATATCCATTGATGCACTTCTTATTGGTGCTTATATTCCATTTCCATATCCTTATTGAACTTGAATATATGTTTGGAAATGACATTGTTTGGACCTAAAGGTCTAAAATCATCCTTAGGTAATAGGTATGAGTCCCTATGACTTACAACCATAATAATATCATACCACTTTGTGAACTTATTCCTCCCTAAATTTTAAGGAGTCTTGTGGGGTAATTTCTTCTTATTGTTTATGAATATACCATCAAATCCATGTATAAGTTGGTAAGACATCTCTTCTTTGGCTAGTTTCATAGGTACATATCTTGGAAACCTAAGGGGATCCATTATTACTCTTTCCATTTAGATGAATGTGAAATTTGCATATAGCTAATAACTTCCCATTTCCTTTAGTTTTTGTTTGACCTATGGGGGAAACCTTAGTATATCACATTAAGTGATTGATTTATAAACAATTAGGTAGAAATATTTTACAATTACTTTTATATTACACTTCAAGCAATGAATGTGCGTTGGATATAATAGTTGGGGCATGACCTCTTACCACTCAAGACATCATGAGTCAAGGCCTAGCTAGGTAGTTTCATAGATTTCATCTAATAGGTAACTCATCATGTAGAATTGGGAACCATTATTAAAATTGGCTTTCATCACATATATCAATTTCTTGTTAATGATTCCCCAAAGTGAAGGAATCTGTTGATCCTCCATGATTATCTATAGTAAGAAGATAGATATTATGTTTGCATAGCCAATATGTGGATTACCATATATTTTATTTAGTAGGGCCATGCCAATCCTAATTCCTCTCTTTAATTGATTAATAGATAAATTCCCTTGGTCATACATGAAGATAACTCTAGTTGGGTTAGTTACCTATGATGCCAATAGCTTCTTTGAGGAGTGCACCTCATACTAGTTATCAATTTCACTTTGGTTATAATATATTTATGTGGAAGGGAGGTCATAATACTTTTAAAATATTAGTGTTAATATGAAGGAAATAAAGATCCCTTGGTTTATTTACTTTATCAACTTGTCCTTACATATCATCCTTTTAAAGACACCAAAGACTAGGTCAGTGCATGGCATGACCTCTAGCTTCATTACAACCTTTTGGAGACCAAAAAAAATGGTTATAAGGATATTTTAAGCCAATTGGAATATGTGAGGCATTGTCTTGGCCTCATCAACTACCATAGATTCTTATACATTGAATTAAATTATGTTTTAAGGCATGTACCCTAAGTTTATGGCCTCAAGGATGAATTATGTGTCTTTGAAAATAATTGAATTTCCATACTACAATATGAATTCATAATTTCCAAAAGAGGTGATCTTATGTGAGGTGTAGGGACCTAATTGTGCCATTTATGTAATATTTTGGGTAGTAACCAATGTATTTTTATGTCTTTCTATATTTTTTGAGCTCAAACAATAATGACTAGGGTGCAACCTATGAATATCTTGAGTTTTTGTCATATTGGGAGAATGTAGCTAGTAGAGATAAAAAATGGATTTAGATTTAAATGAAAATATAGGTATTAATAGCTAATTTGAGTATCCTTTTGAGATATTTCTTTGATTAATGTAGCATAAATGTTAATTCTAGTTCATGTTGTATTAATGGTAAGCTCATCAACTTTTCATGTGTTTGGAAAAACATTGAGCTATTAATTTTGGAATTTAATTATATTAAAATTCAAATTTAGTTCTAGTTTTAATTGGATTCACCATCAATTTTAGATTTAAAGTTAGAGACTACCATCTTTTGACACATGGATACCACCTTAGATCTAGCTAGGTTCTTATAGGGATTTAATGTGACTAAGGTACTCAGTTGGCTCGATGTCCAGACACATGACACATGTATATTGTCTCACAAAATCTAAAAATGTATCTTAGTGTGATGAATCACTTTATCTTTCCTCATGGAATCTTTTAATTTGTGGTGAGCTCTTAGGAAATGCCTTATAATTTTTATTGGTTACAGGAGTGCCACACATTACTCTCATAGGAAATTAAGGTTTTGCTTTGCCAAGTGGCTCTCTAAGAACCCTATCAAAAATTTAATTGATAGGTTTTACCTTTAAAAGGATGTCAGAGCTTTACTTGACATGTGTCACCTTTGAAAGGATTTTGGACAACTATTCACAACTTGGAATTAATCTTGTCAACTAGATGGAGACACACATCTATTTTGAAGGTGATCTCATATATCTCAAGATGCAGCTCCATAAGGATGGCATGTGGCATCATCACATGGGCCCAAAAGGGCAACACATCAATCTTGTAGGAAATGATACCCAAGTATCCCTTATAATTGATGTGTGTTCCCTTTAGGTCCATCCTAGATTGGCATGTGTCCACACTACATTGCATCTATCTAAATCTTGCAAGAGCTTACAAGCAAGACATCTAGTAGCACCTGAATCATCTGATTAAGGCTTAATGGTTAAATGTATCTCTTAGGATATACCTTGAATGGGAAATCCACTCTTTTAAATTTTTTAAAAGTATATCCAAGGAGATACCTTGAGGATCTTACAAGGGCCTTCAAAATATCTCCTAGTAGTGCCTTTTATGTAAAGGAAAATTTTACTTGTTCCTTGAAGGATAAATCTAATCTTGTGCTTGTTTGAAAGGTATATCCTAAGAGATACATTAAATGGTAAATCCAATATTGTGCATATTTGGAAGGTATCTCCTAGGAGATACCTTGAATGTATTACAAGGGCCTTCAAAATATCACCAAGTAGTGCATTCCATGTAAATGAAAATTCCACTTATTCCTTAAAGGAGAAATAAATTATTGTGCCTATTTGAAATGTATATCATATAAAATAACTTAAAGGGGAAATCCACTCTTATGTATGTTTTAAAGTTAAATCCTAAGAGATACCTTGAAGTTATTATAAGGGCCTTACAAATATCACCCAATAGTACCTTCCTTGTCAATAAAAAATTCACTTATTCTTTGAAGGAGAAATCCACTCTTTTGACTATTAAAAATTTATCTCCTAAGAGATACCTTAAAGGAGAAATACACTCTTTAAAATGTTTTAAATATATATCCTAGGAGATACATTGAAGTTATTACAATGGCATTAAAAATATCACCCAGTAGTGCCTTTCATATAAAGGAAAATTCCACTTATTCCTTGAAGAAGAAATTTACTCTTGTGCTTGTTTGAAAGGTATATCCTAGGATACACCTTGAAGGGTAAATTAAATATAATAAATATTTTAAAGGTATCTCCTAGGAGATACCCTAAAGGCATTACAAGGTACTTCAAAATATCACCTAGTAGTGCCTTCCATGTAAAGGAAAATTCCACTTATTCCTTGAAGGGAAAATCCACTCTTGTGCTTGTTTGAAAGGTATCTCCTAGGATATACCTTGAAGGGGAAATAAAATCTTGTGTATGTTTGAAATGTATCTCCTAAGATATACCATGAAGGTATTACAAGGGCCTTAAAAATGTCATCCAATAGTGCTTTCCATGTAGAATAAAATTCCACTTTTACCTTGAATAAAAAATCCACTCTTATGCCTATTTGAAAGGTATCTCCTATGAGATACCTTGAAGGGGAAATAAAATATTATAAATGTTTTAAAGCTATGTCCTAAGAGATGACTTGAAGTTATTATAAGGGCGTTTAAAATATCACCTAGTAGTGCCTTTCACATAAACAAAAATTCCACTTGTTCATGCTGAAGGTATCTATTATAAGATACTTTCACCATTAACTTCAATGTATGACAATACCCTTAGAATTATCTCTTAGGATATTCTATCAAGTTCCTTTTAATTCCTTCAAGTTATTCATAAAGTTATTATAAGGCCCTTGAATTAATGTTGTTGTATGTATCTGGAAGGACATTATCATTCATATCAATTAGTTGTTGAACATCTAAGACTAGCATATCAATAAAGAAAAGAAAGAACTCAATCATATATTTTAAACAATAAGAGTTATTGAATCATAAAACCAAATAAATAAGCCTAATTACACAAAAATTAGAAATAAAATACATAAAAACATTAGTTGACAACCAAAATTGATCTTGCTCTTGCATATTGAAAATTATCTAACCATTTAAAAATGTGTGTTAGACGTGTTTAAATAGACTTGGAGAAAGGGTTACCTTATCCTCCAACTACATGAAAGATATGTTACATGTCATAGTTATAAATTTAGTTCTAACTATGGTCAAAACTATATAGAGTTATCTTACAGTTATTAATAACTTAAGTTAGCATTTATGAAAATCATGCAACATGTGTATGTTTATAAAAATGAATAGGAAACTTTAAAATATGGTTCAAACTATAAGAAAAGTATAAATATACATAGATATAAAAATGTACATTCAAAATCTTGGCCCTTCATGGCTGTGTTTACATCTAGATGGTTACATGGACTTTAGTTGGCATTATAACTATGATTGTTGATTTAGAACTAGAAGTGGAAACTTGAGTTTATGTCATCTTTGCTTGTATCCCAAGCCAACATTTATTTGATACATCGTACTACTTCCAAATTATTTCAAAGTTCAAAAGAGGGGGTCTATGAACCCTGTTGGCATATCCTAATAGCTTTACATGCTCTGCTTTAGTCATTTAGAATTTGATCTTAAATATATAAACTTCAATCACCTTCTTCTTTTAAAATCTCAACATGTCTTCTATATCCTCCAATAGTAGTCCTTATAGACTTTTTTAAAAAAAATTGAAGCCTCCTAAATAAGCTAATGAAATCTCATCTTATTGATCAAATTCCCTGTAGCATCATTTACTTTGGATAATTTGAAATCATTCAAAATTTAGAGATTAAGGGTCTCCTACTCTTCATATTTGGGGACCAAATCCCTATCTACTATCACCCATTCCTTGGCCTCTTATATCCTAATGACCACTAGGTTGAGTGCATTAGACACCTCTAATGGTGTCATGAGATATAGGTGGCTATAAGCCTTATTAGTTCTATAAAAAATTATAATATTCAATTTATTCTCAATAGATTTTAAAGAATTAAATAAATTATGAGTATTGGCAATAGGGGGGTCTAATTCAATCTACATAAAATCTGACACTTCAAAATAATTGTATCACTTTAATTTTACTTCTTGGATCTCAACTTCAATGAAAAATAGGATATGCACTATCTTTAGTTGTTATTTTATTTTCACCAACTCTGCTTCTAGTTCTTATCTATCTAGATCTATTCCTTCATGAATTTACACCATGGAATCTTTATGTGATTTAGCTAGAGATTTGAAGTCTTCATTATAGGTGGAATTCCCCAATTATCTATTTCATTTTTTGGTCAAATAAAAAACCTCTTATCTCTCTTGAAAAATCAATTCCCTACCAACATCATCTTCTATCTTCCTCTTCCTTACCCTTTGAATACTCATAGATGGCTTGCTAAAAAAATTTGTAATAGATGGGAGCTCTGTTATTTTGAGGATGGACATTTGAGAGGTCTTTTCCCTTAAATTAGTCTACCATGGAGGAATTATCAACTACTTGAGGTCTATATCCTTTGTGGTTTTGACCTAAACTTCTTCTTCAACTTCCTCGGCTAGTTGTTGCTTTTTTACTACCTTAAAAATTAATTTAGGAAAGAAGGCCAAAAAAATTAAACCAATTTAAACCTCCATATTGGGGGATTGGATGGAATATAATAACCTATGAATTTGCCTTCTTTACCTTACCTAAAATAACGATAATGGTTTCCTAGGATGGAGTGGTGGATGGCATGGGGAGAGTGATATGGGTGAATGAGACATGGAGTTAGGAGTGGCCATGACTGTCTCAATATTCTTAGATTACCTTTTCCTTTTGAATGATATAACTATGGAAGTACTAGATGGAATATTATAAGTGGCCATGATGGAAGTTGATGGCATGGTGGTGGAAGATGGATCAAAGGTAGTGTAAGGTAGATCAAAAATGATAACATCTTTCTCAATTCTTGGGGTGAGTAGAGGAAAATTCAAGAAATAGGAGCTGTTTAATGGATCATCAAGAGTGGAAGTAATAAATTCTACCTTAGGAGTTTTCAACACTAATAAAATTTTTATAGATGTAAAAATAGGAATATAATAAGAGATCAAGGAGGTAGTATCTAAAAATAATGCCTTTTCACCTGATGTGTCTTTTATAGATGGTTATTTCCCCTTATCATATTTGAGGCTCAAAGACTTAGCTTTCTATAACTCTAATTTTTCATCATGATCTTCTTCTTCCTCCTGAACTACTATTTGTTAGTGCATTGCATGCAAGATTTGAGATTACTATATTATAGGACTACTTATGGGGGGGTCCTAAGCTTCTTTTTGTAATAAATAGTAGTCTTAGGCTATGAGGAAGAGCCTTACTAAATTAATGTAACTACTTATTATGTGGCTACCCCTGAAGATGTAGACTCTTATTATTGGGGGTAGTTACATGCACTTTAATTATACTATAAATTAGGGGATATTGTCTTTTTTCTTCCTCATCAAAGGAATTTAGACTGATAGTGTCTCTTGAAGCTCCCCTAAGATCAGGTTCAATCACCCCCAGTTCCTTATTTATAGGGTTCAAATGAAAAGAAAGTTATTATGATGGATGCCCTTGTTTATTATATTATTCTATGGGATACTCCTTCAAAAAGTTTAAGGATTTCCATCCTACAAAAAGTGTCATTCTATTATGCAATTACTTCATAGTGATTAGAGGTTCCTATTGAATCACCCTTAATGATCCTCATTCAAACCAACAACCCTTGACCTTTCCTAGACCTCATCATCATTCTATGCATTCATGAATAAAATGTCATAATCATAATGGATGTGTTGGTAGGGGATACTAAGGCCTTAAATGTATTTTTGGATGTAGCTGTGAGGATCCCAATCCTTGTGTGGTACTATGGGAAAATGATAATTTTTTTATTTTATTTCACATGTCTCTAAAATTCTTTCTCATTGTGTAGACCATCCTACTAATGACCATATAGTGCCCATAAATCATGCTCTTCTTATTTTTGAGTAGGTCTTCTTTAGTGCTTCACTAGAGCTAGAAAGTAATTTATTACTCAAATAATTTATTAGATACATATTTTGGAATAATAAAAGGATGAACCTTATGCCTATATATAATGATAATAGTGTAATCAAGATATAAAAAATAATCACCTCTTCTAGATAATGTCTTCATGATGCTTGCTCTAACTCTAGGAATTGGAGACCCATAGATTATTTTCTAGACTTGAGGATAAATATCATCAACAATCCTCAATATATTCATGGTATAACAATAGATATGCCAAAAATGAAAATGATCACAAATGTAATTTTTGATATAGTTGGTTGTTGAGCTCCATAATTCACTGAGACCATTATACACTATTTCCATTATAGCATCCAAAAGATATGACATCATAGAAGAGTGGACCACCAAAGTAGGTCACTTGTCCTTATGAAAGATATATTATATTAGATTTTAGTTTATAATTTCACACAAGGAAAATGTTGAAACATTAGTCATCATCATATGTAACAATGGTACCTAGTCTAAATTGAGTAAATGGATATTGGGCATTCCATAGAGCTTGTTGAGTAGCACAATGCCAATCCACACTACCATCCTAAAATTATTGATTAGATTGGGATTATTGCCTTTTTATGTCATGGTTTACTTATGGATAAGCCATGAAGTCAACACCTTTTCCATAGTATTTCTTGATTTCATGAAATTAGCCTATGTTTGTTAAAATAAGCATTTGGTGTTGGTAGTGACAAATACCTCTAAAAATCTACTCTGGATATGCATGCCATAATAATTTATATACCCATATGGTGAAGTAAAGAATCATGTGTAACCTTTCCTTTGAATAATAAATATCAGAGGAGGTCGATGCATGGCATCACCTCAAGCTTGTCTATAGCCAAATGTAATCCCTATCTCTTAAGTGCCAGTTAGTTTATGATGAATAGTCGATCTAAGGAGGATAGATTACCATCTAGTTAAAATATGTTAATAAAATTGACAACATCCCATTATTTAGAGTAGCTCCCATACCTATTATTGAAAATGGTGGCATTATAAACTATATCCTTGAATTTGATTGAATCCTTAATAGAAAATGGTGATGTAAAAGTGCTCCCCTAAATTCCTTAGATGAATATGTCATTGTAGTTATGTGAAGTGCTTGTAGTTTTTGTACATGCTTTGTGGAAAATTCTCCTTTCCACTAGTCTCTTGTTTACTTGCAATAGTCTCATAGGTAGCTAAGGCTTTTATTATACATGATAGCATTTAAGTTTGAATTAATTCGATATAAATGAAGACATCAATGTATACACATCATTTATATAATATCCATTATCATTCAATTCTAATTTTTGTATTAAAAATTCCAAAAATTCACATGCTTCATATTTTTTACATAGATCAAATCTAGTTAGTTAGTTGGTTGGTATCCTTATCAAGTATCGAGAAGTATTTTGCTTTATTCACCATATATTGAAAGATATTAGTATTCATGAATTAGGAGTCAAGTTTTATGTTGTGATTGAGCCTAGAAACTATTTGAACAAATATTTTGGACATAAAGGTTGATACATAAAAATTGAAGAGATTTTTTTTTGGTAAAATACAAGTCATTCAAAACATTTGTTCACACAAAATATCTGATGTGAAAAGTTTAAACAAAAAGTATGAAGACAAAAAGTTCCAAATAATAATTTCAAAGACAAAATTTATTAAACCAAATGTCTAAACAAAAAAATGAATGATCAAAATATAATAAGAATGCCTAATCAAAATGTCCAAAAACCAAATCTTGAATACAATTTTTTCGAATAAAACTAAGTCTTAGAAAGGTCCTTTATGTTATCACCTAGTAGTGCCTTCAGGGTCATGGAAAATTTAACTCATGTGCATGTTGAAGGTGTCTCCTAGGAGATAATTTCAACATTCCCTTAAATGTATTGCAATTCCCTTCAAAGTATATCCTAGGATATTCCTTTCAAGGTATTTTTATTTCCTTAAAGTTATGGCAATGCTCTTAAGTGTTATTATTGTTCAATACAAAATGATACAATGATGGATTTCCTTATTCAAATCTCTCTTGATGATCTTATGAGGTCTGAAATTTTTATGGGTTTTACATTTAATCTTAGAATTAAGACACCTTTACCCCTTCCTAAGATTTATGGAAGACCTTATACATAAAAATCAATGTATTATTAACTACCTTATTTAATTAAAACACCTATTTACTCATTAAATCCTTTCTACACCAAAATAATGATGGACAAGTTCAACCTTGAGGTATTTATTATGTTATTCCTTCAAGGGCCTTATAACAACTTAATCAGCGACTTGAAATTATCTCCTTAAGGGTACCATGAAGGTATCTTAATGGGTGACTTGAAATTATCTCCTTTGAAAAATATCAATCTAGGAAGTTTCCAAAATAAAGGGAAGGGTAGAAGATAAAAGAAAGTCTCTATGGTCTCAAGATTTAACTTTGAATATGGATTCTCCATTGACAAGTGTTTTTAGAACCAATGTTTTTTATGAGTAGTTATTTCACACACACAGACAAACATAATCAAGCAGTCTAGGAAAGTTTGAGATAGGAAAACTCAGAGATTTGAGCCAAAGGTTTCTCCTAGGAGATATCTTGAAGGAGAAATCCACTCTTGTACCTATTTAAAATTTAACTAATTGAATCCCTTATACACATAAATAAAATTTTACATTTTTAACCTTTAAGTATCCACTAGGATATTCCTTTATGGGCAACTTGAAGGTATCTCCTAGGAGATACCTTGAAGATATTACAAACCTCAATAAAACTAGGCAATTTCAATCTTGAGCTATCCAGTAGGAGATTCATTTGAGGGCCTTTTAATACCTTCATGGGTAACTTGAAGGTATCTCCAAAGATATACTATTAATATATTAAAAAGGCCTTCAAGGTAAAGGAAAATTTTGGAGGTACAACAAGGTAATTATTTGGATCTAAAACTGTTAACATAATATGGAAAATTGTTAAACTAAATTGAGGTGAAAATAGCATGTGCATAGGAGGACCCAAAATATGTGATATTATGTTTGTACTATCATCATCAATTCATGTTTTCCCAAGTATTATAATTACCTTAAAGTTATCAAGTTATCACCTATTAGTGATTTCAAGGTAAAGGAAAGTTCTACTAAGAGATATGTTCAATGTCACTTTTAATGTATGACACCACCCTTAGAGGTGTCTAATAGGATTAGGAGATTCCTTCTAGGTCCTTTAAATATACTTATAATATCATCATGGTTAACTTGAAGGTATCTCTTATGATATGCCTTGTAAGAAAAAATCACTCCTGTGCATGATTGAAAGGTATCTCCTAGGAGATACCTTGAAGGTACCTATTGATTGGAATTTTAACACATTAGAAACATACTTCCCCCTGATCTTTCTCCTTTGAAACAAATGTTTTAAATTCCTTTTCCCATCAAATTATATTGGTTAGTGCACATATAATTTATTTTCATCTTGGTTAGAGCTTATTATTTTAAGTGTGAGTTAATGTATATATTATGAATATTTAATATGTATTTTGCATTTATGGTTAGGATTAAATTTTGTCGATATAAAATTAATTGGTACTTAATTAAAAAAATTCATGAATCGATGCAATATACAACTTGTATTTTATAAAAGATCAATATTTGAATCATTTCAATTGATTTTTAGAATGTCTTCATGTGAGAAAGGAATTCCCACACTTAAAAGATATAAGAAAGCCTCACTCCAAGACAATTTGGAGAAAAGTCAGAAGAAGGCCTCACTCCAAGATAATTTGGATATAGTACCTTTTAAAATACCAAAACTAAAATAAAATCCACATAAACATCTTCCATTTTATGGTGGAGATAAAATTCCTCATGCTAATGGGTATTTTGAGTTGTTTAGTCCACTAAACATGCATGCAAATATATACTTGTTTAGCACTATGTAAAGAAGAGAATATTGTCTGATTGAAATAATCCTTGTATATGATAAGGATGATATTCAACATGCCCTTAAACACCAATGGTAAGTATGGAATAAATAAGAGGGATTTGTACATTGAGATACAACTAATTTCAATAAATGTACACCCATTAAAATGAAATTGACAATAAATAAATTTCTTGTGAAATATTTAGGTTTCATTTGAATAGCTATGAAAACCTTCAAATGTCTGAGTGACAGACAGAGATAGATTGGTCATTAGAATACAAAATATGTTGAAATAAAAATATGAACAATGGAGAATAAATTATTCTACTTTCCATCATCCAAACATGTATTTAAAATACCCTACATTCATGATAGAAAAACATTGAAGAAAACGAGACAATCAAGGGGAACACATTTATATGCATATTTGAAAGAGGCTATACAAGTACTCATACCAATGGATAAAAATAAGATCTAAAAAAAGGGTGCAACACTTTTAATGACACAAAATTTTGATCAGACACACATTAAATTCTCTACATGGTATATTTATTCTAGTAATTATGCTTTGAACATTCTTGTAAAGATCTGTGAATTGGGGGATGTTAATATAAAAATAAGAAATCTAAATGAAAGATAGGTGAATGATATAATTTATTAATTTGTAAAACATAATGAGGTTTGAATGAAGGATTCTTTGTTAATTCCTTTTGATCCAAGTAACCCTCAATGTATTATCGAATCAAAGGAAGTCCTAGAAGATATGATGGAGAAAAAAATGTAAGGTTCAAAATTGTAGATGGACAACACATAATTACAACATAATATAGAATTATTTTAGAGAAGGAATATAAATCACTGTCATTTAGAAATAAATGTTCTATTATAAGGGAAATATTTTTAAAAACTTGTACTATATTCCATATTATGCACAAAATAGGTAACCAATATAAGGAATCTAATGTAATAATTTATAAGGTTTCATTTGTAGAAATATTTTGATCCGTGTGTGACCTTTTCCAATAAGAGGTTGGAATAATCTTGAAATAAGGAAAAAAATGATATAAGAAATACATGATCAAGATAGCCACTTGTTCACATAGATGAACTATTCAATAGAATAATTGTATGAGAGAAAATGTGTTCTTTTCATGGAATAGCATGTTTGTTGTTATTTTGATAAGGCATCTATTTCATATGAAAGTGGTACTTTACCTAGTTTAGATAATCAATATTTAAATTTGATTGGTATAATAGTACTTATAAATATTCAATGAATTTCAAATAAACAAAAAATAGAACTAGCAAATTTATTGGAAAAAGGGTATATTTCCTTTTTAAAAACCCATGGATACAACAACATGGATACTTGGTGTAAAGAGGTGAATATGGAAGGTAACATATTATCAAAAATAGTAGATTATTTTATCAACGATTTGACACTACCACTAGAAAAAAATAATCACACCTTAAGAGGTAAGGAAGAATTATACAATTTTTGTGAAAAGGTTTGACAATTTATGTGTCCTGAATGAAGGTATTTCAAAAAATAAAAAATTAAAGCATTATCTAAATATTTGTTAATCATATTGAAAAAATATCTACATAATGATGGAGTTTAGCTTCCTGGGACAAATATAGAAATATTCTATTACCATTATGCCCCCCCCCCAATGTCTTTAGCCATCCATTTTAGAAGATTTCAATGAAATGTTCATTTTTGGTGTGAATGTTAATTTGATAATTATTGATCTTTTGAATCTCATTTATGTTTATAAGGAAAAACATATTTGCCTATTTCTTTAGGCATTGATTGATAAATTTATTATTGAGGCCTTCAATATATTCATCATCCACAAACTAAAACATTTTTTTGGCATTTAGGTCTCTCTTAAGAATCTATGTGTTGGTGATTTTCATTGCATGTAAGAAACAAGTGTCATACTATGGGTTCTAGATAGTGATGGATTCAATTAGAATCATATTATAGGTATCAATTTTTTTCAGGATCCCACTAATTTTCAACATCAATATTTCATTCTTCATTCACAATAAAGTAAATTAGAGGATGGTTTTGACATACAAACATTTCAAATGATTATTTCACACAAAATAGGAAGGCCATTCAAAAATGAACTAGATAACCTCTTTTGGGAGAGACTTACTTCTACTTTCAAGAATTTGGATACAATTGATGTGCTCAAGGTATATATAAGAGATAGATTGGTATGTTCTTCTACAAAATTTAAAAAAAAATTATCTTAAACTATAGAAATTAAAGAAAAAAACAATTTTTAATGTTTAATTTCAAATTTTGTTGAGAAACTTAGAGTAACCAATACAATAATAACTACTTTGATCAATACTAGGTGCATAACATTTTTAATTTATTTTATAATCATGCTTCATTTTCCAAATATAATAGCTTAAAAATATTTTGGTGTGTATGGTTTATTTTTCAAACCTAAAAACTTATAAATATTTTGTTGCGTAGCAATAATGGAATTGCATGCAAGTGAAGAAATAATAATTAAAAAAATTCATATCAATGAACATGACACATTCTAATTTGAAGAAGGTAAGATAAGATCATATATATCTTTTTATTATATAATTTTTTATTTATCAACTATTTATAATATTGACAAAATATTTTTTCATCTATTTATGTCTCAATTAAAACAACTCACACTATAGCTCTAGAACTTTGTGTCTCCAACACAACAACCCATGACATAGCTCTAGAAGTTTTTGCCTCCATGAAGACAACACAAGGTAAAAATATACAATAAGAAACATTTTAAAAATAAAAATATCAAATAAATTTAAGACAAGAATTTTTAGTTACTATATTATATAATACCTTGTAGGGAATAAAAAACCAAAGGTTTAATGTAATAGTGCACCCATACAGACTAAAAAGGGGGAAAAAGGTGAAAAACCCTTTCAATAAATGTGTAATTATACAATTTCATACAAGTATATAACATATTATTTATTTTTATTTATTTGAACATATTAAAACTAAATTTTTCTTTATGGAGGGGAGATTTTAGAAGACATTATAATATAGATTTGCATCAGCTTGGGATTTGGAAGTGTAGGTTTATTTTATTATTGTGTAGACTTGAATGTTATTATATTTACCCATTAAAATGTTATTTACGTGATTAATTTACCCATTAAAATGTCACTTACATGTTTAATTTATCCATTATCATGTTGTTTACATGTTTAATTTACCCAATTTAAAATAAGATAATAAGTGCTACAATATGTCTTCAATACAATAAATTTTGATGCAGAGTATCCATGTGATCTTTATCAATAAAAAGAAATAAAGCATATTTTGATAGATACAATTATATTTCTATTGATTTAAATAATTTTTAATTTGATGTGTCCTATTGGAAGTAGTTGAAGGGGGTTTAACTATTAAGGTGTATATTCATTTTAAATTAGTGATAGTGAACTTCAGCTTAGAAGAGTAAATCCTATTTTTTTTATGGGATATATAAACATATAAATATGTATTGAAATGCATAAGAACAACTGATGCCTTAATTACTATAAGAAAATTATATGTTGGTTTATCAATGTTAAATTCCCGTCAACATCTATGAGAAATAAGCTATGGAAAAATGAGATTGTTTTGGAATATGATAAAGTTATAGTCAAGTTATAAGGATTCAATATGAACATTTATATGCATATGTATGTTAAAAAACTAGAAATAGAAATGGTACATTTGTGTATAATGAGTATAGTTACATGTTCCTAAGCATCTATTTATGTTTATATGTGTTTATATGAACCTTTATAATATTTAAGGAAACACAAAAAAAATGCATCAAATGAAATGCAATATGTTGATACGTTATAATATGAAATGAGAATCAAAAGAGCATCAATGACCAATCTAGTAACATGTAAAATATTTTCTTAGAATATTTCCATGTTATATTTATTATAATATAATATTTTTAATAAATTATTAATTTCTTGTTTTTAAAATTGTAGACATTTCAAAGGATGTGATAAAACCCACTTCTAAAAAAATATTGATTTTGGGGTTGGATGACTTATTATTTTCTATGAAATATATATATATATATATATATATATATATATATATATATATATATATATATATATATATATATGAAAATTATTAATATAGGGAAAAAATATCATAAAATTTAAAATATGTCATACTACATTTAAGATGATTCCAAAGAAATTTGTAAGGTGGCACTGGAGTCTTTTTCTCATGTTGGAATTTGGTCAATGATAGAGGACAATCATTTGAGGATAATCATTCAAGACATGGGTTATATACATTCAAATTTCATGTTTAATTTGAGGAAAACATATTCTAATCACTTAAATATAAATAGAAATAGATTGGATGAAGTTATTTTTAAAGGGACCTTTCGAGACAATCTTTTAATTCCCAACACGTTGTTCATTGATTGTAATTCTTGAAATTGTGTTATAAATAAAAAATAAAAAAGATTTATGTTAAATAAAGTATATATAATATAAATTTAAGTCAAAAATATGAAAAATATTGGAGAATCAAAATGACTTTTGTGATTACATTCTTGGGAGAAAGAAAAAAATCCATGCTAAAAGTTGTGAAACAGTGTTTAGAAAGATGTAACTTCACTATGATTCTTTCAAGTGTATTTATTTTTTATAAACTATAATTATTATAATAAAAATTATCATAAATTATATATAAATAAATTTAAAATTATTTCAAATGTATTTCAATTAATTTCAAATTAATTGATTCTAATTTCAATTTACTTTGATCTAGTTAAGTGCAATTTGATTTATAATTAAAGATTCCTTAAAAATATTGAATCAAGTATAAATTTAAAGTCTAATCCCATTAAAAATGGATAATCCATTTGTTTATCTTAAAATTTCCCAAGGTTATCCATTATTATATTGACACCTATTCATGAAAATCTTCCCAATGAATAATAAACAATTTGCAAGATGTTTTATTACACAGATGAACTAATTTATTATTATGTTTTCATCCATAATTTATCTAGTGAAATGATGTAATGTGTCATATTAATTAAAGATAATTCAAAGTATCAATGATCATCATAAAGGCACATAGGGGTGTCATGAGTTTGAAATAGTCCAATATATTCAAAATGATATGCTCCCAAATTGTTTGAAATAGTTCAATTTATTTGGATTATAGAAAACATATTTATGGAGAAAATATTCTCCACTCCACTTTAGTGGGTATAAGTTAAAATTAATTAAAATATCCAAATTTTATCAAAATTATCTATGCTCAAATGGTTTGAAACAATCTAATTTATTTAGAATATACAAAATTTATTTTTGGAAAAAATCTTCTTCACTCTAGTTTATAATAGGTATAAGCTAAATTATTTAAAATACCTCAAATTATTAAAAAAAGTTCTATTCCCAAATTCTTTGAAATTATCAGATTTATTTCACATATTACAAATTTATTTTTGGAGAGAATTATCTTCCCTCCACTTTAGTTGGTATAAGTCCATATTATTTAAAATATCCTAATTTATTTGAAATGATTTATGCCCATTTGGTTTGAAACACTCAAATTTATTTGGAATACAAAAAAAAAAATTGGATAAAATTTTCTCCACTCCACTTTAATGGGGATAAGTCCAAATTAATAAAAATAGTTCACTTCATTTGAAATGATATGTGCCTAAATGGTTTGAAACAATATAATTTGTCTGGAATATAAGAAAATTATTTTAGGTCAAAATTTTCTCCACTCCACTTTAATAGGTATAAATCCAAATTATTTGAAATAGTCCTAAAAAGACCTTTTATCTATTCATTAATATACAAAGATTTATAATAGATGGAAGAAATTTGTAGATGATTATAGCTAGAAAATATGAATTCATAAGGTTATTATGAAATATTGCCTAACTTCATAATAGGAAGATAATATTGATTAGAAGATAGAACTAGATTCATACAAAATAGTCTTGAGACATAAATCATTACCAAAAAGATATATATATCACATAAGAAGCACATAACATTTATATTAACCATCAAATACTAATTTAACTTCAAATATTTATATCATGAAAAGTCATTACACTAACAGTCTATAAATTCAAGGATTTATTAAAAAAGTCCTAAATACAATATTACTCAATACTTATCGAATACTATCTAACATTGTCTAACCCATTGTACTACAATCCATAGGAATATATAATCCAAAAAAATATATTTTTATAACTATGAAGTCTATACTTGGCATCCAAATATGTCAACCTATATTATGTTGTTAAATATTCCATGGACTTAATCTCAGCTGAAAATAGAATAACTTCATAATAATCATGTAGGATAATCACTAACCAAAAAGAAACCTTGATCTTTATCCATGTGGCACATTAATAAATACCAATGATTAGTGTACACATTCCCTAATTAACATAAAATTATTATTATTTTGAGGCATGATGATAAGGGATTGACTTTCCATATCTAAGATATGGTTTTGCATTTGGAGCATTTGAGCAATGTTAGTTGTTTACATGTCATTTATTTTTTCAACCATTTGAAAAAAAAATGAGTTGTATCTATAAATTTATTTTTATTATTTGTGTTAGAAAGTGAAATGTTGGTGTTTGTTTGAGTTGTATCTCTAGATTACAAAGAGGAGGGTTTCCTATGGGATACTTTCCTAAAGGAGGATTCTTTATCTTGTTATCAATTGCTTCAATAGTAAAATAAGGGTGTTTATAAATAGTACCATTTAATTTGAGATCATCTAGATCATAATTTGGATTGGTATAGACAACATTGCATTTAATTTACCTAGATGATGGATATGAGTAATTATGCCATGAGGGGCTATCCTATTGGGTGGCCAAGCTAAGAAGGAAAGAATCACCCATGTACATTCAGAATGGGTTGAGGATATCAAGAAAGATCCTAATGGGTGATATCATGATACTAACTAGGGTGGTAAGAAAAAAAATGAGATATAAGGTTAAGAGAAGGAAAAGGATGATAAAATAAATTATGTCCATTAGGTGCAATGGGATCAGCGAGATTGATTTGGTGTATTTTAGAGGAACTAATAAATTAAACTAGGTCATCTAATATATATATATATATATATATATATATATATATATATATATATATATATATATATATATATATATATATATATATATATATATATATATATATATATATATAATTGATCAGGCTAATCTATTATGATTTTGAAAAGTTTGGAAAAACTTTTATTGAAGATAAGACTATGTTATCTAGGCTACATGTGGTTGTCTAGGGTGATCTAATGAAATTTTGAGAAGTTTAAAAATGTTTAATGAGGATAAGACTTTGTCAACCAAGGAATATAGAGTCATCTAGGCTGATTTCATTTGATATGGAAAAGTTTGTTGAAGTACCAAAAACCTACTAAATAGATCTAGTCAATTTAGTTGTACATTTAGGGAAAATATAGGCTAGACAACCTATGATGTCAATTTGGTTAACTTTATTGTACGAACAAATAATAATAGAATAATACTAAGTTATTTTGGTTTATTTAGTTCATTCTAATAAAATAAAAGTAATTTAAACTATGTATATTTTAAGATAGTAGTAAAATAGACAAAATACTAAACTATCTACCGCACAATCATAATTTTATTAACATTGGTCAATATAATCTATAATACAACACATAATAACTATTAATAAGTATACATTGTAATTTTATAACAAATTATGATAATTAATTATCTAAAAATAAGATGAAGAAGTTATACTAAAAGGTTTTGATTGGTTTGTAGGATTATAAAGCTAGTTTCTTGTATGTTGGATAGTGATGGACAAATGTTTTAGAATGCTAACTATGGATGAAATGTATATCCCATAGCCCACTAAACCTAGTTTCAAGGGCAAGCTAGAAGTAACTTGTCAGTGCTAATTACTAACCAATGCACCACAAGATCAATCAAATGGATAGATTCCTAAATTTGAATTCAAAGGGAAATCATAGGCATTTATGAAATATCTTGAGGTATGTAGAAACTAGAGACCATGTTTATCTCTGTATTATGGATATGAACAATAGGGTAATCCCTTCAAAGTATGATATCTATAAATTATAGACAAGGACTATAAATAGAGTATAATGCAACTATTCTTAGCAATAACTAAGTATTTTTTGAGCTATAATTATATATTCTCTATTTTAATCAAGACAAATGAACATAAAGGTGAAAATCAACAATCAAAAAAAAAATTGTTGCTTTTAGAAAGTAGATAAATATATAACTAACAATTGTTATATAAAATTTAAGATTAATTAATAATAAATCAATATGAATTTCCTTACTTATTCTAAAATTAAAAGACATAAAACAAGATTAATTAGGCCAATCTAGTTGAAAATAGAATAGAATATAGCTGGTTAGGATAATCTAGTCTATTATTAAAATAGGCCAAAAATAAACATAGTCAATCAGATTATCTTTATTTGTTTGTCAGATCAAATAGACACACAACTAATTTGGCCAAGTTGATTTAATTTACTATGTGATAAAATTTTATAGAACTAAAAAACTGCTAAAGATAATATAAAAATTGAAAATTTTGACTAATTTTTCTAAAATATAAAAATGAAAAATTGACAAAAATGAAAGGATGAATATTGTTTAGTGTGAACCTTAAAAATATAACTAGATTGACTAGGTTGAATTAGTTGGTTGACTAAAAATGCTAAAAATTTGGTTGTTAGCTATACTATTCAGACCTAATTGAGTCATGTAGATGTAAACATATATAATACACAAATGTTCAACATAATTGATCATGTCAATTCAGTCTATTTAAAATCAAAAATTGAAAGTGGTAAAATAAACTTACATTGATGAAATCGATCTTGTTTATTGAAATTAAAAAATGTTAAACTAGACTAGATAAGTTATCTCAATCTAGTTCAATATCAACAAAAAATACAAAAAATAATAAAAATAACTGATTTAACCATCATGACTCAATTTATAAATGAAACCCTATAATATAAAGGACACAACTAAATTGACCAACATAATCTAGTTGAATGTAAATATTAGACCTAAAAAAATAAATAAACTAGATCAGCCAACCCAATTAGTTAACTATAGAATGAAAACTTAAAAATAGAGGGAGAATACTAGATCGATCAACTTGATATAGTTAAATGCAAAAGGAAAACCTACAAACATAGGAAAAAATAGGATAGACTAACATGATCTAGTTAATTGTAGATCTTGAATATGTAAACAAAGGTTGAGACTAGATCAACCAACCTACTTATTATAAATGAAAAATAAATAATATGTAAGGGTTAGATTCATATTGGGCTCACTAAAATGTATTCAAGTAATTAAGAAATATCTATAACTTATCAGACCTAGTAAATCTAAGATTGAATAAGGTAATTAACTAACATCCATTTGAAGACATGTTTATATTGGGAACATGACCAAATTGGATTTTCTAAACCTACCAAGGGATATCTTAACACACAACACCAAAGGATATGTTTCTAAATCCTCTAGGAAAATAACACTATTAAATAACTCTAACTAGGTCTATTTACATAAAATAAAACTAATTAAGTTCTTACCAAAGCTTATGGCCCAAATGAGGATGGTTAAACATAAGTAAATAATCAAGGGATCATACTAGGCAAATGGGGCCCTAGATCACGTAAAATGAAATATATAAATTATATAAAACCCTATATGCACATTAAACATAAACATATAGGTAATCTAAAGGAGTATTTATGTATTCATAACACATATTACTTATACAATATCTATTAATCGAATGAAATAACAATAGTTCGAAACCCTTACCTTGGGTGAAACTATCATATCTCAATATCTCCCTAGGATAATGATACATTATAAGAGGTTGTTGTGGCTTTTTAATGATCACACTATATAAATCATCTCTAGGCTAAAATAATCTTACTTTGCATCTAATAATTCACACAAGACAAGTAATATTCTCTCCAAGGTAAACCCTAATAAATGGCTCCTTTAAATTTATATTTATCATAATTATGAAATGTAATGATGAGAAAATGAATGTTCCTCTCTATTGGATTGAAATGACATTTTTTTTATATTAATGGATAATCCTTATCCCTTATGTAATTTTAGTCAATAATATTAGTCAACTTGATCTATTTAGATAGAAAAAGTTATTATCATGCCTTAAACTAAGTTATCCAGGATATCTTAGTTTTGTAATGTACACTTAATCCTTTTTAAAATGATTGCTATGATTGAATTAGTAGTAAAATAGGGTAATTACTTAGTTATGGGATATTTTAAAAGGTAAATGCTAAAGAAAATTTAAAATAGGTTTGGATTACTTGGGGATTTTGATAAGTAAGACTTGTAATGGATTTAGGTAATGATAAAGTTAACCAACCATATTTTGAAGCACCAATGGTATACCCACCCCTTTTATAGTGCACCCTTTAATGTGTGTAATGAAAGAGATAGAAATTGGATAGATTCATGAAAGAGACATAATATTTATAAATGATAAATTTTAAAAATATTGTGTGTATACACCTTTATTCTTTTTGTTTCTAATTGGAAGAGAGTCATCAGTCTACCCTTGTTAGATTTAAGTGTGGCTATAGCCATACCTTTTCCTTAGATTGGTGTCATCTTAGACCCCTACCTAATTATTATTGATACCATATACCTTGGAAATTAGGTCTTTAAAATTAATATGGTATTCCTTCATCTAAGTGGAAATAACCTTCAACATACCTTCCTTAAGACCTAACCTCCCATCAAATTTGGTCTTCCATATCATTAAATCATGAATCAATTTCCCTAATAAAATCTCAATGACATTACCATAATTCACTTTAATACCATCACTTTAGGGATGAATTTATTCTTACCCTTAGTAATAATGGATTTACCCATGGAATTTTTAATGTTCTCTATGAACTGGACCAAAATCCCCTTTACAATCCTTCACTTCAGTCCTTGTACCTTATAGACCCTTATCTTTTCTAAATCTACTTACCTAGTAAAGACAAACTCACATGGGTCTCACCCTTTTAGAAAAGGAGAATACTAAGGCCTTGGTGGAGGATATAGTCACATTTATCATATATATAAGACATCATAGAGATCTCAAAGGACATGAGGAGGATTTTTTTTAATAATATTATGTTGGTAGAAGTGGTTCAATAGCATGAAATGGTGAGAGTAGATGATATTAAACTTTTATTATAGTGTTATATAATTCATTAATTGTTGAAAAAAATCTCCCACAATATGTGGTAAGTAATGACACATGTAACATACTTGATATGGTTAATTATCTCTTTTCATTACATACATTATTCACCACTTCATTATTTCAAAGTTCATCTTTAAACACCTTGTCACCCACCCTCAACATGTCTATACCCAATGTAGTTGCATTTTCCAAAAGTGACATGGTAATACCTCTCATGGAGACCATCCTATTCATCTACATCTTAGAAAATTATAGAGCTAATTATGTGGCATACACTATATTCTCTAAATTTAAGGAGTTAGACCTCACACCCTTAAAATGTATCATATGGAGTTGTTGGTTTTGATGTTAGGGTAAGAAGCAAGATCTAATACATTTCAATAAACACCCATTTAAATAATTATGAGAATAAAAATAATTAACTCATCATTACCACTAAGTTTAAATAATGAAAAATGTGAGTCATTCTTATCCATAATGTCATCATTCTTGAGTTTTAATATCATGATTTATAAATATATGATGTGGATGGTTTAAAAAAACATAATAATTATATAAAAAATCATAATAAGGTAGTCATTAAAACCCATAATTATAATCTTTTTTAGTCAACATCCCTTCTATGATTTCAATAAGGGTTTCTCACTTCTATCTTAACAAGGTTAAAAAAAGACAAAGGAAGATCATCCTCCCTATTCTATTTAGAGTAGTCTTGACTTTAAACTCCTTTATTATCTATCTAGTTGGTAGTAACATTGCCTTCCCTATACATGTAAACCATTTTAAAAATTTCAAAATTATTTAGGATATTTTGATCATCCTTGATGACATTATAAGTTGTCTAACAAAGTTTAGTTTTTATATTAAGCTATTCTACAAAATTAAATGAGTCACCTTAAATTATAAGAAACTTAAAATTCATTTACTTAACCACATGTATTCTCTATAGTGGCACTCTATCCTCTAATTTAAGGTTGCTTTGAACTATGAGAGGCCCTACATAAACTATTAATAACCCACCATTATTTTCTATAATAACCCATCCTCCTACCATCCCCAAATTCTACTTTGTGATTATATCGAAGATTATCTTAAGCCAAGATTTTAGAGGCTAGATCTACTTCACCTAATGTTTTCCACATTCTTAGCATTGTAATTTTCTACCATAGGCACTTACAAGTTTCAAGAATTGATAATGCTATTTTTTTTTTAAATAGGTTTAATGTCCTTTATGTTGAATATTTTAAAACTTTCCTTAATGGATTCCATGATTATGACTCCCAACTTTGTTAGATTCCTTTTCTTTTTAATACTACTATATAATTTATCTCTTTCTATAAAACCTAAAACATGTGGGGATGTTCCCAAAATTTATAAGGAGAGAAGATGATCATGGGGGTTTCCATTTAATAAAAATATCCTTCAAATAATTTTTCCTAACCCAATAATTATAAAATAAATAAATTATAACCTGCAACATCTTGGCATCAAACAGGTAATCAAGGAATAAGTGATTGATAGATTCATCCTCATAGTCATAAAGGGCACATTGTTTGGGCTTGTCCATCCTAATTTTTGAAAGTTTATTAGTAATAATAATTATATTTTAGGATAATAACTAAAATAATACATTATTTTAGGGGTTAGTTACTTTAACCATAGAAATATCCAAGGCTAGCCATCAATGTTTGATTCTTGTTCTAGGAAGTGACCTTATTTGATAGTGTACCTAGCATATTCCCCAACATACCAAACAAGTTCATCCTATTTAGGGTATTTTCTAATATTACATCCCTTAAATCTCTAATTTAGCTCACTAAAAATTTATACAACTTGTTCATCATTACAATCAAGAGAAATAACCTTCCACATTTTCTTTTATTCATTGATAATCCAATAATCTTTTATTTTTTCCCTAAATGTTAATATTAAACACCCTACTCACCACAATATTACATATTTTTGACCTTAAATGTGAGTTATAAATCCATGAATCATCCTATATGGAGGATTTTATTCCATCCCCACTATTCCATTTTCACCCCTAGCTAATTAGGTCCCTATTTTTCACCATGTTATTCCAAAATAATTAGCCTTGTATTTGGGTTTCCTCGATTAGAAAACCTTTTGAATTTATTCCCTATAAGTACTTCACTTTGAGATTATGAATCGAATTTTTTTTTAATGAAATTCTTCCACCTAATATTATCCACAAGGACCTTATTCATACTAATTAATCTCCTAAAACCAAGGCCTCATTTATTTTTTAAGAGGCACACTCTTTCCCATGCCACTAATGGGAATCTACTCTTCTCCTTTGATCTTGACTGAAGGAATATTATTTGCATCTACTTAAATATTTCATCTAACTTGATGGATATTTTTATAAGGGACATCATATATATATGATTACTCTAAATGGAGATGCTGACCAATTGAAGTTTACCCACTTGGGATAGAATTCTACCTTTCCACCCCATCAATTTATTTTGAATTTTATTTAAAAATGGGTTATAACTACTTGAGTTTATATTCCCATTAAAGAGGGGTATAAAAAATAATAATATGAGAAATGATGAATTTTACACTATAAAATGATTGAGATTGTGCACTGTAAGGCAACTAAATGTTATTGAAAAACACTAAACTTTTGGATAGATTGATCTTGACTGGACACTTATCCATAATCCATTAATATAGATTTTATGGATTTGGATTTAAATATTTAATCCTCTAATGTAATAAATCTATCATCCATGAACTATTGATTCATGTTGGGATCCTTCTCAGGGGCAATGTAGAAACTTTTCAAAATACCCTTGGTTTTATCTTATTATGATTTTCTTCCTAAGGAATCCAGTCAATGATGAAGAGGTATAGATAAAATTTATTACCTTCTCTTGTTCTTATTTAAACTTAAAAAAATACTTGGGATTTCCATTTATCATGATATAAAACTTGGGTGTTGTGATGCATGAAGAAATAATTTTCCTAAAAGGCTGGTAAAACCCCAATCTTATCAAAATCTTGTCAAGAAACCTCCATGACACCACATCGTAGGCCTTATTAGTCTTAATATTAAAGAAAATTATTTATATTTTATAATTATTTATATAATGAGGATATTCATGCACCATAATAATCCCATTTGTTATTTAACTTCAAAAAAAATAACCTTTGCTGATTTGAGATGATGTTAGGGCACCATCATTAAAATCTATCAGCCATGATTTAGGGACATACTTTATAGAATGTGTTAAAAAATATTATTAGGATGAAATAAATCATAGATTTAGCCTAAAAATTATTGGTAATTAGGGTTAATAAATTATTATTTAACTCTTTGATGATGGTTCCCATTTAATTTTGTACCATAATCACATATGAAAATACCTAGAAAAATAACTGTGGGAATCCATATAGCCATAAGACCTTGTCCCATTTCATGGAGGATAAAATTTACTTAACTTCATATAATGACATGGGGATTAGAATCATATAATTTTGAATAAGATTAATGGTATCCAAAAAGGTCCAAAAAAGCTTCTTCCATCCCTTGTTCTAGATGAATACTCCCTGATATCAAAATTTTATTGAAAGAGATGATTTCATTTTTAATCTTCTTATCATCCTTGAAAATAGAAACTTGGTGTATGTCTAAATGGATTGAATTTTATTAATTTCTACATAAAATACTCATGATATGTTACCTTATTAATGGATATCCTATCTCTTTTATTTGATGGCCTCTCTAACTATTGTGGTTTAAAATTAAAATATATGAGAGCAACATGGTGTATCATCCTACTTGGATGGAATGTATTGGTTAAGATGTATATTTTTATTTATATGCCTCCTTAGATAGGGGATAACCTTATCCTATGGTGTCTATGCATAATAACTTAGTGTTAATCACTCAAATAAACTAATCTCATTTTCATATTCATTTATTTCTAAAGCAATTTAGTGTGGAAGTCGACTATCTTAAATAAACTATACCATACTAAAATATACTTTTGATTTATTAAAATATATAGTTGGTCATTTTTCACCTTTTTATTGATACATGGATGTGTTAGCTGGTTTGGATATTGGCATCTATGTCTTGAGTCACCTGGAGTTAGCCATTGTAACCATTTTATACACTCTTTATTACTAAAATAATTAATTATTGGGAGTTGATCCCATTAAAGCATTTACTATGTTGATATGATCTTTCAAACATTAGAATATATTTATATTACAATAGAGTACATTTTTATTAAACCTAAAATTATCAATAAGACATTGATTTCATTATACAGGTAAAATGTGTATAAAGGCTTGTATGCCTTAAGTAACCATTGATGCTTACTTAGATCATAATTAAGATCATATGGGACTAGAAAAATTATTAGACTCCTTTGAAAATGGAAATAACATGCTATTGGAATTATCTTCTTATAAGATTATTAATTTGGTCCTAATCTAAGCTTCATTGGGAAAATTTATTATTTTATGACTACAAAATCCAAGATTTCATTTATGGAATCTTGTTGAATATCTCTATGGAATTATTAGTTTATTATGGGCTACATCGGAAATCGGTTGGGTATCCCATGCAAATTGATTATACCTCCTTATATATAATTTTGAGTGGATATGAATATAGTCTACTTAAGATTTCCTTTATATCAAGATGATTTAATGACTCAAGGGTATATATATATATGTATATATTAAAGTTTTGGTGTTAAGATTTAATATCAAGTTGGATGTTAGGGAGTAGTTATATCTTTGGCTCTCAAATGGGACCCTATTAGATTCCCAAGATATCAAGTAGGGTTAATTGACCATTTAATAGTCATATTAATGGGATTTACAGTATTATATAGAGTTAGGAGTTTATCAATGTGTGAATGCACACTGATACACCCCAACCTATATACACCTTGTCAAGGACACACTCCCATATATAACTCTTTACTAGTCTCTTAATCCTAGTCACATATCTACCGTCAACTAATAACATGCTAATTGGGAGCACCCTTGTGTACAAATCTACTTTTTTTTATATCTCATCTCATCTAGTTATGGTTGGGCCTAGCATGCAATATTGATTTATACTTTAAAACTAATTATTATTGATTTATTTGGGGGGGAGGGGTTGTTTCATATATATCTATTATGGTAATTTCATGTTCAACATTATAGGATAAATGTTTGAAAAATGTCTCTACAATTCTATGAATGATATTACTAATCACTTTGGTAATTGAATGAACCATTCCATGTTTGGTCCTCCAAGACTATGATGGAATAATCTAAGAATATAATAATAACCATAGGTAAACTATTTATAAGATATGAAAAAAACCTTGACATACTCCCTTGAATCATACTTCCCCTTGTATTTATCAAATTGAGGTAATTAAATATGATAAGGGAAGGGAACACATAATATGTCCTTGTCAAGTGGATAGGAGCATAAGTCTTGAATTATTTATTTATTTCTACATGAATCCACTTTCTAATCCCATTGTATAAAATCATCCACCACGTTTCATTCCTAGGAAAACATGGGGTTATAAAATGGGACCAATGATGATAGATGATGATCAAGATTCGTTTGAGTTTATCTTGTGAGAGGCAAATTAGTTTTTGGTGGATTACTAGGAGTTTGAGTTTTATTAACATCACTATATATATAATATGTTAGGGAGCCCACTTTTAATATTTTATTTAGATGATCAAACATGTCTTGTTTTATGGTCTCATTTAGCTTGGTATTCTAAGGTAGACTTCTCATTCCCAAGTTTGATGTGGTTAATATTGGAAAATTCAACCTATGGTTCTTATTCAAATTCTTCAAAATTATTTTCACTTGTTATAGGTATGTCTCATGTAATAATTTGGATAATATTTCATATATTATCATGTTCAAAATCATGTAGGATTTTAGCTCCTACCTCAATAACCTAGAGTAGAAACTCATCCCTATTTTTCTTAGACATATTATTCTAACTAGGATCTACCCTAGTTATTATTTAACAAGCCATATTATAGATATTGATTATGTGCATCCTTATAAATAAGGTTTTCTTCATTATTATCATGATGTTTTTCACCCTCTAAATATTATTCAAAATCATTATTATGTCTTGGTTGCCCAATCACGAGTTCTTGATGAGTGATAGATGGAAACTGATGTGTGGATGTGTTTATATGGGTTTATATGATATGATATGGTGGATTTTGATTTATAATCTTTAATTGATAATATTTTGACTTCAAATGTGAAATTATATTATTATTATGGAAAATATGTTCTTGAGCAAATTTGAATTTCAACATGAGCTAGATGATATTTGAGATGGGTTAAGGTATTAGTATCCCTAGGTTTGACTAGTTATTGACTTGAAATATGATATAAGATAAGATATTAAGATATATTATAATGGGTGATAGGTTTTGGGATAGCTAAAAAAGGTTGTTGGAATAATTGGTTCATTAGGTCATGGTTAATCCTAACCAAAATTGACTCTATTTGATTGGGACTTGTTCATTTAAGTGATTTTATAGGATTTAATAAAGTTGTATAGATGATGATGGAATGATTATATTTGATTGTGTATGTGAATATACTATATCTTAGGATATAATAAATCTTAATGCATTGTGGTGAGTAATGAAAATTAATTATGGACATGACTAGATTTATGAGGTAAATAGATGTTTATATAATGATTAGGTGATTAATGGTTTATGTAAGGATTGAAAAATAATATTGATATGTGATCCTAGTGTAAAATGTGATGGATAAACTTATTTGGTGAAGGGAATGTATTTAAGAACATTACTAGTATGAACATCACAAAAAAAATATCATGCAACATGGAAATCCTATGATAGTAGATTATAGGTGTGTGTTTTAACCTTTTAGGGTTTAGCTATGTAAATCTTACGTTTGATTATATCGATGACTAGTATAAATTATTTAAATAATATAGATATAATAACCACTGATTTCTTAGAGATTTTGCCTAGATTTGACTTTCTTAAAAGAGTAATAAAAACATGCAAACAAAGACTTATCTAGAAAATGCCTTATACAAACAATCTAAGTGCTAGAAACTAAGAATAAAATAGGTCTAAGTGTCATCAACTAGATCCTTATGTCATAACCCCTCCTAGATAGTAGTGATATACTTGGATAGTAATTTCATGTGTCTTTAGTGTCCTAAAAATGGCGCTAGTGTCCTATGTGTAGGACTACTCTAAAATTCTAGGTGTACTTGTGACTGTGTTTTTAGGTTTTATTCATGCATGCACAAAGACTAAAACTCTATATTGTTATTGTAATATCTAATTTATGATGGAAACCCTAATCCTCTTTGAAATTAAGGTCTGATATGAAAAGTGTTTTCATTAGTAGGATAGGTTGGACATCATCAACAGCCTATTGTGAAGAGAGTTTCCTACACACCAATACTCTGAGGGATAAAGCTCAATGTAGTTCTCCCCACCTAATTTTTGGTGCAAGTTCAAGTTATGGTAGAATGATAGTGGTCTTGAATTATTTGAATGTGCTTGAGATTATAAACTTAGAAAATATGAGATTAGGGTAACTATAGATGGTAGTATGCATAAATAGGCAATAATAGGGATTAATAAAACTGATTTTTCTCAACTTATTTTGTGTTTGAATAGGTATTTTGTATATAATTTCCATATAGTATATAGAGGTCTAAAACTCAAGTATTTTATAGTGTTCTTTAGCTTGTGTAGATAATACAAGATGATTAAGGTAACCTTAGGAGCATTTTACTTTTGAAAATTTATCCATTTGGGAAATCTAAATAAAAGGACATTAGCACCATTTTAGTGATACTAACACCACATGGATCTAGTTTCATTAATGTGGTGCTAATGTCGAGCTAGTAGGTTATTGGGCATGAAGGTCTAGAATTAGGAAATGAGGTTCTAAGATTATGTTTAAGCTAACTAGAGATGCATGTGGTCCACACAAAGGCTAGAAAAGTGTGATAAAAGACTTTAGGATTGGTATAGGGATAAGATATGAATAAGTTGTGTAAAGTATCACTATTATCACTCAAATACCACTTTTAGGTAATTATATTTATGCCCCTCCCTTTATGTTATAAATGAATTAAAATGACTAGTATAAGGTAAAAGAAGTGTACTTGGACTTGCCTAGGAAGTGAAGCCCATGAAGCTAAGTTTGAGTAAGTGAAGTTGGGTCTACATATATCAAGCATGATCCAAATCATAGCCTACAAATGAAACATTCATAAATCAATACTTACTTAAGAGATATTAAAAGCAAGATAATGTGTTGATTAAAAAAGTAACTAGGTAAAACTAAGTAAAGATATGGGAAAAAGGAAAGGAATGAATACACCTTGTTGGGTATGTGAACCAATGCATGAATCAAATGACAACATGTGTGTGTGTGTGTGCATGTGTGCGTGCACGCGCATGTGTGTGCATGTGCGCATGCATGTGTGTGTGTGTGTGTGTGTGTGTGTGTGTGTGTGTGTGTGTGTGTGTGTGTGTGTGAGAGAGAGAGAGAGAGAGAGAGAGAGAGAGAGAGAGAGAGAGAGAGAGAGAGGGAGAGAGAGAGAGAGAGAGAGAGAGAGAGAGAGAGAGAGAGAGAGAGAGAGAGAGAGAGAGAGAGAGAGAGAGAGAGTGCATATATAGTTATAAAATCATTAAACATATTGGATTGAGATGATATATTGATCAATCCTCATGTGTTGGTGGCTCAATAATTCAATCCAATTTTGACTCCATCAATTCTAACCCCTAATTGGTGGATCATGACCTATGAATAACCTTTATTGGATTGATAGTATGCCTAACCCTTTCATTTGGGTGGATCAATAACTCAAGTAGGATATAAATCCATCATTTACAACCCATGTGTAGTATATGAATCTAAAATTAAACTTCAAAACATGCTTAAAATATCTAACCAATTATATCTAATTGTGTATGTCATCTCTATGTCCACTTGGGCACATTAGGTGGCTCTGGGTCACTTGGGAATTTTAACCACTTTAGATGGAGTAAGGCATGAAACTTGAGATAATATGGAATATTATGCCAAGAATATACAACATAGATATTTACATGGAATTTACCATTCCATCTATTTAAACTATGTGTAACTAAGCATATGGAAATAATGTGTCATTAATATGCCCCCATTTTAATATTTGAGTATATTGATTTTGGACTGAGTTGTAATAATTCTATCTGAGTATCTTAACTAAATATGGGAATGATAATTTCATGTATGATGCCCCAAATCTAAGAAACTAACATGAATTTGAGATGAGATAATTTGAATTTGAGCACAATTGTCAACCCTATAACTAAATCTATGTAAACTTATACTATACTTGGTGTATTGTTCAAGCCAATATTAATTTTCTTAAAACTAAGGATAATGAATAGTAGGCCACATCTTGAACAATAGATCCATGCAGTGCTAGTGTCCCTATTTAGGATCTAATGTCTATCTATTTAGGATCTAATGTCTATCCTATGTTTACCTATATATAATTTCCTAAAATTGAATATGTGTGGTGAAAAATGTTATTTAAATGTAATGTAGGAGACTAATCTCTATGATAAAACCCTGTGAAAGCACTCTCTTTTGAGTGTAGTTGTTGAACCTATGCAATAACTATCCTCAAAATAAATATCTATATAAAAGGTGTGTTATCTAGAGCATATATGATAATTGCATGATAATCCAATACAATGTGCAAACATAAAATATAATGTAAGAGAATCTAAGCATAACCATTTAATGTAATGTTGAGTGTGGATCCCTTTGGGTCTATCACATGATCATATGAATAAATTTTGGGTGTCTAAAGATGTCGAAGGATGTGGGGGTGTAATTTTTATGTTCTCCACATGTGAGTGGAATATTCCTTGTATTCCTAATCTCTATGTATTCCATATGCTATGGAATTAGTTGTTAGAAATTTATTTTCATGTGACTTCCTTTTTATTGGAAGTGGGTCTATCTTCCCTAGTTTTTGGGAGATTGGTTATTTCTTGGAATATGTTATACCTTCCTTGGTATGTGGAGTTGGTTGAGATCAGATTTTTTTGAGAAAATGTGCCTGTAGAAGGTGGAAAGATGAATATGGCATGTTCCTCCTTAGGAGAGCTTTTGGATAATCTTGATGAGGTTTAGGATAGTTTTCACATGTTGGATAATGTTTATCTTGGATAAGCATTGCATATTTCCCCTCATTTTACGGATTTTATTCATTATACTATATATATATATATAGGGTGTGGTGTGGCCTTTAGAGTTTGATGGTTTATTTATAGGGTTTGGCTTTGAGGATCAGAGTCAAAGTGCAAGTGTTTTTTAAAGTGCAGGTGTTTATTACAATGTATGGTTTAGAAACTTGTGAGATAAAACATTGTGCAGGTGTAGGTGAAAGTGTAGATATTTGTATAGCACTTTCTATAGGAGATTTTTTATCTTTGTGAGAGTTCATTGTAATATTATTTTATATTGCTAATATATTTTATAATTTTCATTGGTGGATGTAACCCACATTGGGTGAACCATGTTAGATCTGTGTTATCTATGTTTTTTATCTTACTCTTATTTATGATTTCATAATAATGGTGACTTAAAGAATGTTTCCATGATGCATGTTATTAAATAGCTTTAGATCTAGTTTATTATTATAGTAGATCTATATTTAAGTGTTTTTATTCCTAACAACTTGTATCAGAACCATTGGTTGTGTGTTTTGTTAAAGTGGTAAATCATAGGAAGGTTATTAGCTTGAGTGGGAGATATGCGAGAAGAGATCAGATTCAAATTGGAGAATAATTTTAATTTGTGTAAAATACCAAGGGAGGATTACCTATATCAAAACGAGCTACATCTCCCTTTATAGGGGAAAGAAGAAAAACCTATAAGTATGAGTGATGCAGACTAGTAATTACTTGATAGGAAGACATTGGGATCTATTCAATTATGCCTTATATCCTTTGTTGCATTCAATATTTCTGATGTGAAAACCATGAAATATATAATGGATAAAATTGGAAATTTTTATGAGAAACCTTTAGCTTCTAATAAAAAAATTCTTATGAAAAGATTATTTAAAATGAAAATATCTGAGAATGGCTCAATAGCTAATCATGTTAATGATTTTAATATGGTTGTAAGTATGCCCACATCAATTGGAATTAAGTTTGATGATGAATTTAGAGAATTTATAATATTATTTTCTTTGCTTGATAGTTGGGATAGTTTGGTTATGGCTATGAGTAATGCAATCCCTACCAAGGGAAGCTTGAATTTTGAGGATGTTGTAAGTGTGATCCTTAGTAAAGAGATGAGAAGGAAAAGCACTGGTGAATCATATTTAGGTAATGATTTATCCATTGATACTAAAATTAGGTAAAAGGATAAGAGAAAAGGCAACCATGGAAAATTAAAAGGTATATCTAAGTCCAAATGTAGATCCAAGATGGCATGTTGGGCGTTGTGGGAGGAATGGACTCTCAAAGAAGGATTGTTGGTCACTTTGGGATAATAATGCCAACAAGGAGGAAAAAAATGAGGTAAATTTGAAATTTGGTAAATCATGTCAATATGCCTTAATTCTATGGATAGTTTTTTTGAGTCTTGAGTATTAGATTCAAGGGCTTCTTTTCATGACACCCCACATAGGCATTATTTTAATGATTATGTTCTAGATAATTTAGAACATGTTTATCTTGGTGATGATGAACCAATTGAGATAGTAGGGAATATTTGTGTTTAGGTTAAGATGTAGAATAAAAACACATTTATCCTTAATAATGTTAGACATGTGACTATGCTAACATGGAATTTAGTTTCAATGGGGTAATTAGGTAGTGAGGGATGTTCAATATTGTTTACTACAGATTCTTAGAAAGTTAATGTAGAGTAAAGATTTACTCTACATTTCATTCTATTTTTTTAGTCACACACCAAAATTTTTTGTCTTTGCATATTTTGGTCTGAGATGGTGGAGTTTTGAAACAAGGCACGGGCTCTATTTTTCCTTTTGATTCATTTTTGTCTAAGTGTCAAAATCAAGTAAAAGTTGACAAGTGTCATCATCTGAGGCATCTTTTCTTAGTAGAAACTACCAAGTGTCATCATCTACGGCATCTTTCATATTTTCTATGAGTTGGTCAAAATGTGCCACGTATCTCATAGCAACTCAGTGGAATGCGCCAAGTGTCAGCGTCTATAGTTTCATATTGGTACCCACGTTTCATCTCTTTTCAGCAAAAGGTTTTAACAAGCTAAGTATCAAAATCAAGCAGAAAGAACCAAGTGGAAGTCATGGAAGGTTTAAATTTTGATTTTATAAAAGTGATGGAAGATGCCATGTACCCTAGCAAAAGAGAGTAGAATCCACCACGTGTCGAGATCTGAATTATCTGCATTTTACTTTACTAATATAGCAAAGACTGTGGTGGGTCTTAAGTGTTGTTTCTGAAGCAAGAAGAAGCCACCAAGTGTTAGTATCCATGTAAATATGATGTGAGACCCATTTGTTTCTATTTTATAAATAGAGTAGAGTAGAGACTTCCATGTGTCATCTTCTGTAGGTTTCTAAAAAGGTAGCTAAAAGAAGTGGAGACTACCACGTAACCCCGAATAAGTAAAGCAGAGATTTCCATGTGTCCTTTAATGAAGTAGTGGAGATTGACACCTATTACTATGTCCCTTTTAAAGTTACTTAGGTAAGAAATGTTGTGGGTCTTATTTTCTTTTAAGTTATTGAAGTTTTGAGTAAAGTGGATTGCAACATGTGTCAAAGGCAGAACACTCTTGAGCAAAGACACAAAAGATTATAAGCTATGTAGAAAGTGCCACGTGTCTTTGAAAGGTGTTGTGGAACATGCCAATTGTCATCCTCTGGTGTCTCCTAAAGTAATAAGAAGGTTTGCAAGAAAATGGCTAAGTGTTACCTAGTGTTTAAGAGAAGGGAGCATCCTGTAATCTGTTTCAGCCAATGAACTGCCAGAAGACAAAGCATTTCAGAATCTATAAGATATCTTCTATTAGACACTTCTAGTTTGATAAGATTTCATTTGGGCCATTAGATTTGGAATAAGCAGACAATTCAAAGTGAATCCAAGGCTATAAATAAGGGTGTAGAAATCACTAAAAAGGGGAAGATACCAGATAGAATTTTGAGAGAGAATTATTGTAAAGAGTTTAGACTTTTTAGAGCTATGACTAGTAATATCATTTGCTTTTATTCTATTTTCTTAAGTTTGAAGGTTTATGTAACTATGTGTGTTTTTGTGCCTCTTATGTGACTAGAGAATTAATGAGAAGATTGAATCCTATGCCTTTGTTGATATTTTCTGTGTCATTTGCAAATGTAGTCTAGGCTATGTTGTCAAGAGTTTAGACTTTCTATAGTTGTGATTAGGAATGTCATTTGATTTTGTCTCATTTTCTTAAGTTGAAAAGTTTATATGACTGTGAGTGTTTCTATGCCTCTTATGTGACTAAAAATTCAAATAAGAAGATTGAACCCTATGCCTTTATTGACATTTTTTGTATCACTACAAAAGTAGTCTATGATGTGAGCCTCTATTTCTATTGTTTCCATCTTTTACATTGATCATGCACTTGTTTGCTCTTAAATTTAAATGAATCTTACATATAGTCTCACTATGCTCAGGACTAAGGTCAACTTACATTTAGGCACATCGACATAGATTAGATTTTCTTTCTTGCATTTGTGTTTCTGATTAAAATTCATATCCCTTTTCCTAGCATCTACTTGATATAGAGAAGAACCAGCTTCTTAAAAATCTAGAGGCTGTTTCAAGTCGCAAGGTCCCACATCTTGAAATTTCCTAGTGTTGATATTAGAACAAGCATAATTTTAAATCATCAACAATTTTTGGCATGCCCAGTGGGACCAATCTTGAAGTTTCTTTCAAGATTGAATGAGCTAGAGAGCTACAAGGAGTCAGACTTGTAGATCAGTAATAAGATTTAAATCTTCTGTCGTCATCGATTATCTCAAATAATCAAAGTCAAGAAGAAATCACCATTTGGTATATATAATTTTGTTACTCAGAGCTATGGGTCTTATGCCCCTTCATATATTTTTAATCAAGATTGGGTTGCTCTTGGAATCATATCAAGCAATAAGGATGCATATGGTTATAAGTTTTGCCCTTCACAGGTCCGATATGACTAGCCTCAACCCTGTCATGAGCTATATCAGTCTTATGCCTAGTCTTCCCAATATGTTACATCCCATGCTCAACCTAATCTCATTTCCACCTTCAAACAAGCATTACTGGGATATAAAAAATATGTATTAGAGTTTGACAACAGAAGGGGATGTGGCCAAGAAATTCCTAATCATGTCATCCATTAAGTAAAAAATGCAGTAGATATGATTAAAAGTGAATGGGCTCCCTTTGAAAGAGCAAATTGGCAAAGGCTTACATATAAGATGTTGGATGTGAGTGGCCTAATTTCATCTTTGGAAGAGAAGCTGAGTATTCATGAGAGTCAGCCTTACCAAGTTTATAAACCTGCATATCCACTGCCCCAAGTTTAGCATCAAACATATTCAACCATTGCTCAGGAGCCAAGTTGAGCCTGTCATGGTTCTTTCCCAAATCATGTTAAGGAAAGTTTTGAAATAGTAAATTTGGCATTTTGAGGCCAATCTTGATAAATAGATTGAATTGGCAAATCTTTAAAAATAATAATCTATGTTGGCAGCAAGGGAATTGGAATCCAAACCCTCACTTCCTTTTCACCTTGCAACCCTGTCTTCCTAAGAGAAAAGTTCTAGACCTAAGGTCATGAGTTGGAAACAAATAATGGAATCATGGGGCAGAAGGGAAGAAGAGAAAAGTTTTGCTCAAAACCTTGAAGAAGTCAAGGCTTCTCTTACTCATGGTAATAATCAACGAGAAGATCCTACATTTGAACACATCCCATTTACACCCTTCTAACAAAGCTACTAGGCTACATCTGATATAGATGAAGTGATGGAAAAATGGAAAGAAGAGAATCATTCAATTCTAGCTCAAGAATTATCTCCTCTTCCACATATGTATAACCATCAGTCTTCTTCTTCATCCCTTATCAAAGAAGAAAATATTTTGGAGGAAGCAAGCAAAGAGGAGCATAGTCAGTTCATGGCTAGTTAAGAAGATTTCATGAGTGTAGATCAAGAAGAAATAACCATAGTCATTGGCACAAGTTACATTATTCTTCAAGAAGACTGTGAGCTGACTTTAGGTGGAGAAGGCAACATTGAGACTCAATAAATATGCAAAATTGCTGGCAAATGTCAAAATTGTTCCTCCAAGAGGTTGATAAAATTAAAGATGATATTTTGAAGTAATCAAAGAGGATGATCATGAAATAGAAACCGAGCATGAGGCAGAAGGAGATAACCTAAAAAATGATGTATGTCAAGAGACATAGGGTGAAGAGCCAACATACATTGATTTCTTGATGAGACACGATAGCATAAAAAATCAGCATTCAATAGGTTTTAAAAAACAAGAAGGGTATATATATGTTGGGGACATGTTTGACTCTAATTCATTCAGAGGTAGGAAAATTAAGGTGGAAAAAAAGAAGAGCAAGTCATCAGAGTTTCATACCATTCAATCACTTTTTTGGCATCATAAGTTTTTGTGTCATAAAGGATACTTCAAAAATCTTCCTTTTGATCTGAGAGGTAGGCAAATATACTTGGTTAATATAGTTAGGTAGTTCCCCCTTTCTGTATTGCTTTTATTTTCCCATTTTGTTTTCCTACTTTTCTTTTAAGTGTTCCTTGAACACGTAGTCGGTAGCTCAAAATTTTCAAATTTTTCAAAATTCTCCAATACATTGAATGTCTCCCAAATCTTTAGAAATCCCCAAGGTACCTTGCACTGCTAATTACATAATGTGTCTATCTCACTATTCCATAAAGATTGAGTAGGATCTGCTAATGGTTATCCAAGTTTAATGTTATTTCAAGACTTGATAGGTCAATAAATACCTCTTAGCAATAGTTAAAGCTTACAAGTTCTCAAACATTCCTGCATCTGCAAAAATATCCTACTACTTGCATATTCAGTGTTTAGTAAACTTGCTTTTGTAAAAGTTTTTTTGTTTTTCAAAAGTTCATGCAAATTATCACAAAAAAGACATAGAGATGGAGGGGGTACAATCTTCACAACAAGGAGCTGGGATGTATGAATCTCTTGATAAGTTTCTTGCAAGCAAGTCATATGCTTCAGCTTTTACACAGCCATTGAAGACCTATCCATGGACCAAGTTTCCTAAAGTTGGTCAAGCAAGTGACCTAGCAAAAATAAAAGATTATGCAGATGGCATCATGGACCCAATTCTTCAGAGAGATAGTAGCAAAACCTTTAGAGAAGGGGAACATCAAAAGTGTCTACAAAGAGCCAAAATAGGGAAATATGAAACATTTGCCATGAGTATATGGATTTCATAGTTGGCACAATTCATTGTCCCAGCTATGCATCCATGCCCTAACCTAGTTGAATTATGTGTAGACTTGTTCCATGCACTGTCATGCACCATTAAACAAGGTCCATTCATGATACAAATCACACTACAAGCTATCAGGGATATGTTAGCCTTATATCATGATAGTACAGCTACATTTCCCACTGTTGCTAAAATCCAAAGAATGTGGGAAAACATCAACACTCAATCAAGGTTCTTGAGATCCGAATTACAAATGGGTGATGATGACACTACAGTGCCCACACTCCCTACACCAAGAGCCCAATTCACATAGGCTAGCCAAGATGCATTGTTGAAGATGGCTTTCATCTTTGGCATGAAAGATGATATGGTAGTGTATGCAGAACAAATGGCTATCATTTTCAAACTAAAGACTGTTGACAGAACATAGGAGTATCGGCTTGAACTTTTTGAGCAAATTGCTTTCTCAATGGTAGAACAACTAGCCCATTTCAAATCAAGAGGAGTGTTCAAGTATTCTTCCTATTTGTTCCACCTCATGCTTTTTTAGAACTCTGACCTCTTTGCCCAGCTTATGTATCTTAACATGTATGACCCAGATTTTGATCTCCAAAGGACTATTTGTGTGTTTATATGGATACACATTTTGTCAAAGACTAGTGACCCATATGAGTTCTAGGAATTATTTGTTACTCCTATTTTTTACCACCTCAGCCCCGAGCCAGTTATGTATAGATTATTCCCAAGTGTTTCAAATCTTCTAGCTAGTTGCCCAATTCCTTGTGATTTCTATTTTGGATCCCACCATACCATTATAAGATTCCATGGTTTTTGTGGGGAACCAATATTGCTACCTAGGATTTTGACTCTTAGGTTAGCATTCCTAGAGGTCACCAGGTAGGTATCCACAGTTGACAATGAATTTGGCTCTGGGAAGAGGAAAATAAAAATTTATAATCTACCATGGATGACAACCAACATGGTTTTGGAAACTAGAGATGCTAAAGTTGTGTTGCTTAAAAAGCTAGCCAATCTGGGTTTCCTTTTAATAGAGGACAAATGGGTTTATGATAAAAATGATTCCATAGCTTCCTGGATAAGAACTACCAAAATCACAATCAAAATTACACATGAAGGCCACCCTTTTTGGGAAACTAGGAAGAATCCTAGGGAAGACACTCTTAGATTTTATGTTGAGTTAACAAACTTGCCCCTTCCACAAAATAGACCCTAGGAAACATTCTATATTAAGTAGAGGGATTATGATCCTAAAGTCAGAATGACTTCTGGCTTAAGGAGGACATTAAAAAATAAAGATTGGGATACTGAGAAAATAGAGGCCTATTGGAAATATAGGTAGGAAATTTGTCAAACAACCCATTCTTTTGGGAACATAGACACAGATGAGAGATGGGAATAACTATGGGATAAGTGCCATCTCTCCCTTGTATCTAGCCTAAAAATAAGTAATTTGCTAACACCAAGTGAAGAGCAAGAAGCTAGGGCCGGGTCAAGCCAAGAGTCACAAGTTTAGAGCAAGTTGTAGTTGTAGTAATTGTATTAGTTTAGCCCTAATCTCTCAACATCATTGAAAAGCAAAAGAGTGTGGTGCCTACACCACCACAAGCTTCCCCATCAGTAATGGTTATAAATATTCCCAGTTCTCCACAAGAATTAGATGTGGAAGGAAAAAGGATGTAGCTAGAAGAAGAGACACCCAAGAAATGAAAGAGGGTGCAATTTCAATTTGCTTCAAAAGAGGAGATGGACACCCCAAAGTGCCAATTATAGGGTACTGTAATTTCTCCTCAAGTAAGTATTATTCCTCCCTCTCTTTCTTAGTCTATTTCTTCTCCTATTGCCATGATGATTTCATCTAGATAGATGATATCCCCTACCACTTCTACCATTCCCATTTCTCACTTCATCCTATTTGTGCCACATCAGGCTTTAACATTACCTCATTTCTCCCCCTCTATTCTTAAGAAAATTTCCCCTCAAATTTCCCATAGCCAACAATCGGCTATTAAATATGGCCTACCACAAGGACATCCTTTTATGGGTGGGCACATTGCCTCTCCTTCTACCTTCCAAACCCAAGTAGATGCTGTTAAGAAGGTAAGAGAAGCTGAAGAGAGAAAAAGAAGATCAAGGAAATTTAAAGCATTAGCTACACCTAATCTGTGGTCACAATTTGACCCCATCCAATAGTAATTAACGGTGACTCATTTGTCACCAAATGTAATAAGGCCAATTGAGTAAATGCAGCCCAAGGATTACATGATGAATGTGGTGGCCATTGACATGTCCCTTTTTAGGCCACAGGACAAAATTGAGCTATTGACTTAATCCACTTCTATAGTTACTAAAGACTACTTGAAGATATCAAGGAGGCTATAGAAGATGGAAGCTAAGCTAGCCAAGGAAAAGGAAAATTGTAAAAGTTTGACCTCAGAGATCAATAGAAAAGACAATGAAATAGAGAATTTGAATAAATAGTTGTAAAATATTATTTCTCTTTAGACTCACTAGGTAGTTCAAGCCCAAAATGATTCTTTAAAAGTAGGTCTCACACAGGTAAAAGATGTTGTGACAATCCTAAGGAATGAAAAAGTAGTGTTGCAAGGAAAATGTGAGGAATACCTATTGTAAGTTACCTAATTACAACAAAAGTTGCTGGCTAAATAGAACAATACTCTAGTTACATAAGACCAATTTCAAGTAGAGCAACAAAGAACATCACAATTGACACTAGAGTTGGCTAATAGGCCAAGGAATGTCAAAGTATTAAGTTTGTTAAAAGAGATATATGAATCCATGTGGAAGAGAATCTCTTCAGAGATTATTCAGCTTAGGCCATCTCTCACCTTCCTATTAAATGCATAGAAATTATGCAAAAAGGTGGAGAGTTCAATTGTAAACACTCTGGATACAGTCTCTCGGAGAGTAATGGACTTCTAAATGTTACTGCAAAAAAATTATGATGCAATGGATGCAACATAATTAGTAGCAAGAATAAATGATAGAATGGTCACTACCAAGCGAGTAAATGAGGTTCTCAGTTGCAATTTCATAGCCACCAGTTACAGAGAGCTTCTAGATGTCATGAAGGAAGGAATAAATGAAATGAAATAGCATGTTGAAGATCTAGTACAATTAGGTTTTCCTTCTCTATTTCTTGATGATAACACTGTGCTAATGGTAGAAGAAATTGAACCTTTGCTATTGGCCAAACAAAATAATCAAATAGTTTTCCAAGATCTAAGGGATGATTCATCAATCCCTAAAGTAGAAGTTATCTTGGTTCCTGTTTCCCAGCTTGAATTCAAATTGAAGGCTAAAATTCAAATTTTGTAACATTTTTCACACAAGGATATTATTAACCTTGATTTAGCCTTTAATGAATTGTAGAGTAAGCAAGGGTTAGCTGATGATGAGTGGTCCACCTACTAGATAGCATTGATGAAGTTGTGATTTTGAAATTTTGATCTAGCAAGAGTTGTGGTTTCTTTTTGAGCAAGCTCAAAAGTCCTTGGGGTCACCAATAATTGTAGAGTAAAGATTTACTCTATGTTTCATTCTATTTTTTTAGTCACATGCTACAAAATTTTGTCTTCACATATTTTGGTCTGAGATGGTAGAGTTTTGAAACAGAGCACAAGCTTTATTTTTCCTTTTGATTCATTTTTGTCTAAGTGTCAAAATCAAGTAGAAGTTGACAAGTGTCATCATCTGAGGCATCCTTTCTTAGAAAAAACTACCAAGTGTCATCATTCGAGGAAACTTCCATATTTTATATGAGTTGGTCAGAATGTGCCACGTATCTCATAACAACTCAGTGGAATGTGCCAAGTATCAGCATCCATGGATTCATATCGGTACCCGCATTCCATCTTTTTTGAGTGAAAGGTTTTAACAAGTTAAGTATCAGGATCAAGTGGAAAGCACCAAGTGGTAGTCATGAAAGGTCTCCATTTTACTTTTCTAAAAGTGACAGAAGATGCCACATACCCCAGCAAAAGAGAGTGAAAGCCACCACATGTCGAGATAAGAATTATATGCATTTTGCTTCACTAATATAACAAAGATCGTGGTGGGTCTTAAGTGTTGTTTTCGAAGCAAGTGGAAGCTGTCAGGTGTCACTATCTATGTAAATATGAAGTGAGACCCATTTGTTTCTATGGTATAAATAGAGTAAAATGGAGACTACCATGTGTCATCTTCCACAGGTTTCTAAAAAGGTAGCTAAGAGAAGCAGAGACTACCACATAACCCCAGATAAGTAAAGCAGAGATTGCCATGTGTCCTTTAATGAAGTAGTAGAGATTGACACCTATTCCTATGTCCCTTTTAAAATTACTTAGGTAAGAAATGTTGTGGGTATTATTTTCTTTTAAGCTATTGAAGTTTTGATTAAAGCGAATTACGACAAGTGTCAAAGGTAGAACACTCCTGAGCAAAGACATAAAAGATTATAAGTTATGTGGAAAATACCACATGTCTTCGAAAGGTACTGCAAAACATGCTAAGTGTCATCCTCTAGTGTCTCCTAAAGTAATAAGAAGGTTTTCAAGAAAATGGATAGGTGTTAGCTAGCATTTAAGAGAAGGGAGCATCCTACAATCTGTTTCATCCAATGAACTGCTAGAAGACAAAGAATTTTAGAATCTATAAGATATCTTCTGTTAGACACTTCTAGTTTGGTGAGATTTTAGTTAGGCCATTAGATTGGGAACAAGCAGATAATCTAAAGTGAATCCAAGGCTATAAATAAGGGTGTAGAGATCACCAAAAATGGGAAGATACCAAATAGAATTTTGAGAGAGAATTATTGTAAAGAGTTTAGACTTTCTAAATCTATGACTAGTAATATCATTTGCTTTTATTCTATCTTCTTAAGTTGGAAGGTTTATGTAACTTTGCAAGTTTATGTGCCTCTTATGTGACTGGAGAATTAATGAGAAGATTGAATCTTATGCCTTTGTTGATATTTCTTGTGTCATTTGCAAAAGTATTCTAGGTTGTGTTGTCAAGAGTTTAGACTTTCTATAGTTGTGATTAGGAATGTCATTTGCTTTTGTCTCATTTTATTGAGTTGAAAATTATATATGATTGTGCATGTTTCTATTCCTCACACATCACAAAATTTTGTCTTTGCATATTTTGGTCTGAGATGGCAGAGTTTTGAAATAGAGCATGGGCTCTATTTTTTATTTTGATTTATTTTTGTCTAAGTGTCAAAATCAGGCAGAAGTTGACAAGTGTCATCATCTGAGGCATCCTTTCTTAGTGGAAACTGCCAAGTGTTGTCATCTAAGGCATCTTTCATATTTTCTATGAGTTGGTCAGAATGTGCCACATATCTTATAGTGACTCAGCAAAATGTACCAAATGTCAGCATCTATAGTTTCATATCAGTACCCACGTTCCATATCTTTTTAGTGAAAGGTTTTAACAAACTAAGTATCAAGATCAAGCAGAAAGTGCCAAGTGGCAGTCACGGAAGGTCTCAATTTTGATTTTCTAAAAGTGATGAAAGATACTATGTACCCCAGTAGAAGAGAGTAGAAGCCACCATGTGTTGAGATCTGAATTATTTGCATTTTTCTTCACTGATATAGCAAAGACCATTGTGGGTCTTAAGTGTTGTTTCTAAAGCAAGAAGAAGCTGCTAGGTGTCACTATTTGTGTAAATATGAAGTGAGACCCATTTGTTTCTATGGTATAAATAGAGTAAAGTGGAGACCACCATGTGTCATCTTCTGCAAGTCTCTAAAAAGGTAGCTAAAAGAAGTGGAAACTACCACATAACCCCAGATAAGTAATGCAGATATTTCCATGTGTCCTTTAATGAAGTAGTGGAGATTGACACCTATTCCTATGTCCCTTTTAAAATTACTCAGGTAAGAAATGCTGCTGGTCTTATTTTCTTTTAAGCTATTGAATTTTTGAATAAAGTCGATTGTGACAAGTGTTAAAGGCAGAACACTCCTAAGCAAAGACACAAAAAATTATAAGTTATGCAAAAAGTGTTTTATTTCTTAAAAAGGTGCTGTGGAACATTCCAAGTGTCATCCCATAATGTCTCCTAAAGTAATAAGAAGGTTTTCAAGAAAATGGCTGTGTTACCTAGCATTTAAGAGAAGGGAGCATCTTGCAATCTATTTCAGCCAATGAACTGCCAAAAGACAAAGCATTTCAGAATCTATAAGATATCTTTTGTTAGACACTTCCAGTTCAGTGAGATTTTAGTTGGGCTGTTAGATTGGGAACAAGTAGACAATCTAGAGTGAATATAAGGCTATAAATAATGGTGCATAGATCACCAAAAAGGGGAAGATACTAGATAGAATTTTGAGAATTATTGTAAAGAGTTTAGACTTTCTAGAGGTGTGACTAGTAATATCATTTGATTTTATTCTATCTTCTTAAGTTGGAAGGTTTATGTAACTATGCATGTTTTTGTGCCTCTTATGTGACTAGAGAATTAATGAGAAGATTGAATCCTATGCCTTTGTTGATATTTTTTGGTTTATTTGCAAAAGTAGTCTAGGTTGTGTTGTCAAGAGTTTAGACTTTCTATAGTTGTGATTAGGAATGACATTTTCTTTTGTCTTATTTTCTTGATTTGTAACGTTTATATGACTGTGCATGTTTCTATGCCTCTTATGTGACTAGAAAATTCAAATAAGAAGATTGAACCCTATGCCTTTGTTGACATTTTTTGTATCACTACAAAAGTAGTCTATGTTGTGAGCCTCTATTTCTATTATTTCCATCTTTTACATTAATCATGCACTTGTTTGCTCTTAAATGTAAATGAATCTTACATATAGTCTCATTGTGCTGAGGATTAAGGTTGACTTACATTCAGGTGCATCACCATAGATTAGATTTTCTTTCTTACATTTGTGTTTTTGATTAAAATTCCTATCCCTTTTCCCAATATCTACTTGATATAGAGAAGAACCAGCTTCTTAAAAATTTGGAGGTTGTTTCAACTCGCATGGTCCCACATCTTGAAACTTCCCATTGTTGATATTAGAACAAGCATAATTTTAAATCATCAATATTTAACAAAGGTGCTCTTATGATTTCAAGAGGTAATAAATTTGGTATTTTTTATTTGACTAGTAGTGTTGATTATCTTGATTTAGTTACTACATATGGAGATGCAACTATGTAGCACTACAGGCTCAGTCACATGATCCATAAGGGCATGTAGATCTTAAAATATAATTTTCCTAGATTAAAAGGCATAGATTTAGATTTATATGACAATTGTGTGTATGGGAAATAGAAGTGGGTTGAGATCTTAAAGGTTTGACCCATAAATAAAAATCACAAGTTAGATATGGTACACTTAGATGTATGGGGACTAGCTTAGGTATCTTCTATTGGTAGATCTAATTATTATGTTACTTTTATTGATGATGAAACTAGGAAAGTTTGGGTTTATTGAATTAAAAATAAATATGATGTATTTAACACTTTTAAGAAGAGGAAACCCTTGGTTGAGAATGAAATAATACTAAATTTGAAATGTCTCATATCAGATAATGGAGGTGAGTATTGTAGTAATGTTTTCTTTAATTATTGTTCTAACAATGGAATCTATAGGTAAAGGATAGTTCTAGGAACTCCATATTAGAATGGGATATATAAAAGGATGAATACAACAATAATGAAACATGCTAGGAACATGAGGTTACACGCAGGGTTACTTTTATAGTTTTGGGTAGAAGCAGTTAACATGGTAATATATCTGATTAACAAAGGACCTTCTATGCCTTGGATGGAGGCATTCTAGAACAAGCTTGATTTGGTAATAATGTTGATTATTCTTTTTATATATTCTTTATATGTGAGGCTTTTACTCTCATCAAGAATAAGGATAGGACCAAGTTAGAGGCTAAATCAAAGAAATACACATTTGTTGGTTATGGTGAGGATGACTTTGGTTTTTGTTTATGGAACATTAAAGATAGGAAAATATTTTAGTTTATAGATCTAGTCTTTAATGAAAAAGTCATGTATAGGAATCAGTTTTAGGAACAAGATTAGGAACAAAAAGAGTATGCAATATTGGATGACATTATCGATGGAAAAGTATCCAGGGATTTATTTTAGGAACCTTCCACACAAGGACCCTAAAATCCTATGTTAAGAAGATCTTCTAGGGTAAGAAGAGAACCTAAATATTTTTATCCTTCTTTGAATGTTTTATTACTCACTGACAATGGATAACTAGAGTATTATGAGGAAGTAATTTAGGTATATGCCAAGTTAAAATGGGAAAAAACCATGGATGAAGAGAATAGATCTCTCATGGATAACCAAACATGGGATTTGGTTAGGCTAGCCAAGGGAAAGAGTGAATTACCAAACAAGTGGATCTTTAGGATCAAAGAAGAGGATAAAGGGAGCAAATGGTATAAGCCAAGATGGTGGTCAAGCAGTTTGCACAAAAAATAGGTATTGATTTTGATGATATTTTCTCTCTTTTTGTAACAATGACTTCTATTAGGATTATTCTTGGTTTGGTTACAGTTAAGGATTTCCTCCTAGAATAGTTAGATGTGAAAACTAATTTTATTCATGGTGATTTGGATGAAGAGTTGTATATGAAGTAGCCACAAGGTTATGAGGTCAAAGGGAAGGAGAACTATGTTTGAAGACTAAAGAACTTTTATGCCCTAAAATAAGTTCCATGATAATGGTACAAGAAATTTGATTGTTTTATGTTGGAACAAGAATATCAAAGGTGTCATTATGACCATTGCATGTACATCAAACATTTTGATGATGGTTCTTTTATTATATTATGCTTGTACATTGATGACATGTTAGTTGCAGTAAAGAACATACAACATATTCATATGCTCAATAAATATCTTAGTGACTCCTTTTATATGAAGGATTTTGATGATGCAAATAAAATACTTGGTATGGAGATTTCTCATGATAAGAAGGAGAGGAAGTTGGTTTTATCCCAATCAGAGTATGTGAATAAAGTCTTGGAAAGGTTTAGCATGTTGTATGCTAGATCTGTTGGTACTCCTTTGGTAGACCACTTTGGATTATCAAAAGAGTAGTGTCCCAAGATGGAAGATAAAAATCTTAGGATGTTCAAAGTAACTTACTCATCTGCCATTGGCAGCTTGACGTATACCATGGTTTTTACTAGGCTAGATATTTCCCAAGTAGTGGGAGTTATGTAAAGGTATATGAGTGATCTAGGTTATGACCATTGACATGAAGTGCAATATATTCTTTGGTGTTTAAGAGGAACCATGGACTTTGAATTATGTTATGTTGGATCAGATATCACTTTATGTGGTTATGTGGACTCAGATATGGCAGGGGATATTGATAGCAAGAGAATTATGATAGGTTATATATTTACTATTAGAGATAAAGTGATTAGTTGGATTTTTAGGATACAAAAGGTTGTGCCTTTCTCAACCATAGAGGTAGATTATGTTATTACTACAGAGGTTAGCAAGGAGATTATTTCATTATATAAAATTTTTCAAGAGTTATGGCATGACTAGGAAGTTGGGAGACTACATAGTGATAGTCAGAGTGTTATTCATTTGGCAAAGAACTCCACTTTCTATTCCAAGATGAAACACATTATATTAAATTATCACTTAATTAGGTTAGCTTTGGAATAGAACTTGGTGAAGCTAGAGAAGATTCATACTAGCTAGAATCTTATGGATATGATGACCAAGGTGGTCATATTAGATAAGTTGAGACTATGTTTAGATTTGGTTGGCCTTAGTGGTCATGGAGTAGTGATAGATTCTATTCAAGAGAAATAGTCTTCAAGTGGGTTATTATTGAGTGTGGATCCCTTTAGGGCTATCACATGACCATAGGAATAAATTTTGGGGGCCTAAATATCTCTAGGGATGTGGGGGTTGTAATTTTCATGTTTTCCACATGTGAGTGGAATATTCCGTGTATTCCTAATTTCTTTGTATTTTATATTTTGTGGAACTAGTTATTAGATATTTATTTCCATTTGAATTCCTTTTTTATTATAAGTGGGTCTATCTTCCTTATTTTTAGGAAGATTATTTATTTTTTAGAATATGTTATACCTTATTATGTGGAGTTGGTAGATATGACATGTTTTTGGGAAAATGTGCCCTTAGAAGGTGGAGAGATAAATATGGTGTTTTCCTCCTTGGGAGAGATTTTGGATAAGCTTGATGAGGTGGAGGGTTTTCACATGTTGGATAATGTTTATATTGGATAAGAATTACAAATTTATCTTCCGTTTGTGTATTTTCTTCATTTTACTATATATACAAGGTGTGGTGTGGCCTTTAGAGGTTGATGGTTTATTTGTGATGTGTGGCTTTGAGGATTAAATTCAAATTTTTGGTGTTTTATAAATTTTAGGTATTTATTATAGGGTTTTATTTATCAACATATGAGATACAACATTGTGTAGGTGCAAGTGAAATTGTAGCTTTTTGTGTAACACTTTATATAAGAAATTTTTTCTATCTTTGTGAGAGTTTATTGTAATCCTTTTTTAAGTTACTAATTTATTTTAGAACTTTCATTAGTGGATGTAGCCCACATTAGGTGACCATGTTAGATCTATGACATCTATGTTTTTTATATTTCTCTCATTTATGCTTTCATAATAATTTTGAATTAAAGAATGTTTCCATGATGCATGTTATTGAATAACTTTAGATCTGGTTTATGGTAATAATAGATCTAGATTTAAGTGTTTTTATTCCTAACATGTAATATGTATGTTACATCTAGAATTGTATAAGGGTAAATAGATAGATGTAATCAATGTATGTAACAACAAATATGAGTAGCTAGAACGGGGGATGGAGAATGATGTCCATAATGACACCCAAGTATGAAGGGTAAATGCATTAGGTATATCATAACATCAAGAAATAGTGTGTGTAAAAATAAAAAGAGAAGTTTCATGGCCATGACACATATAATATAGCATACATACAAACCACATGAGTCATGCAAAGTAGATTGAGGGGACATAATATGAGGGGGAATGGACACATGTCACTAAAATTAATAAAAAGACATACAAAGACACATTAAAATGTCCACATACATAATAAATGATCAAGTAAGAATAAATCTAGATAGAAGGACATGTTGAAATATCCACATACATAATCAATAAAGCACACACAATGGACATGAACACATGTGTAAGGCATATACTATGAATAGAATTGGCATAGATCTAAAGAACAATGGCATATTTAAATTCCCTCTTATAGAAGAAACATATAAATAAAATCAAGTCTAAACTATGAAAGCTATAAATGAAAGCATGCATGACTATGTATTGTAAATGTGTGTAAGATTTAGGATGTACATATGTTAAGTCTAAAATAGTGATAGTTGGCTAAAAAATTGGAGTAATATTAGCAATGATGAATATATAGATATACCAATGATAAAAATTGAATGAAAAATATGTAAGAATATAACTTGGTGATAAAAATTGTGTATAAGATGCCCCAAAGTGGGTGAATTATCAAATAAATAACCATGAAATGAGGTAAATTTCCCCAGTGGGTATATGATAGAGTGTTTAGATCAGTGGAGTGGATTTGAGTCCTATAATCAATCTAAAAGAACTCAAAAAGACCAAATGAAGAATGCATGTATGATAGAACCATCTATAATAATATATCTAGCATATTTATTATCTATCAAATATAAAAAATATATACAAAACAATTCGTACAATATATAAGTTTTGTGTTTTTATGAGTAATTATTTAAATGTTTTTATGTTTTTGATATGTTACATTATTTTATTATATTTTGGTTATGAGCTATGTACACAGAAATGAAAAAGCACTATATATAAGGAGCAATATAAAATCAAGTATGTACAAGAGGGTAGGAACCATACTAAACTATGAGTCTCATGGGAGACTCATTATAACTATGACTTATGTCAACTAAGGGAATTGTGATCTACATGTTCTTTGAAAGGGTAACTATGATCCCATAATCTACTTTAGTGAGAAATCTATGTATGTATATGTAGTATGAATTTGTGGTACTAAATATGGTTTCCTGTGAACTGTAGGGGTCTTAAGAATTCATATGGTAGAATAATTTGTAGGTGATAGAGGTGCCCTATAGTGAGAACCCTAAGAACCTAATAATATTGATCTCATCATTAACTAAGTGGATTAATGTCCTCTAAAATATATGACATATCTATGACATAGGGGTCTCTCTAATAATGGTCTCCATAGAAGAGTATGTGTACATGTTGATATTATAAGAGTAGACTTTGCCTATAATGGTGGATCTACTAAATGATATGATGTATACATGGGAACTATATTATTAGTTGTAACTAATAACTTTTCTATATTTGTTAATAGTGATCAAACTACTATTAGTGATTGTGCTATAATTGCATATGGAATATGTAGAGGATACTCATATGGGAGACCCTCAACTTTGATAACTTTATTTTTGTGTATGTATTATAGGTGTTTATTCACTATAGATGGAATGTATCATATATAATATAGCCATGGCCTCCCCAATAACATATCAAACATGCTTGTAATAGGTACTACTTAGAATTGAGCATCTATATGTGTTAGTCCAACCTATAATAGAAGCACAATATCCCTGATGGAAATATAAACATGACCACTAAAGATACTAATAACTATATATGGGGAATATATCATACTATGAATATCTTAAATACTATATAAGTGTCATATTACATATGCTAATGCTTGACCCATTGTCAACCATAACACTCTGACTAGGATGATGATCTATGTATGGTCATATGAAGAGTGCATGTAAATTTATATCATCATCAATAATATATTATTTTGAGAAGGTGATGAGTGGTCTAGGTGTTACTATATTATGGTAAATGATAATTAATTTATGCAATGGATGTTATTCCTCTATAATATTTTGATAAGAAGATGGTGGTGGATGTGCCTAATATATATAATAGACACTTGATGTGTTCCCTACCTCATTCACTTTGTGATTTGGAAACAAAAATTAGAAAATATTTATTGCTTTACCTTCCATTTTATGTACTTTTGGTACCTCTATGGGTGTGGCCACATCAATAATGTTAGACTTAATAAAATCTTGTATCTTATGTTTTAGGTTTATGCATTAGTTTGTTTTATGTTCTAGTGCCCTGTGATACTTACAAAATGCATTAGAATCATATTTATTTATAAGAGGTTATGTATTATGACATATTAATGGGAAGGAGAGATATTAAATTTCATTCCTATATATTTTTTGAAACCCATGATGGTGACTTTGGAATTTTGGTGAAGATTCTGCACTAAGGAACAAATAAAACTAATCTAGGAGATGGCTCAAAACATGCATTGACCATGGTCTTTTGACCAATATTAATTTTAATGGTTCTTACCTTATATGTAGGCTTATTTTATCTCTTAATATTTTATTATGATCCATTGGTATATTTTAGTTTTCCCATTGATATAAGTTTTACCTATGTTTCTCTTACTATGTGGCACAAATCTACGAATGTAGGAAACTTCTTAAACAATATAGCTTCATGTAATTCCTATAAAATAATTTGCTTAAATGTGTTTTAAATATATTTTTATACTATGGGGATAGTAAGTTTGGCTAATATAGTCTTATATCATAATATTTATTCTATGATAGGTTCATCTGACTTTTATTTCAACTGTGCAACTTGTGCATATGATATTTTGTCACTAATAATGATGGATAAGTGTGATAAAAACATGTTGGACAAAGGATTGAATGTTTTGATAGATTTATCTAGTAAGTATTAAAACCATTATATGACATAATCCTTTTAAATGCATGGAAACAAATTCATAATAATCCAATCATTTGATACATAGTCGAAACATCCTACATGAAAAGCTTTGAGATGGTGCTCTGGGTCACCCTTGCCATCCTATAATGTAAGCTTATGTGCCATGAAACTATATGGAAATGGATTTGATGATATGTGATATTCCAAATGTGTATGTAATAGAATATTATAATCCAAGGCATATGGTGCCTATTGGCTCCTTTATCAAGATGTAACACCTTAGCTTGCAAAGTATGAATCTTTTTTAACCTTAATTATATGTTTATTTATGGTGAGTGATATTCAATGATAATATTTCCCCTACATTGATATTTATTTGCATTAGAATGGTCTTATTTTAGGCTTGATGAGGTTCACTGAGGGGGTCCCCTTAATATTATTTGGTAAATGGGCCCATGTTTGTATAAGGATTTTATTTGATTCTCAAGTATTAGAGTGTAGCCTAATAAATTCAAGGAAACCTTTACGGTTAAATTTACTTAAATTTATGAAAGATCTCTTTCATATTCATTATCTACCTAAAAAATAAATGTGTATTAATATGTCATGATGAAATCCATGTCATAACTTTCCTAAGGATTATTATAAGTATGTGGGGATGAATTATACATCAAATTTATCCTATAAAAATAAAATGGGATGGAGGTTTTGTTGGAGAAATTTGGCCCACATAAGAATATTTTGCCTAGAAATGGCTTGAATATATGAGAATAATTATGGATGGAATAAGTGGAACAAAAGTAGGAGAAGAATATCTCATAATTCTTATAAAGCTTTTCAAACACTTTAATCAAAGCTTAAAGTGTAATTTGTTGATATTTGAGAATCAAGTCTTGAAATAGGTTTAGAGTTTCAAGGGAACAAGATTCGGTAGGTTCTAGTGGTGTTTCAAGAATTTAGGAGCATGAATTGGGTTACAGAAAGTCTTATAAGTTTATTTGAGCCTTCTAAAAGAGATAATAGTTTCTTGTGCAAGTCTAGAGAGCCCAAATCATCATGACATGTCATATAAGAATGTACTTATTAGATTTATTGTACATTTAATAAATTTAATTAGGGAATTATTCAAGGAAAAAATACTATATAGACATGATTCTCTTGTTTCCAATATCATACTTTACAAATTTCATAACTTGATAGAGTTAGTGGGTCTAGGTAGATTAACAGTACAAATTCACTCATATAGATCAGATAAATGGTGAAAAAGAAGTAAAAAGGTCAAAGTTTTTCTAGGGTGAATATAAAAGTGACAAGTATATCAATTATGTTAGACTGGAAAAATATATATGGCTCATGTTTAATCATATAAAAGTAGATCAATGGTGTGCAGGAGGTCAAAGAGTAATTAGGAACTTGTAGAAAAAATAAAGAGATAATATTTGGCATAATATGAGAGGATTAGATCAATATCAATGGATAGTAATGAAGTCAAAGGTGATATAATCTTGAAGGCCTATAATTAAATCAATGACCAATATTAAATGTAAAGGTTATGAGACTTCTACTAGAGGTTGAAACACAATCAAAGCTAAACTAGACTAGATTTTTTAGGATCAAACATCACCATTAAATCTTAGTAAAGGAAGAATAGGTATTTTAGGGCATAATATAGAGATAAAATATGGGCTATATATTATTGAATCAAGACAAAACATCTATGGATGTCTTTGATATATTGACTATATGAAAACCAATAATTTTGATTGCTTTTAAAATATATAGTAAAGATCTATATATAGGTTGGAGTAGGGGCAAATGTGTAATCATGAAGAATTGTCTTGTTTGTCAACATGGTCATATTTTTGAAAAATAGTTACTTGAAATAGTTAAACTAATACTTATTCATGAATCTATCAAGTCTATGGATATAAGGATCTTGACCTCATAATGAAGTAAGTAGAGATGGCATAGAATCCTAAGATGGAGATCTAGTGGTTAGAAAAAGTAGCTATAAAATTTAATAGATTTTAAAGGTTTATAAGTGTTTTCTTTCATAATAATGATCATGACTGACCACCTTTAGAAAATATTGTCTTCTACTTCATTATTCTCAACCAATGAGAAGATTTGGGGGGCTATTAGGAAAAATAAAAAGTTAAGTTATCAATATAAAATTGGTGTTGATTAGATCAAAAATGTGGTGGAACATTCATACAAAGGTGGCATCTTAATTAATTATTTATATACTCATGCTCCCTCTTCTCTCTCCCTTTATAATATATTACCTGTTCTTTCCATTTGTAAGCTCTCTCTTGGTTTGTAAAAGAAAAGTCTCTCACTTTTGATAGGAACTCTCTCAATTTTGGAAGAGTAGAGACTCTCATTTGATAAGTCTAGACCCTATCAAAACTTTCATAAAATACATATTGAAACTAATAAATATTTCCTTTAAATATATATTCCTTTTTAAGTATGTTTAGTAAGCTTGTGAATGATGTCATTTTGAAGGAGAATCTTTGATGCCCATTGTCTTTCTTTCTTGACTATTTTAGGGTGTTTTCTAGCTGATTATAGGTCTGCATTTATTTATTTCTACCATTAATGTAAGGCTGGTGTGAGTCTTAGAATTCCTCTTAGATTCACTCATTTCTTCCTAAACTTGGTGTATGAAATAATTATGCAATTATCTAGATTTTGAGATTGTGTGAGCTAGTGTTATCTTATGTTTCTTCAGTATATATTTCATTCTCATGTGAGTTTTCATTAAATTTGGTGTATCACCTTATTAGTCTTATTAAGATCCCTTTACCCTTTATCTAATAATTTTCTCAGTGAAAAAATTAGTATAGGTGATCTATCTAGGGGAATCTGACCTTCTCTAGAGGTTTAACCCCACCATAAGTGACCCATAGACTAAGGTTATTCCCATAGTGTAGCTCAATTGGAAGTGTCTTGAAGAACCCTATCCATGGGTACAATTTGATGCTATAAGAGTTTATGGAATTCCTGGTGGGAATATAGTTCAAAGAAGATTTATCAAAGTTTGATGTTGGTTTCATTATTTCATAGAAGTTATAGCTTTTAATAAACAATATCTAGTGACTCCAAAAGAAGATCCAACATTCTAGTAGTCGAGAAGTGACTACATCTCATGCCAAATGTGACTACAAGGTTAGATTATATAGGTATTCCATTTGAATTTTTTTAATTTCCTTTAAATTTAGTTAAAAGGTTAAGGTTTGCTAATACACACCCATATAAAGCCAACTTTATTCTTATGTGAATTTCAAGGCCTACCCCTGAAAGAAGATATTTTTTAAACCCTTTTCATATACATTCCAACCCCTAGAGTTTTCCCCTTTATTAATTTTAATGGATAAAATCCTTTGGACCTCCCTCAATATGATCTTTATAGAGATCTTACAAATAGAAATAGAAAATTGTTAGCCAACATTGGCTATATGATAATTTTTAAATATTGAGTATTATTATTATTTTGGGGAGCTTACAAAGAACTTATAGAGAGAAGACAACTTACAAAGATGGGAAAGTTGCTTATTTATTGATAGAGAAGGAATGTTATGGATAATTTTAAGCATGGACAATCCATACAAATAAAAGTATATTTTGCTTGAATAACAAAAGTTATTTAATTCAATGAATTAACCATGTTTAATTTTATCCCTAATTCCTTTTCATCCTATATAAATTACAGAGATTTTTGAGCTAAGGATATTTTTATAAATCATTTGAGAGTATTATTTCCTCATGTTGAGATAATTAATAGCCCAAAAAGGAGAATTATAAGAATTTGCATATTTTTTTGGTTGAAGAGAAAAACATTTTACGTGTTTTAGATGAGTTCTTTATCTCACACAGAACTGTAAGTTTTCTTAAAACCAGTTAGGTATGTAAGTTTTACAAACTATATTTACATCTTGTTTATAATGAAATGGTTCAAATGAACTTGGCGATGTAGCCAATTGGTGAACCCTGTAAACAATCTCTTGTCTCTATTTTTTTCAAATTTCTAGTATTTCATTAGTTTTTAATTATTCATTAATATTTAGAATTAATTATGATAAATTGGATAAGATACTATTTGAGAGATAAAAATGTGAATTGAATGTTTTTCATTGAATGATAAATTTATATGAGTTTACATGATACTCATAATTAGAATTATTCACACAAATTCACATTCAGAGTTTAAAAGTCAATTCCTTTTAATTTAGTTTTTGAAAAAAACTTATTATATTTTTAAAATATATTTTGAATACAATAGTATTTATTATTAGGAGGCTAATTATATTCATTAATCAATTTAAAACAAGAGTTTTGATTAAGAAATGGGACTTCAAAGTTTTCATTCACTCATATTCATTTCTAGAGCAATAAATCCATTTTCTATTTGTTTTTAATCAATAAATTGATAATTTTGCATCCAAATTTATTTAATATTGAGGAATTGAGAATTTTAGTATCCAATTATTAAAAACTATTTGATTTACTAAAAAGCTAAACCCAATTTTAGGATCATTGACTATGAATGAAGTGTTAATAATAAATTTAATCAAGAGAGATGGTGTTATAAGGATAGCATGTGATTTAAGAAATGTATAAGGGATTATTAGAGTAGTTTATTAGAATTAATTAGGTATTATGGTATAAAAATGATTAAAAAGTTTAAGTATTATGGAATGAGGACAAAATTAGTTGTGAGTGATGACATGGTGATTTTTATATGTATACATTGTGTAGGGTTTTTGATTGATCAACTCAAGATATAAAATTTCAAAATATTATAAGATGTTACTAGAAAATGCTAACAAAATATTGTAATTGGTTCCATCCAATGTTTATTATAACTATACCCATGTATTTTTCTAGTCTATTCTACCACAGATTATTATGTTTTCCTATATGTGTGATCTGTACATAATTTATTAGCACTGAACCTATCTAAAAATTCATATTTTGTCTTAATTTTATCATTATAAACATAATTAAAAATTTCAAAATTTATTGGAATATAAAAAATGGTTATAAATATGGGTTTTATAACCCCAAACACACCCCACTGAGTGGTTGAGCATTAAATTTCACGTTGTTATTCCACCTGAGTGTATGTGCACTCAATAGTGTTCCCCTATATAATAATGCATCTATTTATATTTTAAAAATATAAAAATTTAAAATTTAAACTTGTGATAGTGTTTATACTATCTTTTGAATTGTTCTTTTTAGGTTTTTTCAAATTTATGTACTTTTGAAAAGTGCCTTGAGGGTGTGAAAATGTATTTGCCTTAGTGTGCAAGTAATTTTCAATTTAATTTCCAAGTAGTGACCAAGTTAATAAGATCATACAATTTTATTATAATTACGTATTACTATTTATAATTCCCCTCACATAAATTACATTATAAGTGTGCATAGGATGACCTAAGGGAAAGATTTGGATTTGAAAACTACCCATTAGAGGATCTTGGGAAACTATAGGAAAAGGTAGACATTAATAATAATAATAATAATAATAAACATCTATTTATTTTTGAAATTATCTATAGTGATAAAAATAATTATCTAAGATATGGTAATAATATTCTTAGGATAATAGAACCTTATAGTATAAACTAAGGAAATCCTACATATGAAGGATGATAAATTGGGTTGGTCAAGATGACAGATAGATAACAGATAGGAGAGAATGTGAACAAGAGATAAATGTGTATACATTATTCATATACATAAAATAAATGTCAAAAATAATGTTTCCAAGTGTTTAATACAAAATTTAATTTTATTAAAATTCCCCCTTTTTAGTTTAGTATTGAATATGCTAGATTAAAATCATAAGAGAAACAAATTTAGTACTTATGCCTAATTACAATTTATGTTGACAAGTGACATAAATATTTAGATTTATCCATGAGAAATTTGAAGGAAACATTTAGAAAATAATGTCCAATAATGATATAAAATAATCTAGATCATTGAACTGCTTGAAATCTAAAGCTCAAGGAATGAATACATGTGTGGTATGCAAATTAAGATTCCCTATGTTGAACTCATTTACATAGTTCTATGGGTTTATTGTTCCTCAAAGAGATTTAAATATTAAAATCATGGGTTGAGAATATAATTTAAATAACACACATTTGAGATAGCGAATTTATAGAAGTTAAGCACCATAGAAACCTCAATTGAAATACTCAAAATATCATCATAATACTTTTGGTGGGACTCCATATTAGGTTCATATGTAAAACTTGGAACCCAAAAATAGGTTTTTATGAAAAAATTCAAACTCTAAATGATTAATTATAGATTGATTTTATATTTAAAGTGCTTAACTAGTACCATCATTCCCTAACATATCAATATAAAATGTGTATGTAGGAAAAATATGCATGCCTTCAATCTGATCCATCTATACATCAATGCAATATAGAATGCCATAACATATTATGTAAATTTTATTACTATGATAAGGTTCTTAATTTAATATTTTTGAAACCTTGATAATCTTATCGATCTTATAACCTATTCAATCTTATAAATATATTCAATCTTATCCATGTAATATGCCTCATCATGCCATATAATCTTTTAATTATTCCTCACAATCATGTTGAATGCCACACATATGCTATAAATATTTCATAACGAATTAGTCTATCTCATTTGAATCACATTACGTGATCCAAAATATGAAACAAATATATGTGAAGGCTTGAATCTCTAAGACAATCCAACTAGTATGAAACCCTTTTGATATGACAAATTAAGTGTAGAAATCACTCATCTCAAAATAAAAGAGTTATATGTATCATCACACACACACACACACACACACACACACACACACACACACACACACACACACACACACACACACACACACACACACACACACACACACACACACACACACAGAGAGAGAGAGAGAGAGAGAGAGAGAGAGAGAGAGAGAGAGAGAGAGAGAGAGAGTCTTATATATATATATATATATATATAGACATGTTAGGTAAATAGATTATATATAGTTTGGGGTGGCTCTATATATGTGTGTGTCTATATATATGATGTGAGACTTGAGTTTTTATTCCATTATGTGATTATTTTTGTGCATCACACTGTGTGTTCTATTATTAATCATTGATTAATATTATATTTAGTGTTATCTTGAGTGCATTGATTATGTGTTGTCATGTCAATCTTTAGTTTCTTTATAGGTTCCTCTTGGTCATGTCATGACCATGTTGTATCCTTGTTAAGTCATTTTTGAGTCATGTATTAATTTTTTGTGTGTATCATGAACATTACATTATGTGAACATGTGTATGGTTCTATTATGGGTGTTGAGATTATTGTGTTATGATTTTTATCACATACTTTTACATTATATGTGATACTATTATTTATACCATGATTTTTGTGTGTGGCTTATTTTAAAGTTATTATTACTATGATCAGTATTATTGTGTTCCTAATTTATATATCTACTTGACATGAGACTTATATGTATATTGAATTGGATTACATGTTTCAAATGTGCTTAAATAAAGTAATATTTATATGATAACTTATCAAATCATGTTATCACACATTATTTACGTTCTTATACACATAGACACACACACACACACACACAAATGTGTGTGTGTGTGTGTTCATGTGTGTGTATATATATATACACACACACATATATAGAGCCACCCCAAACTATATATAATCTATTTATCTAACCTCTCTCTCTCTCTCTATATATATATATATATATATATATATAGGTTAGGTAAATAGATTATATATAGTTTGGGGTGGGTCTATGTGTGTGTGTGTGTGTGTGTCTATATATATATATATATATATATATATATATATATATATATATATATATATATATATAAGAATGTAAATAATGTGTGATGACATGATTCGATAAGTTATCATATAAATATTATTTTATTTAAGCACATTTGAAACATGTAATCCAATTAAATATACATATAAGTCTCATGTCAAGTAGATATATAAATTAGGAACACAATAATACTTATCATAGTAATAATAACTTTAAAATAATCCACACACAAAAATCATGGTATAAATAATGGTATCACACATAATGTAAGAGTATGTGATCAAAATCATAACACAATAATCTCAACACCCATAATAGAACCATACACATGTTCACATAATTTAATGTTCATGATACACACAAAAATTTAATACATGACTCAAAAATGACTTAACAAGGATACAACATGGCCATGACATGATCAAGAGGAACCTATAAAGAAACTAAAGCTTGACATGACAACACACAATCAATGCACTCAAGATAACACTCAATATAATATTAATCAATGATTAATAATATATCACACAATGCGATGCACAAAAATAATCACATAATGAAATAAAAAATCAAGTATCACATCATATAACAATCATTAATCTCAAACATGCATATAATTAGCAATATCTACAAAATTAATCTATGTCATCATTGACCATAAAAAGTTGTATCATACATATATAATATCACTCTAAAGATTATTAAAAAGATAAAATCACATATAATAGATATAATTATCTCAATATACTTAATGTAATGATCTTATAAATATTAAACTCATAAAGCATACCAATATTCCCACATTGTAGCCATGCCCCCAGTGTAGAATTGTGCCCCTTGCGTGTAAGGAATGTCATGTATATTTACATCCATGTTTTATGTGTAGCACATATTTTATACATCCCACTCATGTATATATTGAAAAATATGTGCATATGAAATACATATGTCATATAACATACATATGATAAGTCATGAAAACTAATCACATAACTATAAAAACATTTCATGCATAGGTATTTATTTAATTTTTTCATTTATTTTAATGTTTTTTATTGTTTGTAATGTTTTAATTTTTATATATTTAAATTTATTAGAATTTATGTATCATAAAATTAAACAATGATCCATTAAATTCGATATCCATGCATAGGTATTAGAATAATCATTATTCACATTATATGTCATGGTTTAGGATCAACATCTATATCAATGTCTTTATTAAAGAAATGATTATAATTTTATAATATTTGCATCACTAACATAGTTAGCTTCACCATGCATATGTCTTGTTACTCTAATAGCTATAGTGACATGTGAATTTTTACATATTATTGGATAATGTGTTTACATTATAAGTGAAACATTTAGAGGAGGTTGTAGAATGATATAAGGATGTGATGGACTAGGTCATGCCCTTAAGTTAGGATTAAATATACTAAAATTATTGAGATAAATATTATGGCTTTTGATCAAATCTTGTATATTATGTCTCAAAACAAAGTATGTGTTATTATAATGTCCTTGTAATATGCTCCAATCATTATTTGTAATGATCTGTAACCCCTTAAATTTTTCTTTACTCATATCGACTTGAAATTCTAGAGTGACATATATGAAATTACACTCAAGTACAATTTGTAACATCTTCTAAGGAGGTTTTGGTAATTTTTAATCTTCCTTATTTCAGATAATCCATGAACATAATGATTCTAAACTACTCTTATTCCTTGAATGGGGACCCTCCTTTCAAGGATTTTCCAAAATCCCTAAGATTCGCAAGCTTGTTAAGTCATTTCATTTGAATAAAATTTATTTTAATAATTCCTAGTGATTTTTGGTTAATTTTTCATTTTGAAATACTTATTTACACTCAAAAATATTTTAGATATTTCATATTTTCTTTAATTTTCATTAAAATAATGGATTATTAACCATGAATGCTTCAAAATTTGTAGATAGGCATTCACCAAAAAGATCATACCTAGTTTTGAAATTGGCATGAGAGGCACAAGCCTCACTAAATATTACTAGAATAATCTTACACTTTATTTAAAGCATATACTTATGTAATTTTTCTTTATACTTGTTTAATTTTCTTGTGATGGGAGTTTGAAATTTTTATAAGTCTAATCCAACTTCTCACTTAGCTTTGCAAGACATCAAAGTTAAATTAGTAGCTTGAGACACCTCATAAAACATAAAATATAATATTTTGACCTAAAGAGGATAGGTGTCAACTTCACCAACCTTAATGACACCTTAATGATTGATTAACCCATGCAAGACACGGGATAATTTTACAAAACTCACGAGCCATGTGGCATCATCCTAAAATATTGTAAGGGAGTTAGGAATTATAATTCATATCCATAGGCTATGTGTTAGGATCTTGGCTCCCACAAGTAAGCCCTTTAAATTTGAGCCACCATTAATCATACTACAATCTTGAATCCCATGAGTTGTAGCCATGTGTTTTAAGGGTGACCATCTAAACTTAAGTAGTCTTCCAAAGTTCTGTGTGTCCCCTTTAGATTCATTCAAGAATGATGCATGTCAACACCACATTACATATGATCCAAAGCTCATAAGATCTTTAAAAAGGACATGTGGTTGCATCTAGGCCATTCAATCAAGGATCGATAGTTGCAATTGTCCAAGGCCCCTTTCAAAAGTAGTAAATGGTAGAAGAATGAAGAACATATCATGATAATGATGCATCTCCCCTATGGGTTTACATGATAATAATTCTTTTCATGCCCATGTTGTTTCTATCCAAGGACCCACTAGAACACCTAAAAATGCCCTTTTAAGTGATGGATGTCCCTAGTAGACCTATAAAATGAATTCACATGTCATTCCTACAAAACTGCAACCCAAGATCAATAGAATTACCTCTGAAGTGATGTGTGTCTAGATTTAACCCACATAAGGATGCCACCTATCAGTCTTATAAATATACATACTAAGATCAACTAACCCATCAATGAGAGTAACAAATAGCTCCACCTAAGTGACATGATTTAAATAAAGTTTATAACAATTGCTAATAGGCTTGTCCAAGGTGACACCTATTAAGGTAAAGTCATGATCATCCATGAGAGAGCCATTTGGTGAAGAAGAAACTTTGATTACCTCTAAGAATGACATGTGTAACTCTTTAAACTAATTAAAGTTAGAGGTCCCCACCCAAAATATTGATATGAATAGAGAGAGGCCACATGAAACAACACAAATGACTCATCACATTAATTTTTATCCTAAGGGGTTGAAAGTAATCAAAAAGTGCTACATGTCTAAATTTGAGTTGACTAAGGAGAATAGTCATCTTCAGGCCCTGTGAATGCCTAATTAGGTACAAGGTGGTATTTTACATGTTAAAATGTGGAAACTAATAGATTCAAATATAAAATTGATGGTAAATCGAAAGTGAATCAATGCTAAATTTAAATTCTAAAAACAATTAAATGCTAAAATAAATAGTCTAGGTGTTTTGAATACAAAGGTGATTAGCTTACCATTAATTTTTCATGAATAAGAACTAACATAAATGATACATTAATCAAGGTAATCTTAGAAATGGATACTCAACTCAATTATTACTACTTACATTTGCATTCAAAGCCCTAATCATTCTTTATTGTCTATGTTCTCAATTCAACGAAGCTTGAGCTAATTCACAAGTTACACCCAAGACACCATTGTCAAAGTGTGGTAGTTATAGATAGGTACCATATGAAGTAATTTATTACCCAAACACTAAAAAAATGAGTAGGTAGGACTTTCTACTCTAGGTGAGAACATTGTATTTTGAAGTGATGATTTTCTATTTCAGCATGGCAATTCAATATTTTTTAAGGACATGGAGTTCATCCCTAAGGCCATAAACTTAAGGGACATGCATTATAGAAGTGTTTATTACAATGTTTAGGGATACAAAGACCTTGATTATTTCAATACCATGCCCCATATCATTTATCTTTCTTTAGATATCCTATAAATCCAAACTACCAATCTCCATAAATTCAACAAAATAAGAGGTCATGTCATGTCCTGACTTAGTATATGGCATCTTTGAGATGTCAAAATATGAAGATGGATTTCTAAAATCCATGAAATAATGACTTATAATTTCATTCATTTTAGGTCCAAGTTTTGAAAAATATTATGACCTACCCATGTCACAACTAAACTATAACCAAAGCATCATTGACAATTGATACAAGGTACACAGGTAGAAAATAGTCTTAGCTTCATAGAAAACAAAACTTACTAGAGTTTTCATACATAACCAAGGGAATATACCCATTTACAAATTAAAATAGGGAGTCAAAATTTACCTTACCCTACTAAATAGAATATTGATGATGCACACATTAGATATGTGGATATAAAGGCTATCCCACTATTACAAATAATTCTAGAAGATTAATAGATCCCCTCACTTGGGGATATTATTGGTAGAAACCTGATATCATCTATGCCCAATACATGCTAGAATGGGGATCCATTTTACATGATGAAATATTTTTTGTATGTTATATGTGTGATTATATAATCATCACCAAACACATGGACTCTTGAGAGAGATGAAGTTGTGACCCAGACATGCTCTATAATTCATATTCACTTATTTAAGAAAAATATAAAGATAATTGTAGAAGATTTATAATCCCCTATTTACAAATATATCACTAAATGTGACATGCCAAGGGTCCATCCAAAATTTATAATGACATTGAGAGACATGGGAAGATTTTGGCTCTACCATAATTACATGATTATTTGAGTGGAAGGGGTAATGGTAGCTCTAGTCAAGATACCAAGATATGTGACAATGAAGTTGACAGAGGAGGAGATGGCTTATCAACTCCTCCATGGATTTGATCATTTCTTGAAGAGGAAAAAAAATATGTCCCCCCATAAGGATCCTTATAAGCTAGGGAGAACCAAGATAATGAAATGGTAAGATGTTATAGTGGCTTTAATGCATAGGGACTCTTACCTATTGCCCAACGATGACTTTTGGATGTGGGATCCAAACCAAGTCATTTCCAAACACCTCTTTAATTTAGAAAGGGATGTAACTATGGAATATAATCACTAAGATGAGGTGCATAAATAGATATAATTGGATGAAATGAATGATGAGGTAGTCTTAAGAAATGCCAGAAGGAAGAATAGATCACTTGAAATGAGGCTGGACTGAGAAAGGAAGAAAGAAGGCATAGTAAATCCTCAACTCCCACAAACTCATGGGAGCATTTTTAATACAGACTATGAGGAAAAATAAGAGGAGGAAGAAGAGGATAACATCCATCTTTTATGAAATAGGCCCTAAAAGGATCTAATTCACACCACTCTAAGTGGACAAGGCATGTCTTTGAGCTTTGAACAAGGAGAAAATTTACAGCTACTCCTACTTATGCTACTTCTGACACCCCCATGTTCTCACCCCCCACCATTTCCTCCTTTGGGGGAACCATTCCCCAATTCATAGCCCATGTCACCATCAACTTTCCACCTTCATCAATCTCCCAAAGAACTAGTTCTAGCCACACTATGGGTTCTACTCCTTCTCAGGCTACCACATGAAATGCATCACTTGCCCTTAGTTCCCCTACATCCACAAGGCCATTGAAACCCATTAAAACGTCATTCACCTAGTAGAAACCACTTCAACTCACCATAATAGCAAAAATTATTGGGACTTAAATGCTTCCCTCATTTTTACTTAACATGGGCCCTATTAAGTCCTTGATTGATCCACTTGGTCAACTAGACCCTACCAATTTATATATCCTAGTTGTAGCCTTAACTTCTTCTTCTTAGGCATTCCCATTGCAACCACCTACCACACATTCATCAACTATAGTGACCTAAAATAGGGTGAGGAACATCATAAAGATAATAAGGTAAGGGAGGCCTCATGTAAACTAAGCTACCATCAAAATGGGATGAGGTTTGACCCCACCACTAGCACCATGAAGAGGGTAGTTCAAAAATAAGTGTAGTCAAAATTTGGCTTAGCTATGATATACAAAAGTGAAAAGTCACTCTTCACCTTGAATAATAATATGAAGGCCATATCTAGAGAAGTACAAGAGTATATAAATGACCCTTTATCTATAGTACTAACACAAGAAGAATCTATTATTTCCTTGATGAAGGGTATACAACAAGAGTTGAAGAGGTTGAAGGAAAAATCACTACCAATACTACTAGACATCACTCTAATTTTAATAATCAATGATTTAATCATTTTATTTAACTTTTATAAGGTTATGAAGAAAAGGTAAGAGGATGGGATCAAACAAGCCAAAGGGGTCATTAAACTTGACCAAAGTCTTGCCCTGTATGACATCAAGTTATTAAATTTGGTGAGAGTGGCAAGAAGTAATAAGTTCCATGACCTAAAAGTCTTGCCTCTTGAATAAATTATTCCTATGTAGACCATCCTCATGAATGGGAGGATGAATTTGAAGACATGGTTGGATCAACTCAAGGATGTAAATATATCCTTGGATAAAATTAAATTTAAGATAACCCACTTACTAAAGGACACCATGATCACTAGAGTGACCAAGTATGATGGATGTTTCATGGATGAACAAGAGTTTATGTAAAATATGAAGGTATTTATTTGATATTTCCAATAGGATGTTTCTAGTACCAATATAACTTCTAAAGTGATAGACATCATGGCATTTGCTAATCAGATGTTGTAAAAAGTGGAGGCAATTCAAGAAGCACTGAGGCCCATACTCATAGAGCACAAAAAACTAATAAAACACACACCTAATTTATTTAGTTCCATTATCTTATAATTTTCTCAAATAAACCAAGATTAATAGGATAATGTATAGGTATATACCAAAGAAGAATAAAAAAACAAGCATAAGTAATAACAATAACATTAGTAAGCATCTCAACAACCTCAGCGAACTTAGGAATATTCCAACATGTTTTATACAATTAAATTTAGGATATTCCATTGCCTATGGCATTTTAATCTACTTTGTTATATATTGGGATCCTTTTTTGGGCCCACCCAAACTTATGTTAGGCATTTTTAAGCCTATAAATAGGTCTTTTCCCATCATTTATAATCATAGATAGTTATTTTCAAGAACTAATACAAGAAAGCCAAATAATTCTCAAGTTTATTTATGGTTTTTAATTTTTAATTTTTATAGTTATTTTTCCTTGTGATTTTAGATGTCTGATCATTTCTGTTTTTCAAATTGATTTGGAAATTACATTTTATGTATACATGTGTTAGTTTGAGCTTAACGCTAGGTTGATTAATTTGATTAGAATACTTGCTCTATTTTCATCTCATTTGCTACTAATGTGCTTATGTAATTTACTTTGAGTAGTTATCTTGTGCAATGTATGTTTTTAGACATGAATTTTCCTTCCTCAAAAATTTTAACTTCATTTATTTTCCTTTGAGCATTATGCTAGGGCTGGTAGGTGTTAGTTTCATGTACTTTCCCTCAATAGTTAGTAAAATTGGCATCTTTAGTCATCTCAAGCATAATCTATTTTCTTCCCTATCTTAATCAATCCTATATCTACCCATGAATCACCTCAGTTTAGATCATGCTATAAATATCCACTATTTATTCATATTTTGGGTACTAATTGGCAAATATTAAGATAATTCACAAGGATTAGCAAGAAAAATGCCACTACATAAACATTTATTGTCCCTATAGCAGGGTCTACTTGTATACTTTCAAAGTGGTGACAATATCTCCACTATTTATTCTATTCCTAGTAAATATTGTATAAACAACTCAAGCCCCAAGTCCTTCTAAGAGTAAAAATTTAGTTTCTTACTTTTTCCTTGTTCCCTAGTGATATAGGGAGCAAAATACATGCATCAACAAAACCTTATTCATAATTTTTTTAATTTTTAACTATATTAATATAATCATGGCCTTTAATTTTAGGATTATGAATTTTTTGTCATAGTGCCCAATAATTATTGGATCCATGTCCAATAATTATATGATATGAATACTATGATCTCCATTTTTGTTATGATAATTGATACAAAATTCTATGGCAAGTGTAAAATAGATCAAACAAAATATTTTGAAGTAAAATATGTGATATAATTATTACTTTATATTTTACACTATTTACATGTAATTTTATATAAGGTTCATATCCATGATTTCTACATTGTTTGTCTAAATTTTCACAAACATTAGACATTTAAATTTGATAATCATGCAATGTATTATGATTATTTTGGATTAGTCATGATAAATATCAAATAGTGATATATTAATGAATCACTTTACATGAATTGATACTTAAATAAGTTTTTACATTCATATCCTTATTATTTATTAGAACGGGTGCCTTTCCTTTCTCTATCTCTAACTACATATGAAGGGGATATTTTAATTTATCATTTCTCACCATGTTGAAATCATCCATATACTCTCCTAGCCTAAAAAGAATAAAATTTATATTAGACAAATAATCATATGTTTTCCCTATATATTCATTCACATTATTATCACTAACATCTTATTAAATAAATATATTATCAAGATATTCTGAGTTTGACCAACAAAGGAAGATCTTGTATCTTCTCCTTTTCTAATTTAGATGTTTGAAATGGATATTTTATTGGCTCTTGATTAAGTGATAAATTTTGAATTAGATATTTTTCATTAGGTTTTTTTGTCTCTTAATATTAATATTTATGTATTTTCTCCTCTAGTATATCTTGTGATGGAGGTATTATGGAGGAAAGAACATCATATTGTAGAATACATCCCTCACTAGGTTTATCCATTTTTCAATATTTTAAAGGTTAATTATTTGATAGAAATGTATCAAAAATACCTCATGGAAATATTTTAGGAATTAATCTAGGGTATATGTTATAAATTCCATTGCATGAATCTATGGCCTACATAAGAGTATGTTATAATACAAATGATTGGTCATCATAGGAAACATAATAGTTAGCATCTTAGGGGGAATTGTTACATCAAAAGTAATTTATCCTAATCATTTGGGGAAACTTTTTATTAAAACCATTGATGGTATTAGTTATTTTTGAATATATTCCATATTGATAACCAATTTTTTTATAAATGTCATGTTGAAAATGTTGAATCACGGTCCATTCACTGCCAAAACACAGTTTAATCCCTTAATAATTTTAATTGAATGATAAATGTGTTTTTATTTATAGTATTTTTATAAGTAAAATATTATTTATAAAAATAAATATTATCTTAATTACTCTTTAATTTATAGATCATTGATGAAAAATAAGAATGTTTCACATCATTTGTTAAAGTCATATCATTTAATGTTACATATAAAATATATTTATATTTAGTGTGATTCTTGAATAACTATAATATCAAGATATTATATAGAGTTTGATCAATGATATCATACTCTTTTTTGCATTATCTAGTAATTTTAAGGTGGAAGGGGATATTTTGACTATCATTATTTTATCACACATGATGATGCACACTACCTATTTATGTTCAGATAACATGGACCACATATTAAAATATAATATTAGTTAAAATTATGGAGGTTGGGTGGTTGATATCACTACCTTGAAGTATAGTGGGAGGAGGAATTAACAAAGTCATGCATTCCATATAATGTCATGTGGTAATCAAAACCATCTCAAATTAGATATTTTGATAATATGTATTACTAAGGAGAGTTAATAATTATTAATTACTAATATCATCCTTGGTTTTGAACCATTTAATTACATGATTTTTAAACATAATGCATATTTCAATAAATAACATGAAATTATAAAAATAATAGTTTGAATCATAATGTATACACTATGAATATCCATTATAGCCATGCTAGGTTTTGATTATGGAAATAAGAAGAGATGAAAAATTAAAATTTGAAATCCTAGTGCAAGATAAATAATAAACCTAACAGGGAAGAATTAAAACCATAAATTATAAGGACCTAGGGTTTTTTGCACTCAAAATAATGTCTAGATTCACTATAATATTTGAAATTATTTTGGGTTTAGTGATTTAAACAATTATAAAACTATTAAAATTCAAATTGTATAAGAAAGGAAATTCCACACACAAATATGAATTACTAAATAGAGATTGATTTCACTTAATAAATATATAAATTTTAAGTATGGGATAGGATTAGCCTACTTAATATATTTGGACTTGGAGAAGGTTAAATAAATAGATCCCATGACACTTAATGTTTGGATAGTGACCAATCAATTCATAGATCTCAAAGTGGGTTGCTTATGTTAAAAATTTAAAGAGGAAAGGGGTCCAAATACTGAGCTTATGGTACAAGGAAATAACTATAACTAAACCTCTATGAAATTAATTGATTGTAAATAAGCAATGTAAATAATTGTACATGTAAAATAAAATGGGGAAGGATTAAAATGTTCATTAATGGTATGGTGTCATGGTAAAAAAATGAGGGTCTATGACCTAAAATGGAATATGGAAAGTCTAATAAATCCTATAGCCACACTAGTATTAAGTGTTTAGAGAACCCAAACAAGGATACACACATATTCATTCACTAAATAAAATTAAACATTTATCTACTAAGTAAATATAGGAAAGAATATAGATTAAGAAATACTTACCTTGATTGGGACCCATTGAGCATTAATCTCCCCCTTCGCTTAGAGCTTTTCAAGAGTTGTTTTGGTTGTGAATACCTTAAAGGATGGATAAAAATGGTCTATACTCATAAAATTCTTCCTATTTAATCTCAAAGACTTGCATAAGGCAATTTTCCTTCAAGAAAATATTCTATACCTAACTCCTCCAATTGTGACTTAAGGAAGAAGTGTTAGTGAAAGTAGAGTGCATATGATATATTTGGAATAAAATGTGACTTAGATATATAGTTTTACAATAAATAAAACCAACCATAGTATATAATATAATGACATCGATTAGGTTGTTATATTTTAGAGGATTTGGATGACACTAAACACCGGTCAAGCTGATATAGTACAAATGTCATAAAATAAGATCATAAATACATTGAGATAGTTGATACTATATAAGAAAGGAGAGGGTGAAACATGTGGTATCAACCTTGTTGACACCATAAGATATAGATAAATTGATATAAATTCATAAGGATAGTATGGAACAAGGTAAGTAGTGATAAAAATATGAGGAATGTGAATTGGTGGTAGGAATGATATGATCATGCCATAGATAACATCTCTCGTAAATCACCATAATCCTACCCACCCATTTCTTGGTGCACCATTAAATGTGTGTGCTTATGGATACCAATTATTGATAATTAATTAGAAGATAAATTTTTAATAAATGATGAAGTTAAAAATATTATGTGTATACATATGCCCCACCCAAAGCTCATCACATATCACAATAGTGTAATATGGAATGTTGCTTTGATAAAGAACATAACAATACAATAGTTTAGCCAACAAAAAATAAATGCTATAATAACTAGAGGTAGATGAAAGTAAATATAATGAATATACATATGTTAACTTACCATTCTTATTTTAGAGAATGTTACCTATATAGCAGACGATGAAAGATGTTGAGTGTGTGAAACAAGAAGCAAACCTAAAAAATAAGATAAAAGTCTCTTTTTTGTAAAAATATTTTTTAGCACCTATAAATTATCTCTGTCCAAGATTCTAGGTATTGTTTTGGTTCATTAAAAAGACCTATAAAAATGAAGATGTGGGATAAAAATGGAATATATTGGTAAATAATTGAAAAATTCACAATGATAATGTTAAATATGATGATAGATGTTTCATTATTTTCTTAAAAATGTGTAAAAAGGCATGATCAAAAAGAATAAAAGCTAAGTGATGAAAAATGACATCTTGTGAAGGAAATATCAAGCAAACAAAATATGTGAAAAATATTGAGATAAATGCTAAACGTGTATGTAAAACACACCACAAAATATGAGATATATAAAACATTGTAATTGAAATATCAATGTAAGAAAGATCAAACAAAGATATATACGTAAATAATGTGATCTCATGTAATATAAGCATTTCAAATAAAACATGAATAAAAAATAAAAATAAAAATAGAATTCAAAAGGCAAGAGAAACATTTGAATTAAAACATAGACAAAAAAATGTAAATAATCAAAGGTTATTTGTAATATAAGTGAAGTCAATTGAAATCAATAAACAACATGACTGATAAACAAAAAGCTCCAACTAAAGATAACTCAAACATAATGGTTACTCTAGAATAAAATTTAGGAAATTACAACCACCTAATGACATGACTATGATGAAAATTGTAAATTTTGGAAATGTAATTTGAAAGGGTGTTTATGAGGAAGGCCTAGTCATATTAGAGGTATTACAAAGTAACTCACAAACTTTAATTGAAGATGAATAAGTAAGGAATGTGTAATATGATGACAATATGGGAACTTGAGTTATATTTTTATAATTAGTATATTTTTGGTTTTTCAAGTGTTTTATAAGGTTATTTAATTTATTTATGACCTTAAAAAATGTTTTACTCACTTTGGGACACTTTTTAATGATTTCCTAAAAAATAGATAGAACTACTAGTTAACTCTAGTTCACTGTAGTTCACTTCTATTATTTCTTGCACAACACACCCCCTTTTTAGATTAAAAATGGGGAGCCTATTTTATTTGGAGTTAGATCATATACCTATCAAGATTCCATCATGGTTTATTGTCTAATTCACATCTATGTTACATTAAACTAAAATATGAATGTGGATGAATCTACTAAATCTTAGTCTATTTGGTTTTCTTGTGTTTTGAGAGACATTTTATAGATTCTTGTTAGACTATTTTTCCTTGAATTTTTGAAAAATATCTAATTATTTTAGAGTTTTTATGGCTTATTTTCTTGAATAATTTGGTCCATTTATGCTTCATTTTAAGTCAAAATGGCCAAATGTTTATAAGGTTTAATTCTTAACTAAGTCACTTGCATTAAAATGGATGAAATCAGATTTTGAATAGAGTGAAATGGCTAAGTCTATTCATAGTTTTCATTATATACTTAGTATTTTTTTGGATTTTTCCTTACCCATTTCATTTAGAATTTATTATCTATTGGCTTTTAAATTGATGATTATTAACTAGGATCTTTCACTCTTTGCTTACAAGTACCCAATGATTTTATTATTCCATGAAATGACCTTTCAAGACTCTTAGTGGATCCAAAGTATTTGATAAAGCATTTTGACACTTAGTAATTTTTTCACTTTTGTCCAAAACCATTGGTCACATTTATACTCAATTGGAATTAACCAATTTCACAAAGTTTCCTAAATACATGTAGTAATTTTCCATTACTTCAAAATAATTAACTAATTTTTTTCAAGGTTGTATGATAGGGAAATGATATTAGAAATGCTATGGGTTTGTAGGTCAATGGGATGATACCATGTGGCACAATATAATTCATATGCCATTTTAGAGATCTTTGTACCATTATAATGCCTCCAAGATAAATAGTCAACAAGATGATGCCACATGGCATTATCTTATTACTTTGCTATCCTATAGATGTTTTTCCAGAGTGTGTACCCTTCAAGAAAGTGGTTGAGTAAGATGATACCATGTCATGAAATCCCACTTCTATGTTATCCTAGAGATGTTTATGCAAGCCCAATAATGATGTCAGATCCCCAAGAAAGAAGGTGAGTGAGATGACACTATGTGGTGAAATATTAATGTGTTGTATCCCTTGGGTAGTCCATGTAGACCATATAGTTTATCTAAAACTATGCAATCAAGATTAGAATGTTTGGGAAAACCTTGTCTCACAACTAAAAGAATAATTAACATGTGCATAAAGACCCAAATTAAGAAACAAAGGAGTGAGGAGAATCCACATGGTAAGAAACCCATCAGATCTAAGGACACATTGGATGCATAACCAATAAGTCATAAGCATAAATTAGATGACCCATTTGGCCATGAAAACCATCAAAATGATTGGGAGAGAAAGAAGGATGGCAAATGTCAAAGTGGGACCCACAGATATAAACTAGTAATGTAGAGAAAATCAAAAAGGATAATTTATGTGGTAGTAGTTAATTAGAGTGAAAAAAATGATACCTATTTAACCAAAATATCACTAGCTTGAATTTGATGGCCCATATAGCCATTAAATTTGTAAGAGGCTAATAATAACTACATGTTTGATTTGATTTTTAGAATCACTTGTAGCCTGGTCCCATATGGAAAAGTGGTTAAGAAGGCAACCCATATCATGAATGAGATAGGAATAATGAGCATGGAATTATCCTTGACTTAAAATAGAAGGAATAAAATATAAACTCATCCTTAAATAAGTAAATTAATTGATTGTGTAGAGACATGGGTAGTTGGAAATCATGATGTAATCTCAACAAATTTTTATTGTCAAAACATAATTGAGGCATGGTTGAATTACACAAATTATAGCCATGCCTTTAGTATCTTAGATATCTCAAGATACCCCATAAACTACATTTTTACAATCATATTGATGTTTTTTTTAACTACCCCATTGGTAGGAAAATTTAATTTAGTTATACGTCCTAGGACTGCATGCCTATATAAGATCAAATTCTTGATTTATTAAGGGCTGGTATTTTTCAAGACTAAGAGAGTAATGCTTAGTCTATTCTTTTAGGATATGAGACTCTGCCTAGTTGTGTCCTTTTCAATTTTAACTTATAGTAATGGACCAACCATTTTTTCCTTTCATGTATTTTACTACTTTATAGAATTTTTTTTCGAGTCAAGGTTGTTTAGAAGCCGAGTCTATAGCTCACTAAGCATTTGATGAATCCTGAATGATACTTAATATAAATATGTTTGATATAAAAGATTTATCATGTGATAAAATTATTATACATGTGTATGTGGTGATTTATTTTCCTCTTTAGCTCTGCTAATTCATTCCATAGACTCTTGCACCATGTTTAGTTGGATTTGTGCCAAGTCTGGCTCAACTAAAGACTAATATACACAAATATTCATCTACTCAATAGAACCAAGATGGTTAATATTAAAAATTAGACTCTTATTTTCTTTATCCCTGGCCTTCTCTCTTTTTTCATTTTCTTATCAGTCTATTAGCCTAGATTAGTTTATTTTATGAGTTACTATCTAAGTTTAATAGTTTTTATTGATTGCATGCTCTTATCTATTGATCATTTATGTAGCATTAAAATTATAAGGGATAGATTTTTTCATTTTGAATTAGTTTTTTATTCATAGATAAATCATGTTTGCTGGTTCATTAGGCATAAGCTCTTTATTTTGATGAATATTGATCTATTTGAAATACACAATAAAGCACCTTGAATGGTATGGTCATAATGAGTTGATTGGATTAACCTACATACCAAGACTTGGTAATCGATAGCTTTAGGATATTTTCTCATGAATGTATAATTTTAGGAGAGGATTGGAATAACAACCCCTACCTAATTTGTCATGTCAAAAGACCTCATAAACTATTATCACTAGGAGGACCTAAATGGTGTATTTTAGATTTTTATTTTATGTTTTAGAAGAGTAACCTAGTTGCTTTCTAGGTTTTTAGACAAGAAATTTTTTTAATCTAATTATTCATATAGCCTTAGTGTGAATAGGTGGGCATAGTTTCCTAGTAAACATCTTAGGACTCATCCATGATGTGACTAAGAATCTCAATTATTTTACCCAAAATACACACATGGTGAGATTTTAATAACATAAAAACACATTTAGGCATTCAAAGATGCCATTATTATAAATTTTATCCATCATGAATATGTGTCTTATCACTTGATTCCTAATTATTTAGATAATATTGTATACATATGGTACATCAAACTACTAGATGGGTGTATATATCACATGGGATGATTTAAAAAATTTATTCCTAAGCCACTTTATAGGGCCCATTGATCTTGATACCCTATATAATGATTTATTTCCAACCCATAGGGAACTCAATGAGTCTCTAAGTACTTTTAGCCAATGCTTTCATCAAATTGTATATGGTTTTAAAAGACCCTTTCTTAAAGACTAAATTAGTATCCATATAAGTATACCTTAAAATGTTTTTTCCCCTTAATTTTATGATTTTTCAAATGATCCTTTAGCTATCACGCCATTGGCATTAACTTATCAATAAACTTGCACCATTGAAGAATAAGCCATGTCTCATGATTAGAGTATTAATTTTTCCTACCCATTGAGACAATCAAATGTTCATCCAAATAATACTTCAATCTACTTGCATGTGAGTCATACCATTATCTATATTGTGGATTATAATAATAAATTTCCCCTAGCATTACCCCTAATATTTCATTAAGTGAACTTCATTATAGGGAATGAATACCCTTCTTGCTCCATTTATACATATAAATCTATTAGTTGACTATGAAATTAGTAGGATGTTTTTACTAATTTTAGTAGTCAAGTGTCTTTTAATACTTATACTAACTATATACCATTAATTTTAGGGAGTTAATAATAGATAAATCATTGTATAATATTTGAGATCAATGATGATGAGTCTTAAGATAAGGAAAAAACCACAATATTGAGTGACCTATTATCACATAATCAAATCAAGGATGAGCTACTTACACAAGAGGATGAATCACAAGTTTCTTGTAGTTAGAATAAAGAAGAACTTGATGAGTTGGAGCCATTAGACCAAGAATATGCATGTTACACATTTGAAGCATTCTTGTCCTATGTTTTCTCCCTCTCTAATGGAAGAGCTGATTCAATAATAAAAATAACATGATGGTAGTAGTATCTCTCCCACTCCATCATTAGATATGAGAGATCTTGATGAAGAAGTCAAATATGAAGCAAGTTGTCCACAAGAAATAAGTGGATTGGATGGACTCACAATGGAATAAATCCCATTTATAGATAACCTTACATTTGAAATAATTGGCCTTAGCCTAAAATACATAGTTAGGGAGGGAGGAGGTATGATAATGCAAAGTAAATTTCAAAGTGCACATATTCAGTGCATTAGTTCACATATCTCAGCCATAGACAAAAAATATAAGATATCATTGACATGGGAGGAACCATTATCATAATTCATTGTTAATAAAATTTAATGTCATGTTGATACCATAACATCTATGATAATCAAGAAGCAGCTACCAAGTGACTCATCTACTAGGTTCCATCAATAAGATGCCAATTTTAGGTTGGATCTTGAAATAAGTCTAGTATGGATAAATACCTATTGCTATATTTCATTAAAACACAATTTATTGGTTGAGGTATTTTATAAAATTTATCCCTCAAGATTTTTATAATCTAGAGTTGAACACAAGGCAAAATTATATAGTCCTAGTTTGTTTAAATGGTAGGAACTAGACATTGATAAATCTTTATGGGATAGTGTTTTCCATTATAGAGGAAAACATAGACACAAGTAGATGTCTACTATACCATTATAAAAATCTTGAAGAATCAAGTGTCTAACTGATTTAAGCATGGATTTTTGTGAGGACTATCTATAAATAATTTCTCTTTTCTTTTTTGTTTGTTTTCTACTTTTTCTTGTTGTCCCTTATTATTAATTATGTTTTCCTTTCTTCTTTTATTTTGTTTGTTCCTTCAGTTTTTGTCCTCAATATCCCCTTTTTAATTGAAAAAAATAAAATAAAATGATGTTTCAATAGTAACAAGGATGGCACTGAAAGATCCCAATCATAATTTTACTCCAATTTATTGTGTGAACTACTTTTATTGGTTGGTTCATTCCTTGAATTTCCAAGGTTGATGATTCATAATAGAAATTGTGGATTTAAAATAGCTATTTTATTGTTTAAATATATATAATTCACTTAAGGAAATATCTATATAAAAATGTATCAATCGAATTATAATTCATATTTATCCATCATGAACTTGTTGCTTTCCTTCTACCCATGGCTTGGTCCCCAACCCTTTTTGGATGAATTGCAAAATTTGGTTTCAAAATAATTTAAAAACAATGTAAAATATAAAATTTCCTCTCAAGGTTGATCTTGTTATTATGCATCATAGGTTTTCTATCTTGGTTGGTAATAGAGTAGTGCCTTTTGAAAGGACTAGAGGTATCTTTGTCAGGGCTATAAATGCATGGCTCAAAGAAGAGAAATGTCCAAGTGGCTTCCACTTGAGATCAATTGAAAAATATTTTCCTTCAATAATTATAACCTCATGTAAATTTAAATTACTATGTGTGAATTAAAATAAAATGAATAAATGAATAAATCATGAAATTGGATGGTATTTTGATGAATTATAACTTAGTATATCACTTGTTCCTATCGAGTTTAGTGTATTTGAATCCTAGATTGTTCTGAGTAATTTCTTGTAGCTAATGCTTTTTCTTATTATGAAATCAAAGGATTTTATATTCTTAGAATACTAAGGAGTATTTCCTAGAATGAACCACCATTATTTGTTTTTTTCAAAACACATCCCATTTTAAGACTCAAAATGGGGACCCTTTTTTTCTTTGGAGTCTAGTCTTATAACTTTTTAGATTCCATTATGGTTTCTTGTTTAATTCACATCTAGGCTACATTAAGCTAAAATTTAAAGGTACATGAATCTAATAAGTCTAAATATATTTTTTCCACTTATATTTTGGAACATATTTTCTAGATTCCTCTTAGACTATTTCACCTTAGATTTGTACAAATTATCTATCTTTTTAGTTTTAATGGCTTATTTTCATTAGAAATCCAGTCTATTTTTTGTTCTTTTTAAGCAAAAGTGCTAAATGTTTATAAATTTTACTTTTTAACTAAGTCACTTTCATTAAAATAGATGTAATTTAAATTTGAATTGAGTGAAATGGCTAAGTATGTGGATAGTTTTCATTCTATACTTAGTCAATTTTTAGATTTTACATTAGCCATTTGATTTCAAATTTATTAGTCATTAGATTTTAAATTAAACATTGTTGACTAGGATCTTTTACTCTTTAGCTAAAGGTACCCGACAATTTTATATTCCATGAAATGACCTTTCATAGATTTTGATGGATCTAACACATTTGAGAATGTATTTTGATACTTAGTTGATTTCATGATTTTGAATAGAGCCATGTGTCACATTTCCACTCAACACAACTTAGCTAATTTCATAAAGTTACCTAGGGACACGTTGCACTTTTTTACTACATTAAAATACTTAAATAATTTTATTCAATCTTTCTCAGTTGGGAAATGATGTCAATGATACTTTAGGCTAGTGGGTCATTAAGATGATGTCAGAAGGCATAATCCTATAATTTCTATATCTTGTAAATGTTTATACCAATGTAATACCTCTGAGTTAGAGGATTACTAATGTGATGCCACATGTAATCATCATATTTATCTACTATTTTAGATATATTCTTATATATCATAGATACCTAAGGTAAGTAGGTGAGTAGGATGATGCCACATATAAAAATCATATTGTTTCATTATCCTAGATATGTTTGTGCAGACCTAATGATGATGTTAAAGCCATAGGAAAGTGGGTTAGAGATATTATGTTGTATGGTGAATTCTCATTACATGAAAGCCCTTGGGTAATCTCTATAAGAATTATAATATATGAAAAATTGGGAAGGTGAGATTGTGATGCATTGAAAAATCTCACCTCATAGTAAAAAAAACAACCAACATGTGCATAAAGCCCCAAATTGATTAACATAAGAGTGAGGAGAAGCCACATGGTAGGAAACCCATCATAGCTAAGGGCACATTAGTTACACAACCAAAAAAAAAAAATCCTAAATTTTATGACCCATTTAGATGTTAAAACTATTTAAAGGTCTTGAAGAGCATGAAGGCCACCATGTGTCAAATTGAGACCCATAAAAGCAAACTATTAATGTAGTGAGGGATTAGAAAGAAAAATCTATATGGAAACAACCTATCAAAGTGAAGGACATTTTGACTATTCATATATTAAGGTAGTATATTGAATTTGATGTCCCATCTGGCTATCAAAACTATTAGAGGTCAAAAATTAACTATGGATTTGATTTTATTTACAGAATCAATTATATCATGGTCTCAAATGGAAAAATGTTTGATAAATAATTTCAAATCATGAATGAAATATTATTAATGAGCATGTCATGTGCATTGGAATTGAACATAGTGCATGAAAGACAAAGTCACCCTTAAAGAGGCAAGGCAATTAATTACACAAAAATGTAGGTAGCTTATAATCATGATGTAGTCGTAATGGCTTTCAATTGTGAAAACTCAATTAAGGCAAGTTTTAAGTACACAAATTCCATGCATGCCTTTAGTTTTTTATCTATATTAAGTTTAACCCTCAACTACATTATTCTAATCACATTGATGATTATTTTTAGCTACCCAAATAGTGTGAAATTTTGACTGAGTTTGATAACTTTAGGCCTACATGCCTATATAAGATTAATTTATTGATGTAATAAAGGTGGGTATTTTTTAGGACTAAGAGACTTATGCTTAGGCTATTATTTTAGGATAATAGGAGACTATACCTATATTGATCCTTTAATATTAGAACTTAGAGTAGTAGACCAATAAATTTTCCCTTTGATGCTTTTCCCTAATTTATAGAATAGTTTTTGAGTCAAGGTTGTTTGGAAGCTGAGTCTATAACTCACTGAGTATTTGATGAATCCAAAATGATACATAATATAAAAATATTTAATCTAAAATATTTTTCATGTGATAAACTTGGTCTATGCATATATGTGTGAGCTCTATTTTCATCTTTGACTTTGTTACTTCAATCAATAAACTCTTACACCATCCTTAGTTGGAGTTGTGATAAGTATAGATCAACTAAGGATTGGTATTTAAAAATATTCATCCACTCAATACAAATACGATAGATGATATTAATCAAGAAAACTCTTCTTCTCTTTCTCTTTACCCTTCTCTCTTTTTCATTTTCTTATCATAATGTTATCCTAGATTAGTTTAGTTTCTGAGTTACAGTCTGATTTTAATGTTTATCTTAATTTATTCTCTTATCTATTAATAATTTATGAATATTTAAACTTGTAATAAATAGATTTTTTCATTTTAAATTCATTTTTTATTCATAAATAAATCATTTTTGTTATATATTTATGCATAAGCTATTTATTATGTTAAATATTGATCTGTCTAAAATACAAATCAAAGAGTCATGATATGGTATGGTCAGAATGATCCAAATGGGTTACCCTACATACCAATACCTAGTAGTAAGTAACTTGGGTATATATTTTTTTCAATTATTATTTTAGGATAGGAAGGGATTAATAACCCCTACTTAAGTTGGCAAGTCAAAAGACCTCACAATAAATTCAATGTACTCTAGTTCACTATTTGAGTACTTAGTTGAGTATAAATAATTATCCACTCATTACCAAAGATTAATCATTTAGTTTACTAATTATATGATTTAAATTATATTTAATTTGAGATAATTTTCTTTAATTAGCTTAGTTGGCTTACTAGGATGACTTTATTGCTTAATGTTTGATTTTGCTATTAAATAGGCTTCTTGTATGATGTCCAAATTTTATAGTAAGCTAAATTTAGTTTATTTATTATATTTTAATTTGTATTAATATATTTTAGTTTCAATTAGTGTTCAAGGAGTTATTTATTATATTTTTATATTTAAATTTTACTTGCATTTCAAGTTACCTTGTAATAAGCTTATTTTAACTCTCTTTATTAATAAGATTTTCATATATATCTTGATTACTGCATTAAAGAAATTTTAGGTGGTTATTGTATATTTTATCTCTGATATTATTTTATTTATACATTATTTTACTCTAGAAAATATATGTTTTCAAGTTTGAAACTATTCAAGACACTTTTTTATCAACAATTTCATTCACAACATAGCTAGTTTGGCATCTAGTAATTCTAAGATAGCTTTGTTGATACATAGCTTAAATTTTAGAGAGAGAAAAAATGAGTTAAAGTCAATTAAATAATTAAAAACCTTAATTTAGTATTATATCCACATTCAATAAAGGTTCTAAAGGTTTTCTAGGGCATTTTTAGAAGATACAATGGCTTCATAGTAAGTTAAATTTAGTTTATTTAGTATATTTTTAGTTGTATTACTATATTTTAATTTCACTTAGTGTTCAAGGAGTTATTTATTATATTTTTATATTTAGACTTTACTTTTATTGCAAATTAACTTGTAGTAAGCTTATTTTAGCTTTCTTTATTAATAAATTTTTAACATAAAAGTTGAGTAGTGCATTAAAGAAATTGTAGGAGGTTATTGTTTATTTTATATCTGATTTTATTATATTTATACATTATTTTACACCATATGTCATATATTTTCAAGTTTTAATCTATTCAAGACACTTTTTAATCAACAATTTCACTCACAACACAACTAGTTGGACATCTACTTATTCCAAAATAGTTTTGTTGATATATAGCTTAAATTTTGGATAGAAAAAAAAATTAAAAATAATAAAATATTTAAATTAGTATTATATAAACATTAAAAAATGTTATAAAGGATTTTATGGGCATTTTTAGAAGACACAATGGCTTTAGTAAATTTTTCTTTCATGAATATTCATGTTTACAAAGGTGCCAACATTCAATACTAGAGTGATCAACTAAATATAATTACCATGTGGAAAATATTTTTGGATAATTTTATAAATGGGTACACACCACCTCAATATTTCAACACCTTGAGATAATATTAAAAAAATGAAGAAAAGAGATATGCATAAGCTTTTTCCTATATTTAAAGTGCCATAGACCCAAGCATTTATCTAATAATTTTTGGATGAAATAATTTCCATGAGAAATAGAATACCTTGAATAATTCATATTAAGAGAAGATAATAAAAACTCCAAACCCCTAAATTGAATTTTGATAATTTGAGAATTTCATATTCTGAAGGAGTTGGAGATTATTGCATAAGGGTAAATGATTTAGTTTATAGAAAGAGGGTTTATAGAGACATTATACAAGATAGTGTTATAGTAATAAATATTTTGAGATATTTAAGCTAAAATGGATGCATATTGTGATATCTCTTTAAGAGTGTAAATACATGAACACTATAAGTGTTTATGAGTTAGTGGGTTCTGTCTTATCTCATGAAGATTAGATGATATTATATGTAGGAAATCTGAACATGGTCTAGAACAAACACTTGAAACTAAAGCAAGGGTTTCAACTACCATACAAAATTTTAAAAATCATAATAAATGAAGTTTAAAAAACTCAAATTCAATGGTAAAATCTAAATCAAACTTCATAGGTAAATTCAATAGCTAATTTACTTGTCATTTTTGAAAAAAACTAGGACACATGATAAAATATTACAAGATATTAGAAGCTAAGAATCAAGCCAATAAAGAAATGGAAGAGAAGGATTTTTAATTTTAAAAATGTGAGTTTAAATATGGATCATATTATTATCTTGCATGTTTTTTTAAAATATAGGAAGAAAATATATTTTGGTCTCCTAATTTCAGTTGCTCAAATCTGATGGTAAGTCACAAATATGATTTCAACAAGCTATATGATTCCTTCAAAAGCCAAGAATAATTATGAGATGGTAAATCCATCCAAATTGAAGGAAATTGTAATATAAAAATAAAAAAAATCGAATTTAAATGTGATATATTTGATCTAATGAGTGTTGATGATATTTTCATAGGTTATAGTGATGAAATTAAGGCATGCAAGTTTTATAATCATGCTAGTGTATCAACAACTATTTCTATGGATTACATTTTAAAATAAAATGATGTAAATGTTGATTATTATCATGTAGCTAAAAAATCATAATTTAATGGTAGTATTTTATTGAAATTTATTTTTATGTATTAAAAATTTATACACACATTTTTAGTTCATCAAGAAACAATACTAGCTCTTTGTAAGAGACTAGTCATCTATCTACATCAACACAAATAAAGAACAAGTGTTTGTTGAATTATCATCCATAAAATAAATTTTTTGATCATAATTAGTAAAAGAGGATTAAAAGAATAAAACATCATGATGATAACTTATTTGATGACAATTATTATTAAAATATTATGTTTACATTATCATCAATGACTAGTAAACCTTCAAGATATGTAGAAGCTTATTGCATCACATTGGGAAGTAGTTTGGTTTTTTGGTCTTCAAATAAATAAGATATAATTAAATAATCATATATTTTATCTCAATATATAAATTAAATCATATTTCACATAATTAATATGGTTTAAATTTATAAATAAGGTCTATTGAATACTTAAGGAGATGATAGGAATCTCATCTCTTTGCATCAAAGGGGGAATGCTGAGTATGCTACCACTATGAAAATTTGAGTTCTATTTTTGTGATGAGTATATTTTTATTTTATGTGTTTTTAAATGTTATATAGTTTATTTATGTTCTTAATTAGTGTTTTATTTACATTGGGACACTTTTTAATCATTTCTTAAAAGTTAGCTAGAATTATCAGTTAACTCCTAGTTAACTTCCATTATTTATAGTTCACTTCAGTGTACTCTAATTCACTATTTGAGTACTTAGTTGAGTATAAATAATTATCCACTCATTAAAAAATATTAATCAATTAATTTATTTATTATGACCTAAATTAAAGTCAATTTTAGTTAATTTGCTTTAATTATCTTAGTCAGTTGACTAAGATGACTTTCTAATTACATGTTTGACTTTACTATTAAAGAGGTTTCTTGCATGATGTAAAAATATTTATATTAAGTTAAAATTAGATTATTTTAAATTTTATTAGTATTTTAAGATCACTTAGTGGTCTAGGATTTACTTATTATATTTATACTTTACTTGCATTACAAGTTACCTTACAATAAGTTTGTTTTACCTTTTTTTATTAATAATATTTGCACAAAAAATTTGATTAGTTAATTAATTAAAATTGAATAGTTTATTTTATTTTTTATCTATGATATTATTATATGTATAAAATATTTTAGAAAAAAATACGTTATTTTCAAGTTTGAATCTATTCAATACATATTTGATCAACAATTTCATTCACAACACAACTAGTTTGACAACTAGTAATTTTAGGACATTTTTTAATACATAAATTCAATTTTAAAAATAAATAAATAATTTAAACTCAATAGAATCATTCAAAACATTTAAGTAAAACATTATCAATGATGTGATTACTTAAAAGTGATACCCATATAGCATACATTAGGAAGAATGTGTTATGAATAAGGAATGCAAGGCAAGACATGAGTGATGTAGAGAATTTTTAGTGGGAATGAGTCACTTTAGATAAGTGGGAAAGGATAAGAACTATATACATCAAGTACCTATGGAAATAAAATTAGTGAGGCTTGAGATAATAATTTAAGTTAATAAATGATCTCATGAAGGCTATATATATGAAATTAAAATGGTCCTACCTTCCCACAATCCCTACTACTCAAGATACCTTATAGAGTTAGCAGCCTACTATGAATAATGGGTACTTGTATAATAATATATGTAGAACTAAAATGTAGGAATATATAATTACATAATGATTTAATGAGATCTCCTACCCTTGTTTACTATCCTACTACACCTGAATCGACCTCAGCTCTATCTTGAGGCTAACTATAAAGTTTGAGATTTGAAAAATATAAGATATGGGTGAATCAAAGATCACATATTTTGGAATGATCTAAATTTTTTTGATATAATTCTACTTTTGATTTTATTTTAATAGTAATTATTTGATATTTTTTCTTCCTCCTCCATATGGATTCAAAAATCCAAACATGGATGAAATAGACAGTGCATAAAAGAGATATTACACTTGGAAACTATAATGGAAAACCTAAATACCATGGTCCCTAAATACTCATATAATTTCCCACAAGTGTGAAACCTCAAAATTGACTTATATTTGACTCGAGTGAAATGAAATAAGGGAAATATGGGGATCATAAAAGTTCTAGCCATGTAATAAATATGATACAATGAATAATATGTTTATTACATACCATAATGGGGGAAAATAATGATTTTAAAGTGATGGGGCTATTATGTGATATTATTGTTAGTAGGTAATTTTTACTATCCTATAAGGGATTTTTCACAAGTACTAGTGAAATTACTAATCATCCCAAAAGAGGGGGAAAGTAAATGGTCATCCCAAAAGAGGGGGAAAATAAGTGGTCATAAAAGAATAGGGGAAAATAAGTTGGCATAATAGAATAGGGGAGAGTAAATGGTAATCCCAAAATATGGGGAATGTAAATATGGGACTAAGGAAAACATGATAAAATTGAAGCTACTACTTAAGCTCTATAAGAGAAATAAAGGCTGATAAAAATGATAAAATATTGGAAAAAATTAAAACCCAATATTAATAAGGGATTATAAGTAAAAATTAAAAACTAATACCAAATAATCAAAAATGAAATAATGGTGTGAGTAAAATCATATAAACCCTCAAGGTGATACTTACTAACCATAAGGGAAACAGAGGTTGAAAGTAAAAATACTAATGAGCCAAGAAATAAACAATAGTTTAGGTAAAATCATCCAAAAATAAAGATAAAATAAAATCTAATAAATATGAGATAAAATAACAAAAAATATATATGCTAATGACTATATCAAAGAAGAGCATCTGAAATGTCTATGTAGTCTTGGAAAGTTTCTTGAATCTAAATTTGTTTGTTTATATGATTTTAAAGGTTCATGATTTATACCTCATGATAATTATGAGAGGTAAATAAACCAAGATAATGATGATGGGAATCATAATATGCCACAAAATCATTTATAAAGTCAAGGATGGTCATCACAAGACTCCCCAAAGTCTAAAATATAGGCAACACAAGGTGTTCCAATTTATGTAATAAGAAAAGGATGAACATTGAAATATGACCAAACATGTGTGGTCATAAGAGGATGTGAATAAAAATATTCCCCAACTTTTGGGATATATATGTATTGAAATTAACTTAAATATTGGCATGCTTAGGAGTGATGTTAGAATATGTGTAAATCAATGTTATAGTATGAAATGTGGCATACAATGTTATGCCAATATTTATAAAATGTGATTAAAATTTTAGATGAATGGTATTGATAAGGACAATATAGTCTAGATAAATATGATATAATTTCATTGTATCCACTAGATCTATATAATTTTATAAAATAGGAGTAAACATAATTGTATCACCCAGGTTGATATAGTCTATTAATGATGTGTAATTAAAATAGATTATATTATCTAGGTTGATATAATATAATAAAATAAGGGTCATTATAATTATATCTATCAGGTTGAAATTGTTTGAAAAATATTACTAAACTAGATTATATCAACAACTTTGATATAATATGATGATGATTGATGACTCAAATAGACATTATTGACATGATCTATGTAGTTTGATAAAAAAAATGTGATTAGATATGATTGAAATGAAATACATTGATTAGGATAATTTATTCTGATGAAATATATTGAGCTATATCAGTATATTATGGGTCATGGTTAATTTAATTCAATGGATGTGAAAAACTTATATTAGAACATTCTATGCCATGGTCAATGTAGTTGAATGGAGAAGAAGGAACTATATCATCATATTTTGGATCATGGCCAATGCAATTGACTATAAGTTATTTAAACTAAATGGTTTTGGATTGGTTGATAAAATTAGTAATAATGCATTTTTTAGATAGGAAAAAGTATGATAGTTACAATGATTCATATAGGCTCAAGGATAAAAATTGCCTATAATGCACCATGTGGTATACATTTAAATTATTTTTTCTTCATAAGATGATGAATTTTCAGAAATTGGTTTGTGTTAGTATAAGTCTGATTAGACATCCTCCTAGGGCCTTTGAAGTGAGGGTTAGAGTGTAGGTTTACATAAACTAAATCACACTCAACATTTCTTGATTTGTTGGTAAATGTAGGGAACTTATAAAAGGGATCATAAATGGGAATATTCATTATCATGATAGGGTATTCACCTTCAATATAATCATCATCATAGGTGGGAATGTTGTGATAATGATTATAAACCATGTGAGAAGTAATGAATTAGGGGTAATTATAATCCTCATAAATATAGATATAAGGATCATCAAGATCATAAGGAAGAACATTGGGGTCTTAACCTTGGTAATAAGGATCATGAGGGTCATAAAGAGAAAGATCATCATGAGGATATTTGCCAATACTATAATATTAGAACATGATATCATTAAGATCTTCATAAGGATGGTCTTCAAGGGGAGAACCATATTTACTCTCACTAGAAGTATAATCATAAGTGTGAAGAATATAAATGGTATCCTTAGCCTTGATAAAATGAATAAGATAATTTCACCATGACTAGTTTCTTATAGTAGTGGCCAAAAAATTTTGATGCAAAAAATAGTGGTAATTAGAAAAATATGGTATCAACCTAGATTATATAGTTGATTAGTGACTTTGAAAAAATAGAGTGAATCAAATAGTTTTATGTAGGTATCTAAAAATAATATGTTGTACCAAGTTTCCAAATATAATTTTTAAAACATAAAATGGATATAAATAAGGTCGATATAGTTAGAAAAATACACATAATTATATCAGGATAACCAATATAATTTACAAAAACATAGAATAATAATTATTTTATCAATCTCATTCATATAAATACATACAAATATATTGGGTTGGTTAATATAGTTAGACTAAAAAAGACACATATATTTGGATAAAATGAATGAATAAAGATGAATCTAAAGATAATAAATGAAAAATGGAATTATGAGAATAATCCAACTAGTGGTGGGATATGATTCATGTCGGTTTCACTAAAATGTATGCATGGGATAGGATTATCCTAAAAATATCATATATCAATATATATACACTCAAAAAAGGATAATATAATATATCCCACAATGCTTAATGTTTGGGTAGTGACCAATGGATTTACAAATCTAAAAGAGGGTTGCCTATTCTGTAAATGCTAAGAGAAAATGGATATAAAGAATAAGCCTATAACACAATGAAATGGATCTAACTATAACACCATGAAATTAATTTATTGAAAATAATAAATATAAGTGTGAAAGTAAATAAAATTAAACTAAAATGGGGAAGGGTTAGAATGATCATAAAGGGTAAGGTGGCATGGTAAAATATATGGGGCTCTAGGAAACCTAAAATGTAATATGAAAAATCTAATCAATATTATAGCCACACTAGTATTAAGTATAGAGAGACACTAGATAAATATGCATATATATTCATTCACTAATAAACAAGTAACACTCACACACACACACACACACACACACACACACACACACAAACACACACACACACACACACACACACACACACACACACACACACACACACACACACACACACACACACACAAATATATATTACACAAATAAAGGAAAGAGTATAGATTTATAAATGATTACATTGATGGGTACCCATCGATCATCAATCTCCCCCTTGGTTCAAGTGGAGATTTTTTAGAGGTGTTTTGGTTTTGAATACCTCAAAGGATGGAAAAAAATATCTAGACAAATAAAGGCTCTCCTAGTGAATCTAACATAATTACACATGACAAGCTTAATTTAACATAATATTCTAGACATAACTCCTCAAAATGTGACTTAGGGTAGAAGCGAGAGTGAAAATAAATAGAATAGAGTGTTTTAGTCATATAAAATGAAAAATTTGATGACTTAAGCATAGATAATAACACCTAATCCATATGTATTCCTACTTTCTTACACAACCATTCTAGGCTATCCTTTCACTGATTCCCAATCATCTAAAACCTTTTAGTGTTAACCCTTATAGACCCAAGTACATATTTTAGGCCTAGATCCATCCCATATGTCTCATTCCCTTTAGACAATAGTGCCTAACTGAGATATGAATATTGAAACCTAGGGTGTCCTCATTTTGACACTATTATCCAAGTGAAAAATTGGTCCTAATAGTTAGATTCTTTCATATCCTTATCCTTTTTGTTGTCAGGATATCATGAATTCATTTAACCCATGGCCATTAATTTCCCTATAAGGCCATTTAAAGTCTATTTATAAGGGTTGGTATTCATTGATAGAGAAATCAATAATACAAGCAAGTGTACTCAAGCACTCTTCCCTATTTTCTACATACAACCTTATAAGATCATTTCAAGCTTATTCAAACCTTTACACTTATCCCTAGCCATCCAATGTACATCACATTTCACATCCAATTGAATTTATCATACACAATTACAGTAATCACTTTAATGGGAGAACTGCATTAGCTTGATCCCTCCTTAGAGTATTGGTATATAGGTAGCATGCCCACACATGGGGTGTGAAGTGTGTCTAGTGTATCCCTTACACACTAACCCTTTTTCTATCTTTTCGAAGTTTCAATTAAATCTCAATAACAAAGAGATCATAGGGATTTAAAGATTAAAAATAGATGCAAAACAAGCTCCATAGACTTATAGGCTTTGATATTTCACTAACAGGGTAACATAGGCCTACCAAAGAGAACCCATATTCCTTAGACCACCTAGATAACAACATTATAAAATGACTATAGCACTAGAAAATAGGGTGTCCCATTTTTAGTGCTCTTGTTCAATATCAAAATGAACCTTAGGATCTAGTTTTGGACATTTTCCCAGTCCTAATCCTCTATAATAAGACCCTATCTCAATCTTGATCATTCATAATAAGCTAAATTAGGTTTCTCTTATTTATTACTATATTTAAAAAAGGTAAAAATACAAATCTATTTAGACAAATCAATATGTTGATTCCTATAAATTATTTACTAATTTACTTTTCTCAGACCTAGTTATTTAATTAGGAATAAAACCCCATTATTCCTAAAAAAATTGGTCCTAATGATCAAATTATTTTGAATTCTTATCCTTTTTCGTGTTAGCCTAATGTGAATTTATTTAACCCATGCTCAGTAATTTCCCTATAAAAGGCCAATCAAAGTCCATTTAGAAGGGTTGACACTCATTGACAAAAAAAAAGTAAGAATACAAGAAAGTAAACTCAAGCACTCTTCCCTATTCTCTGCATACATCCTTAAAAAATCATTTCAAGCTGATTCAAACCTTTACACCAGTCCCTATCCATATAAGGTAAATCTAGTTTCACATATAGTTACATATACCATACATAATTGTACTAAGAACTTCAATGGTAATACTACATTATCTTGATCCCTCCTCAGAGTATTATTATGTAGGCAACATGCCCACACATGGGGTGTGACTTGCATCCAACATATATTTTACACACTAACCCCTTCTCTATCTTTTCCAAGTTTTCATTCAAGTTCAAGAACAAAGAGCTCTTAGGGATTTGAAGATTAAAAATAGATGCACAATGAGTTCTATAGGCTTCCCAAATTTTATATTCACTGACAAGGTAAAATAGACCTATGGAAAAGTACCAAAAAAGCTCCGAGCACATGGTCAATAGTGCTAGAAAAAGACTATAACATCAGACAGTAGGGTGTCCCACTTTCAATGCTCCTATCCAATCTAGAAACAAACCTCAAGATCTAGTTTTTGATAGTTTCCTAGTCTTGCTCCTCTAGTATCAAATCGTATCTCAGTCTGGATCATTTAGAATAAATTAAATTTGATTTCTCTTATTTATTACTATATTTTAAAAATGCAAAAATATAAATTTGTTTACTTTATTCTTGCATATTTTTTTCTTATTTAATTTACTCAAACCTAATTATTATATAGGAATAAAACTCCATTATGCCCAAGAATAACAAAATATTTAGTGAACTTGACTTTGAATTTTGCACAAAAAACCTAAGAAACCTTAGGGATCATTATTTCTAATTTTTTGCCATAATTTTCTAATTTTTATTACTTTTAGAAATTAGAAATATGCAATTTAATTACAAAAATATAACATATTTTGTTAAAAACCTATTTTGCACATATTAGGTCCTTGCATACAAATACATTTCAAATGCTAGGAAAAATATATTTCTAATCCTACAAATATTCTCCAAGTTTTCCTAAATTTTCCAAGCAAAATTCTACAAATTTTCTATAAATTCATATTAAATTTTTAAAATTATCACACTAATATTAAAAATTCATTCAAAATCCCTAGATTACATCAACTAAACTCCCAAATAGTTTTTAGTACTTTTCAAATCATTTTTTGAATTTTTAATTGCATATCAAATTGAGAAAATCAATTTCAAAATAATAAACTCATGGTATTTTGTACAAATATTTTTTAAAAATCTTTAGTTGCATATACTAGCACCAAATTATTTTTTGAGGTATCACCTTACATGTTTGATAGCTTAGTATCCTTTTTTTTAAAATTCTAATTCACTATATTTTGGACATTATGTTTATTATATTCAATACTTTCCCTTTATAGCACATTTCCTATTAAAACTTACTGTAAAACATTCAAATATATTTAAAATTGTTTCCCTAATTTACCAATGGCTCAATATACCAATTTTGATGAAACTGATAAAAGAGAAATTTAATAACTCTTAACTAAACATTTGGATATGTAAGATGACATGCTTATAATTCTATAAAAATAACAAAAAGTGACCAATTGGAAATATTCACAAAAAATAGAATAGCCAATTACAAATGACACTATGGGGGCAACTATGTCTCATAAACGCCCTATAACAACCCAACTTTATTCTATGCCACCAAATAGAACTAGTACATACCTATCTCCTAATGTGGTAGCCCTTATGCAAGAGATAAGACCTCTTCAATATAAGGTTCAACATCTTGAGAAAGGTATCTCTATACCTACATAGGTATTGGATTATTTTGCTTTACTGCATACACCATTAGCATGTCACATTAATTATACACCCTTACCATTAGGTTTTGTTCAACCCAAGATCACTTTATATGATTTAAGGGTGATATAAATACATGTTTGAGATTTTGTTACACAACACATTTGGATTATATTCCTAATGATTATCTACTTACCAAGATATTTCCATAGAGTCTAAAGGATTATGCTTTACAATGGTTTTATAGTGTAATGAACTAGTCGGGCACAACATTAAATCCTTTATCAAACATGTTCCTAGCACATTTCAATATCAACATTGGCGATAAGGTTTATTATGTATAAATTGTTTAGTAAACAAAGGTCAAAATAACCCCTCATGGATTGTGTTCTTAGATACAAGACTATTCTGGCTACTAACTAGTCCCATCGCTGATCAAGAGTTATAAGACATTAAAATAGAGCCTTTTACAAACATTTCATGAATATATTATGTTCAAAAGATTATTTTCCTTTATCAAATTATGTCATACACTCCAAAAAAGAGAAGTGAAGCTAATTTCAATGGGAAAAATTAAGTACTCAAATATCTAAGACATAATAAACAAGAGTATTAGAAAATCCCCATACAAGTTCAAAATCAATGACAATAAGAATCATAATTAAGAAATAGTCAATGTGACTTTAGATCCCCCTCAACATGTGGTTTTATCAACACCTCCTCATCATGTATTTACTAATCTATTAATTTCTCTAACAAAGGTTTTACAGTAGGTATTGGAATGTAACATTATCATTCTCCCTCCTATCTAAGAAGCTGACCCAATGAATCATTTTCCATGGGGATATGATCATTGCATATTTTGTGATTTTCATAGGGCACCAAGCCGCACAACAAATAGATGAATCAATTTGAGACATAAGATACAAGACATGATCTATGATAATCTACTTGATTTGGGAACTTTAATTGAGCCTCCAAAGGTAAAGCCAACATAAGATAAATATTTGAAAATCTTCTTAGATCCATTTAAATAACACTCTAAATAGGATAAAGAGGACACCTCAGGTGTTCACCATACATATCACACACATCCTCCACCATCTGCATACCAAACACCTTCAGTTGAGCCACATCCTTTGAGAGGTATGATAGGTATGTATGAGTATAGAGTTTTCGTTAGACCTTTGATATATTTTTTAGATCAAGAGATTATGGAGGATAATTTAGGTTATAATGCACTTTTTATCAAAGCACATATTCATAATCAACATATTCATAGTGTGTTTATTCACATTGGTTCTAGCCTTAACATATGCACCTTGACACTACTATAGTATTTGGGTTATTCAGATCAAGATATCACTTTGAAAGACATAGTTAACAGTGGTTTTAGTGGGCATATATATAATTCATTCAGAAATATAGTAGTTCCACTACAGGTTGGTCCTACATCTTTATAAACACCATTCACCATAGTTCCCAATGTAGGATTTTTTGGCATATTACTTGGTCGACCATGGATTCAAAAATTCAATACAATACCCTATACAATTCATAGATGCTTGAAATTCATTCATGCTAATTAAGTTATTACAGTCAATAGAGTTCATTATGAGTCACCACTCCCCATTTCAGAGCCATCTACTAGCTTACAAATAGTAGCTCTAGTTCTTCTACCTATTTTAGTTTCTCTTCCATTTTCAATTCTACTTCTACTTTAGATATAACTAGAGTTACAACATCCATCTCCAGTATAAAGGGTTCACATACCTCCATAGTTTTAGGATTCTAAATATCTTCTAGCTACAATGTTTACACCTTGAGTAGTAACATTAAGGTCTCATGTAGCTACATTGAGAGCACTTGTTTAGATAGCTTCTTCTACTTTCAAATGAGTCCCTAAGATCCCTATATTTGCATCCACTTCTGAGAGTTATAGGGGGAACCCACATTTGATTTCCACTTTAGATATTTTAGATTAGGTATAATGAACACAAATTTCAGGTTCACAATCTTAGAAATTTAATCATGCCTCATGATCATGCATGACTTTTTTATTTTATATAGGACACCATGATAGGGAGTCTCATCCAAGACTCATCAGTTAGTATCATTTCTTCCCAATTTTACCTATACATAGCTTATAGGAAAATACAAAAAAAATAAAAAAAAATCAAAATATAAAAACATTCAAATATGTTAAAAACATAAAAAAAATTATTGTATGCATCATCCATGCTTTTTATTACTATTATCATGCTAGGAATTACATTTGACATTTCAAGTTATTTTATGTTGATTTTTCTACACTATTATGCTTCACTTGATCTTCTTTGAGTGTGTGCAGTGACATCCAACTACTTCATTGCTTCATTCTACCCATTGAGGGGGCATTACCACATATAAATTTGAGACACACATTGATATAACCACCCACTAGGGACATACATGACTACACCATCCAGGTTATGTCATTCATACACTACACACTCTAAGTTATCATGCTAATGTACATTCATTTCTAGATTACAAAGATTAATATATAAACATTTCACTAGTATGTAGAACTTATGTATTTCTTAGCATATACCTAGTATTATACTACACACTTTTTACATAATTTCACATTTGCTTGGATTTTTTAGATGTGATTCTACCTTTCCTATTTTTACATGCTTTCTCCTCTTGCTTAGCTTACCTTATGTGATTGCATTTCAAGTTCCTACTTGTATCCTATTTGTGCCTTAGGATATCTATCAATGTCCTTTTTTTCTATTCATGTGTGTGTTTTAGGACATTTTCTAATGTCATTTGATTTTAATCTTCCATGTGCATGTGGCCCCTGTGCTAAATTTTTTTGTTTCACTTGTATGTGTATGTGGCATTTGAACATGCCTTATATGCTTGCTTTCTAATTTGAGTGACATATGACCATGTCCCTTATTTACATGGCCCTTTAGCCATCTGTGAAGAACCTCCTATAGTAGATTACCTGTTACAATAGATTTAATCAAAATATGTGAAAATAAAATAACTCTTATGAATGATAGAAACACAAAAAGCTTATATTGATCATAGGCCCCTTCGAGGGGGCAACCTCCTTTGAGAAATCTCAATAAAAATAAATTTGTGGATTCCTTCATTAGGCCTCAACACTTATTTATATATTAACTCTATTCTAATAACTACTACTTCCCTTGTATGTGGGATAATTCAAATATGCTCTAAGGGATGACTTACAAAGAATATGCATCCATCACAACTATTACACTAATACTACAAAGAGAAGGGTAAGGCATGGGTTCCTAACATCCCCTCCCCATTAGAAAAATATTTGCCCTCAAAGCTTCAGATGTGGGAATTGTTGTTGAATCTGGAAGAGTGGTTCCCGTGTTGTATCTTCTGGTTTCATGTCATGAAATTAGATTAAGACCTCTGTGATGGAGCAGGATCGAAGTTAGTGGGTCCATCTATCCAGGATTGCTTCTGGCTTGAGAAGTATGGAGCCTTCATTATCAAGTGCTGGTAAAACTATCTACACTCAAATGTTGGATCTAAGAACTTGCTTCAAATAGGAGACATGAAAGATGGGATGAACTTGGGAGGAAGGTGGAAGCTCTAACTTTTAATAAATTGACCCAATCTTTTGGAGAACCTTAGATGACCCATACAAATTTGGAGTAAGATTTTGGCACCCTTTTAGTTTCATTTATATTTCTTGTATGGCTACAGACAAAGAAAGACCATATCACCAAGTTAAAAGGTATGCTCAGAGTGGTGTTGATTAGCTTGTTGCTTCATTTAGTTTTATGCCATGTGGAGATTGTCTTTCAAGGTGTAGAGAGTCTAATCCTAGTTTTAAAGAGTAGTGTCAACTACCTAAACTAGTGAGTTTCCAAGATTATATGGAAGAAGTGGTGGCAGTGTTTGACCATAAACTACTTCATAGGGAGTCATTTTGGTGGAAGTGTGGTATGAGGTATTGTACCACCATTTAGCTCGGGGAAGCCACTTAGCCCATTGATGTTTTTGTTCTAAAGCAAAGCAATGAAGGGAGGTCTCCAAGCATTTGTTGACTATTTCTGTCTGGCCATCTATTTATGGGTGGTACCTAGAGCTCATTCTCAACTATGTGCCTGTGTGATGAAATAGTTCTATCCAAAAATGGCTGGTGAAAGTGGCATCATGATCTATGACAATTGAAGAAGGAATGCCATGAAGATGGAAGATCTGATCCAAGAAAACTTGTGTGACTATGGAGGCTATGTATGGGTGGCTGAGTGCACAAAAATGACCATATTTGGAGAGGCAGTTGACTATGACTAGGATCACTATCTTTCCCCCAGATTAAGGGAGGCCTTTAATGAAATCCATGGAAATATCTATCCAAATATTAGTAGGAATAGGCAAAGACTTGAGCAAATTAGGAGTCAATGTGGTTTCACCTTTGTTTCATTGGCAGGTATCACATTCAGCCACCATCTATTTAATTTTAGCTTTCATGCCTTTCCAAAAGAAGTGGCAACATGCCCGCTCATAGGTTTTGAGAAATCCTAAGTGCCCTACTGAGGGGAAAGCATGGATTTCATATAAGATAGCTTGATGTAGGTCTATACTTTGGGAAAACACTAGATGACCCTTGTATTATAGAGAAGCACCATCCCATGAATAATGTGGTACTGTAGAGGGGTTAGTGGCCAATTGATGAATGAGGTGGCATAAAGAGGGATCATTTGCATACCCTTGTTAGATAGATTCCAACTAGTTCAGAATGGGCATGGAGATGGTACAAAGGGAATACTGGTCCTCAAAGGTTCTTGAGAGAGCATCAACCACAACATTATCTTTTCCCTTCTTATAAGTGATCTCATAATCATAACCCATGAGTTTGTTGACCCACTTCTACTAAGCTAGGGATGAGACCCACTATTCCAATAAATATTTCAAACTCTGATGATTAGTTTTGATGCAAAAATGATTTCCAAGTAAGTAGGGTCTCCATTTTTATACTGCATGTAAAATTGCCATCATTTCCTTTTCATATGTAGACAAAGCTAAATTATGGCCAGAAAGAGCTTTTCTAGTGAAGGCAATTAGTTGGCCCTCTTAGAGAAGAACATCACCCAAGCTGATGCCACTGGAATCACTTTTGATGGTGAAAGTTTTGGCGAAGTCTAGTAGTGCCAAAATTGGTGTGCTACACATAGCTTGTTTGAGTTTGATGAATGCTTGATCAGTTGTTGTACCCAAGGTAAAAGCATCCTTCTTTAGAAAGGAATTCAAAGGAGTCATGATCTTTCCATAATCTTTGATGAACTTGTGATAGTATCTTGTCAAGCCTAAGAAACCATGAAGGCTCTTGAGGGTGGTTGGTCAAGGCTAATTCTACATAGTTCTAATTTTTTATGGGTCCATGCAAACCCCATTGGCTGAAACAATGTACCCCAAATAGTCAATTTTCTCTTGACTAAATGAATACTTGGATTACTTGGCACATAATTTATTGTCTACTAATAGTTGTAATGCCATATCACTATGTTGTAGATTCTCAGCCCATGTGTGGCTGTAGATCAAAATGTCATCAAAGAAAACTAAAATAAACTGACAGAGAAAAGGCTGAAAGATTTTATTCATGCATGCTTGGAAAGTAGAAGGGGCATTTTTAAGGCCAAATGGCATGACAAGGAACTCATAGTGACCTTCATGCATATAGAAGGTTGTCTTGGGAATTTCATCAGGATGCACTCAAATTTGATGATAGCTAGAACACAGATCCAACTTGGAGAAGAATTTGGCCCCATGGAGCTCATCAAGAAGCTCATCGATGATAGGGATTGGGAATTTATCCTTGATAATGAGGTGGTTAAGGGCTCAGATGTTAATGCAAAGGTGCCATAACCCATATTTTTTGTGGATAAGAAGCACTGAGGAGGACTATGGGCTGGTGCTAAGGTGAATAACTCTAGACTTGAGGAGTTCCCAGACTAAGTTCTCAATTTTAGTCTTTTGCAAATGGGGGTAACGGTATGGCCAGATGTTGGGTGGGATGCTTCCTAGAAGGAGAGGAATGTAGTGACCTATAGGGCATGAAGGGGGAAAACCTACTAGTTCTAAAAAAATGGTTGCATGCTTGTTGAGTATGGCTTGTAAATTTGTAGGGTGGTTAGTAGTAGCGAGGGGCTAGAATTGAATAGAATGCAGCTATGTAATGACCTCATGTGAGCCTTTCTTCAAAAAGTTTTCCATGCGATGAGAATTGATGATGCTAGCATATCTTAGAAATAGCCCTTTTAGGGTGCATTTTTGACCATTATCTATGAATTACTTCCAAAGCTTAGAGAAGTCCCATAAAATAGGTCCTAATGTGTGAAGCCACTGTGCCCCTAAAACCACATCACACCCTCCTAAAGGTAGGGAAAACATATCAAAGCAAAAATGGTAATCACCCATTACAATACACACATTTTGACACTTCCCTTTACATGGAAATGTGCCCCTGTTATCAATCATGACTTTAAAGCTATAACAAGGGTATACAAAGTAGACTACCACCTTAGCAATGCAAGGATTGATGAAATTGTGAGTACTACCTGAGTCAATGAGGATTGTGAGAGGGATATTTTTGAAGCACCCTTTGACCTTCATGGTTTAAGGAGTGGTGACACCTATTAGTGCATGCACTGAGATCTTAGGTTGAGTCTCTTAAACCCCTGGGTCTTCTTCAATGCCAGGTTCTTCTTGAGCATCTTGAAATTTTAGAATATCACGATCACTGTCTTACTCTGGTGGTGACTCCACATCTAGCAAATAAACTTTTTGTTGCGTTCACCTATGACCCATAACCCATTTTTCATCATATTTGTAACATAATCCATTCTCTTTATGAGCCCACATCTCTGCCTCAGTCATGTGCTTGATTGGTGTGGTTATGGTTGTCTGTTGATTCACTGTGTTCTTTGTTGGTGAAAGGTGGGAGGTTAATGCTGTGTGGAGAGTTTATCTTCTGATAACTTAGCCAAACCCAAAGCATCTATCATATTTTTAGGTTGAAACATTTTTACCTCCAAGTGGATCAGCTCTCTAAGGCCACTAACAAAGTAGCTTTTGAAGAAGTCATTTGACAACCCTTCAGTGTGATTAGCGAGTTTTTCAAATTCAATCTAATATTCATAAATAGTACCTGTTTGATGGAGTTTGGTGAGAGCTCCTACGAAATCCTTGAATGCCACAGGACCAAACCTACCCAAAATTAAGGATGCAAAATTTGACCAATTGGGTTCATCATTTGACTTGAGATACCAATGGTACCACTGAAGTGCTTCTTATTCCAGATGAAAGGAAGAAATTGGGACTTTATTTGCAAAATAAGTGTTGTGGAGGTTGAAGAATTGTTCAAATAAATATATATCTTATAAGATCTATACCATTGAACTATGGAAAGTCTAGCTTAGGTCCATGTGAGAAGTTGGAAGCTAAGGAGTGATGCTATGAAGAGGACTCCTCCTTTTTCACTCTATTGAGCAAGATGTTATTATGTTGATTCAAGCCACACATCATATCAGTTAACTTTGTAACCTAAGATTTCAATGTGGTGATTTCTTCCTCCATGATTTTTGTTCATACATGAGTGGTGACCATAACTAGTTGTTAATAGCTAGGGATCCTTCACGTTCCCTACTATGATGTAGGGTGGGGTTTGGGGTAGTGCCCCAAAAAATATTTTTTTTGGAGGGTCTATTTTTTTATTGCTACTTCAAAATTGGATTGTTTGCAACTGTGTGGTTGGAAATATCCTTAATTGTAGATACATTGTTGTTTTCTCTCTAAACTTGATAAGATGGACCCCAAGTTTATTTGGTTGCCTAAAGGATTTTTTAAAATTATCTCTAGCTACCAAAGCTATCTTATTAAGTATCACTCTCTAGAAATTTTTGGCCACAGGTTTACCCCTTAATGACATCTTTTGGTTTACCTCACGAGTGGGAACTAGTCAATCGAGATGGGGTCATTGCCCTTTTCACTGGTAGGTCATCTCAATGGGCTAGCTAATTTAGGGTTCCTATGGTACTCCTCACAATGAGTTTTAGGGATTATTCCCAAACACTTCCCATAGTTAAGTGGATGGGTATTTACCCAATCCAAAATGATGGAACCTATAATGAAAAAAAATCTTGCTAAAATTGGCGTTGCTCCTAGAAAGCCCTGCTTTGAAAAAAATTGCTCCAAATCTACCCACAGGACAAAAAAAGTGCTCTGATACCAGATGTGAAGAACCTCCTATAGCAAATTACCTCCTATAATAGATTTAATCAAAATATGTGAAAATAAAATAACTCTTATGAATAATAGAAACATAGAAAGCTTATATTGATCATAGGCCACTTTGAGGGGGCAACCTCCTTTGAGCAAGCTTAATACAATAAATTCATGGATGCCTTCATTGGCCCTCAACACTTACTTATATACTAACTCTATTCTAACAACTACTACCTCCCTTGTATGTGGGATAATTCAAATATGCTCTAAGGGATGACTTACAAAGCATATGCATCCATAGCAATTATTATACTAATATTATAAAGATAAGGGTAAGGCATGGGTTTGTGGATGCTTGGGTTATTTAGATGTGATTCTACCTTTCCATTTATTACATGCTTTCTCCTTTTGCTTAGCTTAGCTTATGTGATTGCATTTCAAGTTCTTACTTGTCTCCTATTTGTGCCTTAAGTATCTGCCAATGTCCTTTTTGTCTATTCATGTGTGTGCCTTAGGACATTTTATAATTTCATTTGATTTTAATCTTCCATGTGCATGTGGCCCTTGTGCTATCTTTTTTTGTTTCACTTATTGTGTATGTGGCATTTAAACATGCCTTATATGTTTGCTTTCCAATTTGAGTGACATATGACCATGTCCCTTATTTACATGGCCCTTTGGCCATCCCTATCTATTTCTTAATTCTTAATTGTTTACTTGATTACATATTTGATTCTCAATATGTGCAATGCCATGATCCACATCATGTATTTCCATTACTTTCTTGGATGCCATGATAGACATCATGCTCCATCCCTCCAACTAACAACTAACATCTAACATTTCTAGTCCTATTTTAGTACTTTGCATATGATTTTACATTTTTATATCTATCTAGGCATACCCCTATTGATATAAAAATATATCTATACAAATATTACTATATCTACAAATATCTTGTCAAATATCACTACTATATCATATATCTATACAACTTAACACACTTGTAAGACTCTTTCTTCTGAGGGTAGTCATTCTAGGTTCATCATTCCTACCATCATAACAGGGGAAAAAAATAGGGGTTTAATTAGAAATATCAAAGCTCCTAATAGTCAAAATATTATCATTCATATCACCCAATTCATAATCCAAAGGTAAAACTAGTAAGAATAGAGCAGAAAAATCATGATAGTTCCAAATTAGTAACTAGTTTTAACATAGGACAACAATGATGGAAATGGATAGTATCACCAAACATAGGGGTGTCTTCATTTTTACACTCTTATATAGGTATAAAAACACTCAAGTTTTCTATAAATATGAAAAAAATTTAGTTCATATATAGTTATTGCACATCTAGATCAATTAGAATAAATAATTCAATACATTTTTCTTAGAGAATCCAAATATAGGGGGTTATCATGCATGGCGTGATGATTCCCACTTTAAATTTTAGATTATGTAAATGACATAGCTTCCAAATAAAAATCCATGTTCTAGACACCAGTGATTGGGGGTAATGTGCATGTCACATTGGTATTCATTTTTTTATGAGTTTATTTTATTATCTAGGCATTCTTAGTAGTTGCATGCCTTACTACATCTCCAAGTGGTTGGAATCATTTTCAAGTTAAACTTTCATACAAGTTTATGTTTTTGAGTACCTGAGTTCTTGAGTTGGATTTCATATAAGCCTTGTACATCAATTTTAGAGGGGATTTCTTACAAGCCTAACCTTTATATTTCAAAATGGCCAAGAGTGGCCTAGTTTACAACATGCATTTAGGCTATCCACACCACATTATTATATTTATAGAATATCCATGGGATCCATGAGTCATCTCATATGACATCTATTCTATACTAGTATCATTTTATAGCTTCACTTCATAAGGCAATGATGGAGCCAAAGGGACGGCCTTTGTATTCTTGAGCCAACTACTCACAGGGATTGGACACATAGTCTAGACATTTATTAGAATGCACATGATTTATTAAATTCACTTAGCTAGTGATGATAGAGCCAAAGGGTCAGCCCTTGTATTCTTGAGCCACCTTTTAGAGAATTGAATAGTCATCTTCATTCGTGATATTACTCTTGATTCAATATATACCCAACATCATCCAACACAATCTAGTATCATAACAAGTTTTGCATTAGTTTACATACCTACTGAGGTGTATTGATTCTTTTCTCTTCCTCTTACTCAAATTTTATACATTCTTATTTTAGATATAGTGTATCTAGTAATAATTGATCTACTTTTATGTTTTCATTACAAATTTACACTTCATAACATGATCTCTCTATGCACATGTAACATCACATATCTTGATGATCTTTTCCCTTAAAGGTAAGTTTAGGTATGATTTTTACTTTCCTTTATCCTAGTATTTCACTTTACTACATCACTAGAATAAAGGAGCGGGGGGGAATGTAGTCATATAAAATCTGAAATTGGATGTCTTAAGCATGGTTAATAAAAAATAATCCATAAGTTTTCCACCTTTATTAAACAACCCTTCTAGGCTATTCTTTCACTAATTCTTAGTGATCCATAGCCTTCTAAACTTAACCCTTACAAATCTAGGTAGCTCTTTCAAGCCTAGATCCATCCCCCTAGGTCTCATTCATTTTGTATAACAACACCCAACTTAGATATGAGTGTTGAAACCTAAGGTTTCCTCATTTTAGTCCTATTATCCAAGTGAAAAATTAGTCCTAATGGTAATATTCTTTTACATCCTTATCCTTTTTCTTATTGGCCTAATGTGAATTAATTTAACCCATGATCATTAATTTCCCTATAAAAATCCATTTAAATTCCATTCAAAAGGGTTGGAACTCATTGATAGAAAAGAAGCAAGAAGACAAATAAGTACACTCAATCACTCTTCCCTATTCTCTGAATACATCCTTTCAATATCATTTCAAGATTATTCAAACCTTTGCACTAGTCGTTATTCATTTGAAGTACATCTAGTTTTACATCTAGCTACATTTATCATACATAATTACACCAAGCACTTCAATGAGAGAACTACATTAACATGATCCCTCCTTAGAGTATTGGTAAGTAGGTAGTGTGCCCACACATAAGGTGTGAATTTCATTGAACATATCATTTACACACTAACCCCTTCTCTCTCTTTTCCAAGTTTATATTCAAGTTCAAGCACAAAGATCTCCTAGGGCTTTGAAGATTAAAAATGGACGCACAATGAGATCCATAGGCTTCCAAGCTTTGATATTTCACTAACAAGGTAACATAGGTCTATTGAACAAAAGATAGAAATCTTAGACCACCTAGAAAATAGTCCCAAAAAATGACTATAGCACTGAATAATAGGGTGTCCCACTTTTGGTGCTCCTATCCAATCTATAAATGAACCTCAGGATCTAGTTTTTGATTGTTTCCTAGTCTTGCTCCTCTAGTATTAGAACATCTCAATCTAGATCATTTAAAATAAGATATGTTAGAATTATCTTATTTATTACTATATTTAGAAAAGGAAAAAATATAAATATATTTATACAAATCAATAGCTTAATTCTTGGATATTATTTACTAATTTACTTTGATTAGACATATTTATTAAATAGGAATAAAACTCTACTATTCACAAAAATAATAAAATAAGTATATATTATAATTTTGGAAGGAAATATGACTCATATATATATATATATATATATATATATATATATATATATATATATATACACACACACACACACAACACTTGAAACCAAATACAATCTGTAATACATTGGTATAGGCCATGTCAATACAATTTAGAGGAGTTGGCAGACATTAAACAACATTAGCCATGATGATATTGTATGAATGTTGGATAATAGGCTTAGATATACATTGAGATGGTTGATAATTTACATGAAGGGATATGGTTTTAAATGTGTGGTATTGTCCTTAATGGTTCCATAAGATATATATAAATTTATAAAACTACATAAGGATAGTATGAAAGGATGTAAATAAAAGGATAAATTTGAGGAAGATGAACTATTGGTAGGAGTGATATGATAGAAACATAGATAGAAACATATCGCAAAAAGCACAAAAATACTTCCCACACATTTATTGGGTTACCCTTTAAGGTGTGTACTTATGGATATTTGTGCTTGACAAATCATTCAAAGAGAAAGTTTATTTAAATGACAAATTGAAAAATATTATGTGTATATAACAATGAACAAGGGATAAGACACTTAAATTATTTATTTCATAAGAATTTTCATGACATGTTTATATTAATTTTAAAATTTATATGTATGTTATATTATTTATTAGCTAAATAAATATTTTGTTATATTTTTACAAGACATTGTGAGTAAAGTCTGTATATTTGTAGTGACCAATATTATCCACTATATGTTGAAAGTGTTCATGTGACACCTTGTGGGATTTTAGTCTCACTAAATAGGGATTATAGTTCTTTGATCAATTACATATGGTATAAATTGGATTATATTATTATAGGACAATAGTCCAATTTTAGGTTATAATGGTTTTTCTCCCCAAAGAGGGTTTCCCATGTGTGTCATGATTTATGTGATTGATCTTGCATTGTCTCTTTTACTTATTGATATGAATGTTGTGTATGATTAATGAATTCTTATCGTAATTTATTAAGAACTTGAAAGGTTTGAAATTGAATTTGTATTTTATTAGATCTCTAATTCAACCCCCTCTTAGTGACTGTACCTTTAACAATTGGTATCAAAGTAGGTCCTTTCATAAAGGTTTAACAACTTGAAGGTGATATAAGGTATAATATGGATAGTCATCAAGGAGGTTTATATAATAATCAAGCACCAATGTTTAATGGATCTAATTATGGTTTTTAGAGTGCAAATCATAAGACAAGGACTAAAGGTGCTAGTAGAATTAAGACAAATCAGATCAAACATCCAAATTCCATGAGGTTTTCAAGATTCAATGGTTATTGTTACACATGTAGTCAATTTGGTCATAGGGTTAGAGAATGCAAGAGACCTATTATAAATGATTTTTCATGGGATTATGATAGGGGTCATTTGTTAAAAGGTTTGAAGAGTTAAGTGATTGAGTAGTCATGAAATAGTAAATGTTGTAAATTTATGTTCAAATAAGGTAAGGCAAGATATGTTTCTTGAAAAAGATATGGTGTGATAAAATTATGAATAGAGAGGTTACATTAATAAGTTATACAAATGAAGGTCTATTAGTCAAAATAGGTGTAATCAAGCTCCTAGATTGCAAAGAAGAGGGCATGTTAACACATGGAATCCAAGGGTGAAAATTGAGTCATGATGAGATTTTAGGTCCAAGTAATCTATTTGATATTTTGGATAATGCTTTAGAAGTTTAAGAGTGACAAGGGATTTCATTATATGCTCATGTTTTGTGAGAAGATACCATACTCAAAGAGAAGACCAAGGTGGTAGTTGAATCTAGTATCGAGGTATGTATGGATCTAATTGAATAGTCTACTATTGATGATATTTTATCATGCAAAGAAAATCATTTGATTGTGCCTAATGATGATGTTCCAAACTACAAGGAAGATTCTTTAGATGAAAAGGTATGTCATGAATCTATGTTATCTCCTTGTATTTTCAATCCAATAATAGAAGAAAAGGATAATGTTGTAGTGTATGATGAGATTTTTCTCCTAAGATAAAAAAAAATAAGAATAAGAATAACTATAAGTATCAGATGACCAAGGAAGAGAAGGAATATGAGTTGTTGTGGGTAACTCCTAATTTCGCACCAGGGTATAACATTATGGTGTAGAGGATGTCTCTACCTATGCTTCTTAGAAGACATTTTTCTTGTGGATAATCATTTTTTTGTGCTCAAGATGATAATGCCAATTAGATAAGGTCATTAGTTAAGGGGGGAAAATAAGTTCATGAGCTTGCTCCAAATGTTTGTGAAGGAGCTATTATGTAGGGTTAGAATGTGTATATCTAGATAGAATAATGATGTTTGATGCAATGTCAAGAAGTGTTTATTGCTTAAAAAGGTCTGTGTATTTCTTTATGATGTGCTCCAGCTGTTTTTCAAATCAAAAGGTATGTTTGAGACAAATTGAATATTTTTGAGTGCTTTTGGGTTTCTCAGTTTTAGGCTTAAGGTCAAGTAGGCCTAAAATGGGTTATAGGAATTCAAAGCTCCCAAAGCTGTGAAGGCTCAATTTTTGGTCCAAAAGTGTGTCATGGGTGTATCCAAGTGTGAAATAAGTTTCGTAGGTGTGCATTGACCATAATGATGTTTATTGACCCTATTTATTTTAAGATTCTAAGGTTTTGGGCTATGCTAGAGAACTATTTTTCCTTATGAGATAAGGTCTAAGGATTCTTAATATGTTGAATGGGCCAAATGGGTGGTCAAATCAAGCTTCATGGAGAATTGAATCTTTGTAGTTCTAAAGATATTCAAGTTTTTATCATGTTGGAGGCTCAATTGGGTACTTGGTTTGTGAAGGAAGATTTTTTTAGAGAATGTGATTGGTAATTAAAATTATAATGCTTGAGGGGACATATTAGAGTGCTTTAGATATGAATTTTTAGGTCCTAAAGAAGTGTTAATTGAAAATTGTGGGCTCTACAAGTTCTATTTAGGGCTACAAGGAGGCTAGATATGCCTAGTGTGAAGAAGAGTGACTTTTTGATAAAATTATAAAAAATATAAAGGAATGAGTATTTTAAGGTACATTATCAAGTTTTTTAAGAGCATGTTTCATATTTGGTAAGTGGCATGAAGTTCTGTTGGTGGTCCTTATGGTATCTTCAGAGAGAAGGCTAGTAAGCATGTGTGGTGATTTTTTATGATGTGTGGAGATATGAAGATGCTCAATGTGTTCAATGTCTCATAAATATTAGGGGTAATCCCTATTATATGATTTTTTGTGTGTTCTATTAGAATTCAATTTTTTCTATGTTCTTTCCTCATTAGTTATAGTGCTTGGTTGAAGAGAGTGTTGGCATGGAGGAAGAAGAAGTTGTCAAGGCAAGTAAAATTAGCTCAAGGTAATGGGGGAGTTTTTATCATATTTATAAAATGGTACTTCAATATTTATGGTAATTTAAAGTACTCAAGATAAGTTGGTTCCCACTTTTTTTTATTATGTCAAAGGGTGAGAAAGTTCTTGTTATGGGAGTGCTTTGAGAGAGAAGAAAGGTGAGCTATATATTTCTATACTGATGGGTGTTGACATCAATGATAAATGGGGAGATTATTAGAGAGTTGTAAATTATTTTATAGTGATGTCATGGAGGTGTATAACTGAGTGGATTAAGTTCCTTAATAGTCTATATGACAATGACAAAGTGTGCAATATGCTTGTCCTAGTATACTTGAATTATGATTGGTTGATCTTATATTCTGGCATGGTTAGATATGTTCAATGATGAGTATGGTGATTTGAGGATGTGAAAGATGTATATAAGATGTTTTATAATATTTGAGTGATTTGGTTCATGAGTGGATTTAATCTAGTTTATCATTGTTGTCATCTAGATATTTTGGGTCTAGTGGTAGATAATTTAAGTAGGTAGTTTGATGATGTTACCATTACCATGTGGGAATGAGTGAACGGGATTTGGTCATATGTTTATGATCAAATATTACCTATTTATTATGTGTTATATCTCAAGACATGTAATGAATCATGGTCAAATATATGAGGATGCAAATTTGCCTACTGAGGTAGAATTCACTATGTTACCATAATTAGCCAAATTTGTAAAAGATATCAAGTAGAGCCAAGTAAGCATGTTAATGAAGTCAATATTCACATGAGTGGAAGTGTCAAGACAAAAATATCATATGGCTTTTTTCATTTTTTTGGTAGTTATTATGTACAGATTTTAGGTCATGCAATGTATCATTATAAAAGATGCGCATGTGCAAAGTTGGGCTCCCATGAATTTTGATAGTGTTTTATATTTTCAAAAAAGTTGAGTAAGTAATTTTATGGTGGATTATATCACATGTGTGGACATTTCATCACAATTTGATCATATGGTTTTGTTTAATTTTGATTCTAGTTTATTTATGCTAAATTTTAGATCATATGATGAAGTACATCAAAAGATATGAATGAGAAAAGTTGGCCTTCCAAGAACTTCCAAACATAGTTGGCTCTATGAAAGAGAATTTTGAGTGAGCATGTTGATGATGGAATATATTTCACATATGTGGGTTCCAAGAGTAGTTTATTATATGGATAGATTATCCTATGTAATGATGTCATATGTTCCAAATTTTAGATCATGTATTTAAGCACAAAAGACATTATGAAGGTTTAAAAATGGATACTCAGGGAGATAAAAAAGGTTCTCATACTTATTCATTTTTTCACAATGTAAATTTATAACAAGTCTCAAGGAGATAGATGGAGTGTGTTTGATCCAAGATTTTAGGAAGAAATGAGATGGTAAGAAGTACACATTATTTAAAAACTAATAAAAGGTAAAGGATAAATATTAATAGTGAGAAGACCTAGCTGATCTGTAGAGATTGACAGTGTGTATTGAGTCAACAATTCAAGATTGCATGACATGAGGTTAACTATTATATGTTTAAAATTTAAGCATTGGCACCTAAGCATTAAATTTTAGACAATATAAATGGTGTTTAATTGATTTAATTAGTGAGAAAATGAGATATGAGAAAATTGGTGGAAGTTTAACTATGACCATTGTCATTTAAATATTCAAATTTAGTAAGGGAAAAACTAGTGTTTGGTCTTTGGGCAATATTTTTTGATCCAGTGAGAATTTTCTCATGATGTAAAAATAAAATTTGAAAAGGATTCCATAAAAAATAAAATGAACCTAATTTTAAGATCTATAAGTGTGTATAAAAAAGATATTAATCTCTAAAATTGATTATGTTTTCATGTATGTTCTGAAGGGACCTAAGAAGATTGATCGATCTTGTGTAGATGTTATTTTGAGGTATCACAATGAATTATATATTTTAGAGTGTTTTAGAATCAATGAGGATGATTTGTATGGTATTTAAATGTTTGACCAATTGATATTGTATATGAACAAAGGTTAATAAGTTGACTATGTGTTTGTTCATAATGTTCCTATGCACCAGGGCATTATTTTAGTTATTTGAACATACACATACATGAGAAAAGATGACTATCATCATTTTAAGATGTTAAATGGGACACCAAGAGTGGAATATATTATTTTAAAGTGGTTTTGTGCTCTTTTTTAGATTGATGAAGTGATAAATGGGTGAATAGGTATCCATGAGACCTATAACAACTACAAGGACCTTATTAAAAGGTATAGTTAGATAAGCGTGAGCCATAGATGTTATGACCAACCTATGTAGATTGTTTTTGATCCATGTATTAATTTGAGAATGCCTTAAGGGTTGAGGCATGATAAATACATGACCAATGTATGATTATCATGTTTATTCTATAAATAGTGAAACCAAATATATTGGTTTTTAAAATTCATGTGAGATACTTGGGAGAGATTTGATAGAGGTTTATGTGTGTGAATTATGGTGTGAAGGAGGGTTAGAGTAGTTTATGGAGGATTAAATTAGTTTTAGGACTATTTATATGACCTATTGTTCATAATTTTAGTCGTAGAATAGTGTTCTTGCTATTTGAGTATTAGCGAAGGTGAAGAGTGATAATTAGTAGTCCATCATCCAGTCTTGGAGACATAAAGGAAAAGGTGGATGTGTTCATAGGTTTTATTGTGGTATCTCAAAATCTAAGGTGGTTTCATCCTCATTTCAAGGTAAAACTTTCTAAAATTTTGGTTATTTTTGTAGCTCGGCTAAATAGGTGTTGTAGCGCCTTATGGGATTGTAGTCTCATTAAATAGGTTTTGTAGTTCTTTGATCTGTTTTAGCTGGTCTAAATTACGTATTTTTATTTTAGGATATTATTCCAATTATAGTTTTATGTATTTATAAAAAAATGTAAAAATTGGTAGCTTTAGCATGACTAATGACACCTAACCCTTAGGTCCCTCTTACTTTCTCTCTTGACCCTCATAGGCATCTTTTAACTCATTCTAAATCATTTATAGCCTTTCAAACTTGATCTAAACTAAACCAAACCCATCTCTCCATGATAGATCCATCCCCATAGGTCTTATCTACTTAGGACAATAGCACCACACTAGGACTATAGCACTGGTGGCACTCCTATCTAATTTTGACATTGTTGTCTACATCCATTTCTAGCCCCAATGGTCAATTTATTTTTGTTTCCCATCCTTATACTTGTTGGCCTAATCTGCGTACATTTAACTCATAACCAATAGATCCCTATAAAATACCATTCAAAGATCATTTGATGAGGGTTATAAATTATCACTAAGCAAGCAATAATACAAGCAAGACTACTCAAGAAATCTTACATATGCTCTACATATATCCAAGTAACACACCTAGAAGCTTAATCAAATCCTTACACTAGTCCATAGCCACCTCAAGCACATCTAGTCTAGAATTCTATATCTTCATACACATAATTTCATAAAGCACATCAAGTGAGAGAACTACATATGGCTTGATCCTCTTTGGAGTATTGGTATATAGGCAGTATACCCACACAAGGGGTGTAGATCCATGTCTAGTGAATCTTACATACACTAACCCCCATCTTGCTCAAAATTAGTCAAACCGCAATGGAATATAGGGTTTTAAGATAAAATCTACTCTACAAGGAGATTTATAGACTTTTTTCTACTAAAACTTCATGGATAGGGTTACACATTAGAAATATCATAGCACAAGCCAAATTTTCTTATGCATTTTTGAACAAATTCATGTTCTTTATCCTTTACATCTCAAAAAAATTTATGCATTCATGCACAATTTCATTCTCTCTATACCTTATTTTCCATCTCTCATATGGATAATTTTTCAATTTTATCATGCTAAACACACTAGAAATATCATAGCATAAGTCAAAATTCCTTATGCATTAATGAAAAGTTCCATGCTCTCTATCCATTATTTTCCATCTCTCATCTGGAATGTTATTTATAATCTTATTGTTATACAAATTACATTCATTTCATCTCATATACATGGTTTCTACCTAGATGTATCTAACTCTTTGACTACTTTTGAATATCTTCCTTCTCCTCCTCTCCCCCAAGAGGGTGATAACTACTTTCCCTCTAACCAGGTCCATGATATCACCCCTCCAAAAGGTGAGTCAACCTATACTATTGTTTATAATGCATACATTTAGCCTATAACCTCTTCAAATCATCTTTAACATATGTGATTACATGTCCAATCAAAAACAACTAGGGTTTGCACTTGTGATACTCTAAGGGATCAAATCATCAGTATGAGAAAGATAATTTTATATTTACAAATGACTAATTAGATATTAAATGAAAATATCACAACTTTGAAAACTTAGATTATAATATAGAAGCCTCAAAGGCACCCTAGTGTCAATCATGCATATATGTACCTTCACCTAGTCAATTGGTTGCAATCAATATTAAATATCAAAACAAGAAATCACCATAAAGGAAATCTATAACTAGTGATTCAAAAAGCATTCAATGATAAAATAAGAGTTCAAATGAGGTACTAAGGGAAATGATTAAATCAAAATTGATCAAACTTCCTCCTCTACATCTATTGAGAATATCTACATATTATTATGCATATCATAGAATGCATGGGCATCAAATAGATTCATGTTTGGCATTGAAGAAAATATACAATAGATATTTGTTAATGAGGACCATATACAAGGCAAATGTGTAGTGACATCCAACTATTTGATTGCTTCACTCTACCCATTGAGTGGGTATCTTACTTCTACATTTGAGACACACATCGATATACATACCCACTAGGGGAATCTTCTACATGACTACACCATTCAGGTTATGTCATTCCTATAGCAAACACTCTAGTTATCATGTTGATGTACATTAATTACTAGTTTATATAGATTACTCTATTAACACTCACTAGTGTATATCACTTGTGTATTTCCTAGCATATACCTAGTCTTATAATAACATGTCTTGCATACTTTACCTCTTGCTTTGATTATTTATATGTGATTGCATTTCTAGTTATTAGATTCTTTCTTTTTTGGCTTAATGTAGCTTGATGTGATTACATTTCTCAATTCATGTTTATCTCATGTGTGTACCTTAAGACATTTTCCAATGTCCTTTGATTATATGTCTTATATGTGCCTTTAGATAATTGCCAATGTCCCTTTATTGTAATGTTCTATATGATTATGGATTTCATGCCAACCTTGCTCATTCCAATTATATGTTTATGTGGCATTTGAGCATGCCTTGTATGCCTAACTTATAGATTGAGTGACATGTCACCATGTACCTTGTTTATGTGTACCCTTAACCACCCTTGTATGTTTATTTCTTCTTGACTTGTGTGCTTGTTTACTTGCTTACTTCTCATTGTTTGCAATGCCATGATCCATATCATGAATTTATGTTTCTTTCTTAAATGCCATGATGGACATCATCTTCTAATCGTCTAAATAACAAGTAACCAAACTTTCATTTCTAGTTTAGTACATTATACATGTTATTACATTATTATATCCATATAGGCATACCCTTTCTGATCTAATAATCTCTCAATTCAAATTATGTTATATATTGAGATATCTTGCCAATTATCATTATTATATCATGTATATTTACATCATAACACACTTGTAGGGCTCTTTTTTTTGAGTGCATTCATGATAGGGTCTTAATTTCTACCCTTAAAAGAGTGGTCAATAAATAGGGGATTTATCATAGAGATTAGAGCTCCTAATAGTAAAAAATTTAGCATTCAACACACCTAGAAGAGAAACTAGACATCAAAATAGTCAGAATAGACCATGGAGATAGTGAGAATATCAAAATAGTTAGAATATTTAGACCAAGACAATGGCATCCAACTTGGACTATAGTGTCAGTGCCACTAGTGTCCACTCTTAGTGCTCCTATTCAAATTTTAAAAAAACTAGACTTTCCAAAAGCACGTGGCAAATTAGGTTTAGCTACAGTTTTGCATAGCCAAAGTAGTTCAAAATTAGTAGTTTTTATTACAATTTTGATCAGATTATATATATATATATATATATATATATATAGAGAGAGAGAGAGAGAAAGAGGTAATCATGCATGGTATTATGGATCTCACTTCTAGTTTTAGATATAGTAGTTGATATGACTTCCCAATTAGAGTCCATGTTTTAGACACTAGTAATTGGGGGAAATATGCAAGACACATTTGTTTATTTTATTTTTGAGTTTAGTATTACCCAAGAATTATTATTATTTATGTACCTTATTCTATATGTAGATGGTCGGCATCATTTTTTAATGGATTTTATACAAGCCTAACTTCCAAATTCCTAATTTCTTGAGTTCTTGAGTGGCTTTCATACAAGCCTAGTGCACCAATTTGGAGTAGATTTCATATAAGCCTAATTTCCATCTTTCAGAGTGGCCAAGAATGGCCTAATTTATAGAATAAATTTGTCTATCCACACCAACATTCTCATATCATAGTACATTCATGGGTTTTAAGAGCCATCTTATATGACACACATTTCATATCAATATTTGTTCATAGCTTCATTTCATGGGGCAACAATGGAGCCAAAGGAATAGTTAGCCTCTTTATGCTTAAGCCACCTATTTAGAGGGATTGAAAACATATTTCAAACATTAATCAACACACACATTATCACCTAACTTCACTTAGTAGGTGACGATGGACCTAAATGGCTAGCCTTTGCATTCTTAAGCCACTCTTGGGGAATCAAGCACTCAACTCTATTCATGATATTACTCTTGATATAATACCATCTAGCATTACTCAACATTACTCAGCATCATAATAGGTTGTGTATTAGTCTACATACATGGTGAGGTGTATTCATTCTTTTCTATTCCTCTCTCTCTTATCTAACTTTATATGTTCTTATTTTAGATATATTATATCTAGTAAGAACTGTTCTACTCTTTATTTTTATTGAAAATTTTCACTTTATAGTGTGATCTCTATGTATACCCAACATCACATAACTTCATGAGCTTAAAACTTTTAGGTATGTTTAGATATGCTTTCTATTTTTCTTTTATCCTAGCATTTCACTTTGCTGCATCACTAGAATAAAGGGGAGGGGGGGAAATGTAGTCATATAAAATGCAAAAAATGGTAACTTGAGCATGACTAATGACACCCAACCCTTAGGTCCCTCTTTCTTTCTCTCCTAAACCTCAATGGCACATTTTCATTGATTTCTAATCATTTTTAGCCTTCTAAAATTTATTCTAATTGAGATAGACCCCTCTTTCCATGATAGATCCATCCCCCCAAGTCTTATCTACTTAGGATAATAGTGCCACACTAGGACTATAACACTAGTGCCAATCTTGTCCACTTTCAGTGTTATTTCCCAAGTCTATTTCTAACCCTAATGGTCAATTTAATTTGGTTTCCCATCCTTATCATTTTTAGACTAATGTGAGTACATTCAACCCATGAATAATAAATCCCTATAAAATACCATTCAAATATCATTTGGTGAGGGTTGGAAACTATCACTAAGTAAACAAGAATACAATCAAGACTACTCAATAAATCTTCCCTATTGTCTACACACATACATCCAACACACTTAAAATATTATTCAAATCCTTACACCAGTCCCTAGCCACCTCAAGCACATCTAACTTAGCATTTTGTATCTTCATACACATAATTTCATAAAGCACATCAAGTAGGATAACTACATATGGCTTGGTCCCTCTTTGGAGTATTAGTATGTAGGTAGTGTGCCCACACAAAGGGAGTGGATCCACATCTAGTGAATATTACACACACTAAACCCCCCTATTCCTCAAAATTAGTCAAAGCATAATGAAAGATAGGTTTTTAAGATAAAATGTACTCTATAAGGAGACATATAGACCTATAGCTATTGAAATTTTTTAGATAGGGTCACATAAACCTAGCAAATAAAACCTAGAAAGATTAGATCCTTAGGATAATAGTGGTAGAGGAGAACTATAGTGTTGGTGCCACTCCTATCTAGCTGTATTGATATTATCCAATCACAAAACAAAGTTCAAATCTTAGTTTATGATAGTGTCCTAGTGATGCATAATGAATTCCAACCTCTATCTCAATTGGATGAATCTATTTCTAGCTATGTCTTATTTTCTTCCCCTTATTACTATTTTTAAAAAAGTTTGAATTATAATCAAATTTCACAAATTATCAACTTAATAATTACATATTTATTTACTTATTTTACTACTTAGGCCCTTTTACTAAATTAGGGATAACACACCAATATTTCAAAAATTATTGAATCAGTTTCAATGGGTTTCCTCCCTCAAGAGGGTTTCCCACATATGTCATATGATTTATATTGCATTATCTCTCTTAATCATTGTTGAATGTTGTGTATGTTTCACGAATTCTTATGGTAATTGATTAAGAACTTGAAAGGTTTCAAATTTAAGTTGGATTTTCTAGGCTCACTGATTCACCCACCCATCTCAGTGATTGTACCACTAATGATTGGTATAAGAATAGGTCCTTTGGTAAATTATTAACAACTTAAAGGTGATCCAATGTAATATATGGGTAGTGATCAAAGAGGTTTCTCTATTAAGAAAGAATCGATGTTCAATGGATCCAATTATGATTTTTAGAGTGTAAGGATGAGGACATACATTATGTACCTAGGGTGTTATATATGGAAATATATTCTAAATGGTTGTGTTGCTCTTATTACTCCTCCATCTAGTGCAACAAATAAGAAGTTGTTTGAAAAAAAATCAAAGGTAATGAATGCTATCACTTGGAGTTTTTTAGAGACTCAATACACCAACTTAATCATTTTTAATTCTACTAAAGATATATGGGACAAAATGCAAATCATTTTGAAGGAGATTCAAAACTCAAGCTTGCTAAGTTAAAAACTCACAAAATGTAATTTGAAAGCCTCAAGATGCAGGAAAAATATTTTATGGCATCATTTTTAAAGATAGTTTATGAGACTATGAACATCATCAAAAGAATTGGAGAGAATCTTGAAGAGGCTACTTTAGTCCAAATTGCATTAGGTCTCTATCTCTAAAGCTTTGTCCAAAAGTATCTATAATAGAAGAAAGTCATGATCTTACTCAATTGAAGATGGATCAATTGTATGGCACCCATACTACATATGAGATGAGAGTAAATGATGATATACCACCAAAAAAGGAAGTAACATTCAAAATAGAGATGGAGCCTAAGAATTAGTTCCAAGGTAATAAATCTAAAGAGACATATTTGACATTGAAGAGGATGAATGAATTGCTTTGATTACTAGGAAATTAAACATATTCTTAGGAAAGTATAAGGGTAAACTACCCTTAAAATGTTTCAATTATGAAGAGATAATAGATTTTTCTAGTAAGTTTCCTCATAAGCATGAAAATAATGGTGATGAAGAGCATGTCAAAGGCCAAGATAAATACAATATTTCATACAAGAAGAAAGGATTTAGAAAGTATAACAATAACAAGAAGTCCTTCAAAAACAAGAAGAGTCTCTACACCAAATAATATTACAGATCATTAGATGAGAGTGAAGATCAGTAACTCAAAATAAGATCATGAAGATGATGGTATAACTAAAGATGAAGCTTTGTTCATGGTTGAGGAAGTAAGTTTCTCACATCAAAAGGAGTTTACTTGGAGTGATTTAGATAATGATTAAGATTAGGTAGACTTTGAGACTATATTGATGAATGATCTTGAAGAACTAAAGATTGAGAAGAAGATAAATAAAAAATGAAATATAAAGTCAAGGACTATGAGGATCAATTTAGTGTGTATGAGGTAATAATAAATTAAGACACCAAAGAGCATGAAGATATGATCAAGCATCTTAGTTGTCAATTGGAAATTTTTCTACAAGCCTAAAAGCTAAAGAGGATGAATGTTCAAGGCATGTTTCTAAAAATGAGTCTTTTAAATTTGAGTTAGAGAAGACATCTATTATGATGAAGTCATTTGTGATATTTGAAAAGAGCTCATGTCATATAGATAACATTCTGAGTGGGCAAAAACATGCTAGTGATAGATCTAGTCTTGGATTTAAGGAAGAATAAAAAAATGTAAATCAAGACAAGATGAAGAATATTATGAATAAGAACAATAATACTTTGAAGATAAATCATTAGACAAGGACTGAAGGTGATGGTATAATGAAGATAAATTAGATTAGATAGCCAAATTCCATTATGTATGCAAGATTCATTAGTTACTATTACACATGTAATCAATTTTTTCATAAGGGTAAATAATGCTAGAGAAATGTTAGAAATGAGTTCACAAGGAATTATGATGGGGTTAATCAGTTAGAACATGTGAATAGAGTTAAGTTCTTTAATTATCATAACATAAGACATGTTTAAAATTTCTATCCAAATAAGGTAATGCAAGATATTTTTATTTTAAAAGATATGGTGTGATACAATTGTGAACATAGAGGTCATGTTGCTAGGTTTTGAAAGAAAAAGTCTATAAGTCATAATAGGAATAATTAGGCTCCTAGAGTGAAAACAAGAAGGTATGTTAACACATGGAATTGAAGGGTGAAAAGTGTGAGTCATGATGAGACTATAGGTCTAAGAATCTATTTAGTATGGTTTAGAATGCTTCATAAGTTGAAGAGGGCCAAAGGTAACCATTATCTTCTCATGTTGTAAGTGAAGAGACCATGCTCAAAGAGAAGACCAAGGTACTAGTTGAAGCTAGTCCTGAGGTATGTATATATCCAAGTGAACATTTTATTTATGTTAAACATGTATCATGTAAAGAACATCATTTGTCCATCTCTAATGATGAGGTTTGAAATTACAAGGAATATTCTTCATATGAAAATGTATGTCATGAATCTATGTTGTCTCATTGTATTTTCAATTCAATCATAGAATATTGAGCTCCAAAGTTTAATGTGTTTTCATGTATGTTCTATAAGTGACCCAAGAATATTATTCAATCTTGTGTTGATGTTGTTTCAATGTCTCATGATGACTTAGATATTTGGAAGTGTTTTATACTCCATGAGAATGATCTATATAATATTTGGAGGATTGACTAATTGAGATTTTATATGAACAATGGTTAATAATTTGACTGTGTGTTCATTCATAGTGATCTTGTGTACTAGGTCAGTGTTTTAGTTCTTTAAGCATATGTAGAGGTGAAGAAAGATGATTATGATCATTTGAGGATGTCAAATGGGAAATAAAGAGTGGACTATTGTATTTTAAAGTTGTCTTGTTTTCTTATTTTGATTGATGAAGTTATAAATAGGTGAATACATCTCTATGAGACCTATAAACACTACAAGGCCCTTATTAAAAGATGTAGATTCTTAAGAATGACCCATAGATGTTATGACCAACATATGAATATTGTTTTTGAGCTATATCTCGATATGAGAGATGCCTTAAGGGTTAAGGAATGCCTAATGGCTAACCAAGGTGTGATCATCATGATTTCTCTATAAAATGTGGAACCAAATATATTAATTTCTAGACTTCATGTGAGAGACTTAGGAGAGATTTATGAGAGGATTGTGTGTGTGAATTAGGGAGAGAAGGAGGGGTAAATTGCCTCTTAGATTAGTTGATAATTAGATGAGTTTGAGGATTATTTATGTGAATTGTTAGTCATAATTCTATTAGCAGAATAATACCCTTTCTATTTGAGTATGAGTGAAGGTGAAGAGTAATAATAAGAGGTTCGTCATCAAGTGTTGGAGACATCAATGTAAAGGTGGATGTGTTCATAGGTGTTATTGTTGTAGTTGAGCATATAAGGTGGTTTTAGCCTCTTTAAAAGGTGAAACTTTATAAAATTTTGTTTATTATTGCAGATTAGTTAAATAGGTGTTTTAACACCTTGCTACATTATCATCTCACTAAATACGGATTGTAGTTCCTTGATCAATAATAGCTGATCTAAATTGGATCTTATTGTTATAGGAAAATAATCTAATTTTAGGTTTTATTGGATTTCTCCCCTAAGAGGGTTTCCCATGTATGTCATGTTTTATGTTATTGATATTGCATTATCTCTCTTGCTCATTGATATGAATATTGTGTATGCTTATGGTAATTTATTAAGAAATTGAAAGGTTCGCTATTGAAGTTGGATTTTATAGGCTCAATTATTCACCCCCTCTCAATTATTATACCTCCAACAAGTAGGAGTCCTTAGATTCATCTTATAGTAAATTTTAGTCTTCATAACTAGGAAAGAGGCTCTCTGAACTCAGGTAACACCAACCTTTTCATTTGTAAATTCCTTTTAGGTAATGCAACTATAGATTTTTTCACATGATATGTAGTTGGGTAATATTAACCTTTTACATAAAAGGATTTCAAGTTAATTAGATCCCTTTGAGCTCCCCTATGCTCAATTTCACTTAGACTAGGTTTTATCTTCACAATGTTCAATATTTGGGAAGCTTATTGAGAAGGCTCCCCTTGTTCCTTTAATTTTTATATGGGTATGTTGTCCAAAAAATATGAATTAGTCCATCCTCAAGGGTTGGAAACTTTGTATGAATCTCCTACACTAAAATTGATGGTTCTCCCTAAATAATCTTCAAATAATCCTACTTAAGTCCTACAAGTTATGCCCTTTCAATATATTGGGCATCATCCTTTGCATTTAGGAACAAACAGTTATGGTCATAGGGAAAATGATGGTATGGAATAAAAAATCCCTATATATGCTTTTAAATTTCACCTGAGGATCCTAATCTCTAAGAAGTATAGTGGCCAAATAATAGTGCTCCCTTTTTATTTCCCACATCCTCAAAATACTTCCACATTGTATATCACATTCTGCCTATTATCATGGGGGATTCATAAAATGTTCTTTTCTTTTAAGTTATTAAATCCTCTTCTATGTTACACCAAAGCTGATATGTAATTTCTTGATTTGTAAGATTATCTAGCACATACTTGGGGAGGGGATGCGGTTGATCTTATTGATGATGACCATGATGACAATATAGGCTATATATATTTAGTAGTCACCCTAAGGTACTAGTATGTATGCTATTCTTCTTGATATATGTGGTAGTGGAGCTTCATAAATAGATTGCCACACTTATGGATATACATCCTTGGTAATTTGGGTCATATGCTTACTATATGCATATATGTGCATGAAATGAAAATAATCACAAATGTGATTCTTTATATAGTCATTAATTGGGCTCCAATGTTCCGCAAAGTATGTATACACTTTTCCCATTACAACATCAAGAAGGTATGACATCATATAAAAATGATCAACTAAATTGTGTTATTTTCCTTAATACAAAACTTGAGCTCATAATTTGAGGTTGATGATCTCTGTCAGGGTAAAAGTCATGTATGATGTTATCAACATGTACATAAGTGACACCTAATCTAGGTGAATAAAATAGATACTTGGCATGCCATAAAATATATTTAGTGAGGGTATGCCATATAATTTGTTCAACAGGGCCATCCCTATGTAGACTCATATTTTGAATTTGCTAATGGTGGTAGGGGCATTTCTTTCAAGACTAGAGAATCCCTAGGAAGTAGCCATGAGCTCTTAACTTTCTCAATTGAATTATGCCTTTTCCATGTTACCATCTTATGCTTATCGAATATGGCATCTAGAATTGGTAAACATAAGTACCTTTAGAAATCATCACCAAAGATGCAAGCAATGACCATCTAGTGATCCATGTGATGTAAGAAGGCATCTTGTTTCACCTTTTTGGAAAAGAATAAGTCCTATGATAGGTTGATACATGGCATGATCTTGGGCTTAGTTACCATGAAGTGCAATCTTTATCTCTTGAGGGAGAGTATATTTGTAACCTATTGGTGTTGTGCTAGGGATAAATCTCCTTCATTAGAAAATACATTGATAGTATTAATGACATCCCATAATTATAATTAGTTATCATACCTATCATTGAAAATTGTTACATTGAATACCATATCTATATAATTTGTGGAATCCTTGATATAAAATTGGAATGGTGGGAGTACTCCTCTAAAGCTATAGGATGATGACGTCATTAAAATAGTATAGTTTTCTCAATTTTAGTTTATTTAACTATTAAAATTCATCTCTATTGGTTACTTCTTTTAAATGGATTTGCAGGTGGCTAGGGATTTATTCACAAAGTATAAAGTGAGCTCAATTTTTTCTTGTAATCAACTAAACATGTCAATGGCTACACACCATTGATTTTGCCTTTTACATTAAATTCTAGTTCATGCATTCTTAATTTCCAATGTTCATATATTTGATTTACCTACACAATTTAAGTCTCATTAGTTTAGTTGGTAGGTTATATTATTTGTAAAGTTTCATGAAGTAGTTCCACTTTGGTGTCTAAGTCTAGTGGGATTTAGGAAATCAGGAGTCAAGAGTTAGGTTTCATGTTAGGATAGAGCTAACAATTCTTGAAAACCAAAGGCTCTGAACACAAATCCCAAATAAAATGTTTGAATACCAAATCCTTTAGAACAATGTTCAAATAAAATGTCTAAACAAAAGTTCTGAATAAAAGTTACAAAAAAAATTCTTGATAAGGAGTTTAAAGAAAAATGAAGTCCTTTGAACAATGTTTGAACAAAATGTCTGATGACCAAAATGCCAAACACAAGTTTTGACAAATAAAATTTTGAACAAAATTTATAACAACTAAAATTCCAAATGAAGGAAACCTAGAAAGAAAGTTGTGAATAAATATCCAATGAACAAAACCTACAAAAAAATCTTCCAAACAAAATTACCAAATAAAATGTCTGATACATAAACTCCAAATAGAAATTTTGATTAATAATTCCCAAACTTAAGTCCCAAAGTGAAACTTTTTTGAAAATAAGTCTCGAACAAAATGCTAGTTGAACAATTCCTGAATAGTTTATCTAAGGAACACATTTTTGAACTTAATGTTTGAACATAAGTGCCAAAAAAAATAGACCAACTACCAAAATATCTAACACAAGTAGTTCTCAATAAAACCAAATTCTAAAAATTGTTTAAGTATAAAAAAATCCTAAAAGGCATTAATAAGCTAGCCCAAAATGTAGAATACCATTATTTTTATTTCTTAGTGTTGATATTAAAGATAAATCCAATGAAACATCTTGAAAATGAAGAGGAAAACTTAATAAAAAGGGCTAAATAGAAAATGAAAGTGGGTCCCCATTCTTTTTTAAAGAATAGGGGAATGCTGGGTATAATAAATGGTGACTTATAAGGGGGAATATTTTCAAGTATTTAATAACTCAGAACTTTGGTTATCAATTTTAAATCAAACATGAATTATACCATAAAAAATTAGAATTAGAGGTATGAAAGAGAGTCCAAACTACATCATACAACATATTTTCCTTTGCCTTTATGGATCTGTGTGCTAAAGTGACATTATTGAATCTTTATTATGAGGATATTTAAAAAGACTTAGAGTAGCTTTAGGTTTCATTATGGTTATTTTGAAGCTCATTAAATTAGGTAAGCTCAAGCATTACTCTACTACTATCCAAGTGTCTATAGCCCCGATAGAGATACCTCAGGTTCCTTCTCTATTATTCCTTCTCTTATTTGATCATGATGCATGGTACATTGACCTTATTTCAAAATGTGAGCCTATAATCTCATTTAGATTTTATTTGGGCTTTATTGATTTCTCTTATAAACACATTGTTTATTTTTTATTTGAATGGAAGGAGGAGAGCCAAAACCACTATGAGATGGTGTAGTTATAAACAAATCATTTATCCAAAAATACCTACTAGCTACACCCACACTAGTGATTATCACCTCAAACAAGTATTTGTATGAAAAAATTTCTTGATCCAATAGAATGAGAAAATTTTCTAAATTTATATGGTGTATTCAAGAGTAGATTTAAATATTCAATTGTGACACAATCCTAAATGACTGTCATTACATACCCAATTCAATTGTGACACAACTCTGAATGATTGTAGTTACATATCCAAATCCTAAAGACCTCAAACATATAAGTATAACTAAGTTATGAATATAATCCAAATTATGATTCATGTTGTAGTTTCCCTTTCCCATATATATCAATTTAAGCATACAATAGCAACACAACTAGTAATATGTTATCTTAGTTATGTTAGGATATACTAGTTTTGATTGCCATAGGAAATAACATAAATTTTGAACTAGAAAGCAAGAAACTAACCTAGAAAGTAGGAAACTAACATAGAAAATAGGAAACTAACATAGAAAATAAAAAACTAAACTAAAACTTAGGAAATTAAAGAAGAAATTAGGAAACTAAACTAAGAAGAAAAAAACTAAACTAGAGTGTAGCAAACTAAACTACAGAGTATTTAACTAAACTATAAAGTAAGAAACTAGATTAGTACTACCTATAACACATTTTATTCATTAGTCAAGGGTAACTTTAGATGGTAAAACTATGAAGTAATGCTTTAGATATTATTTGTTAACTAGATATGTGAGATCATTACCTTGAATCTCCCTTAGATAGAATGCACTATTTCTTAGGATATCTAAAACTTTATATGGTCCAATCCACAATGGGGAAATTTTATCATGCTACCCTTTCTTTTCATGGGCTTTATCCCATAAAATCACTAGATAAAAAATCCTGAATGCTTTGAATTTTGACATTTTGTTGAACCATATTTTGAATACATATTGATGTTTAATTAATGTCTTTAGGGCTTAAATCCTTGATTCTTATGTATCTATAATATCTAGTAATCAATATTTTTATTTTTCATTTAGTTCTATATATTCTTGCATGAATTGATAAGTCAACAACTTCAGCATAATTGGGAATATTGGGAAAAGTCTATACACAAATAAATAGGGTGAGGACTTGAGGGTCTACTTATATCTTGTTTGGTCTACCAAAAGAACATACTTAAGTAGATTATGCTAGTCCTTAGGCTTATCCCCAACTAATTTCTTTATCACATTTATTATTTTATTATTTATTGATTCAACCAATCCATTTCCCTAAGGATAGTGGTTAGAAGATGACGTGACAGTGATCTGATTATCATGAGCCCATTGAGTAAGATTAGTTGATATGAATGTTGGCCTTTTATCATAAACTAGAGATATGTGAGTGTCGAATCTAGTTATGATATGTTATTCTAGGAGGCAAATCACATCTTAGGCTCTTTAATTATTTATAGCCAATGCCTCAATCTATTAGGTACATTAACATATGGTGATGAGTATAAAATTATGACTTAATAAGGAGTTTGGGTTAATGATGATAATGAAGTCCAATCTCCACTATGCAAATGGGCTTCCCTCAAGAATAGGTTATAAGGGATTTCTTTCCTATACTTATCTTTTTTCTAAATCTTAGCATTCATGGCATGTCCTTACATGTGCATCAGAATCGTTAAAGAGTATTGGCCAATAATACTCCATTCTTAAGATTTTGTGAGCTCTAGTGTTCCTAGATGGATGACTACTACCTATCTTTTGGTGTAGGTTTTCTAGAACCTATTGAGCTTCTTCCATTGATACACATATAAGGTAGATGCATTCATAATTTATTCTATAAATAAATCCTTTCTTAATCATTTAGTGAGAAGATTTGAGCCTCAATGCTCTCCTTTGTTATCAATTTAGTTCTACAGGACAAGTAATTGTAAGTAGATATTAGATTATGTTAGTACATCATTCCCCTTTGGACACCTGAGCCTCAAAAACCTCTTCAATAATAATGTGTGGGTTAATTTTAGTCATGATTTAGATGATGAATTAACCCTAGATGATTTTTAATAGGATGGATTTATATGTAAAACTCATGTAGCTTTTCGATCCATTTGCCTCTACATTCTCCTAATCCATTCTATGACAAGATAAGATTGATAGTAATTTTAGGCATGATATCAATAGTATTTTTCCTTAGGATGTAGTGGCATAATTTATTCAAAAAATTTATACGAGTGAAGATATGATTATCAATCATGGAGTACCTAAGTTATGCATTCTTCAAATTTGTGCTCATGAACTCAATGGGATGCCTAGTCTCTTCTTTCTTTTATGTTATGAAAACACCAATTATATGTTCTAAATAAAATGAACATAAGTAGAAATCCTTTGTGAAATATAGATTAATTAGAAATGGGGCTTGATATATAGCATCTTGGATGCCTTGAAAATAATTTTAGGTCTTGACTATCCATTTCACTTTAGCATCTTGTTTGAGAATTCCATTTAGGGGCCTGATAATTTAGCAAATCCTGAGATGAACTTTTTTACAAAATTTATTTTCCTAAAGAAAGACTTGAGATTCTTCTTGTTTGGTGGTGTAATATTTTAAATCCCCTATATTCTATTTGGATAGATGATGATTCATTTTTTTTAATGATATGTCCCAAAATTTTGCCTTCATCAACTCCAAATATGTTCTTCTTTGGGTTTATTCAAGATGCCAAACCTTTGGCATCTTTCAAAGATTAACTACAAATGACTTACATGCTCATTCCTATTCTTGTATAAAATAGGGATGTCATCCATATAAATGATTATACATTTACCTATTAATCCTTGAAATTCATGATCTATTTCTCATTGAAAGGTGGCTCCTACATTAATTAGGCCAAAAGGCATTCTTTTATACACATAGGTACCCCACTTTGTGGTAAATACAATCTTCATTATATCCTTTAATTATACCATTACTTTATTATAGCCTAAAAATATATCTAGGAAGGACATCATTTCAAAGCCACTAACTATCTGAATAATCTCATCTAGGGAGGCTAGTGGATAATTTCAACATAAGAAGCTTTATTAATTTCTTTGAAATGAACACAATCTAATTTCCCCATTATTTTTTCTAGTTGGGACTAAATTTTCCACCTATGTAGAATGCCTATTTGGTAAGACTATATATGCACTCAATAGATTTTATACTTATATTTGAATGAGAGGTTTTAGGATAAGATTCACTGGTCTCTATCTTTGTCTAAATGCCTTATGGTTTAGTTTCAGTGTAATTGTATGGGTGATGACTTTGGGTCATAATCCTTCAATTACTCATATGTCTATACAATTACATATTTATATTGGGTGAGTAAATATTTCACCCATTTATTTTATTCATGAGTTCAACCAATGTCAATGTTAACATAGAGTGGGATACTCTTATCCACTAAATTTTCCCTTGTAGAGTCATGCTCGTTAACCTTAGTTTTCTTTTGTTGTTGAGCTTGGAGATCTACATCAAATGTTATTTCTAAGATAACCAAATCAGTTAGGAGATGATTTTATTTTATCTATATGGTAGCTTTCACATTCAAATCTTCTTGGTAGAGATAAATAACTTCCTTATCATCAATTATTTAGGACTCAAATTATCCTCAATTAGTTAGAAATTGAATGATTTGTTGGTAATCATTGAAGGCTTATAAATTATTTACATTTTTAGGAACAAAAAGACATGATAATGGTTTAATCAATATTATCTTTACCTAAGATTCTTGGAGAGGATCCAAATTAGTATCCAAAGTAGGTAGTGAGTCTATAGATTGATTTTATTCTCTAGGAATAACCACTATATTGAAATTGTTAATGCTCTCAATTAAATATCATGATCAATGTTTATATCTTTTTAGATATGATAGATTACCTTGGTATTTATTTCTAACCTAATTGAATACCATTTCTAAATCCCCATATACTAATAATTGCATGGAATTATTTTTGAGTGAAAAGTGCAATCCCAAAATCAATGCTTCATATTCAGCTGTATTATTGGTGCAAGGGAACTCTGACTTATATGCTTACAAGAAATTATTCCCTTGGGGATCAATCAATTCAATTCCTATTCATAATCCTTGTTTAGATCTGACACCATCAAAATGGAGAGTTCATAGGTAGGTAATATCATATAATTCTAGTTCTTTTATTTGATTTCATGTGGTGAAAATATAAATACCAAGGATATGAGATTCATAAATTACCTCTTGATTCTTGAAATTATACTATGTGATGGTATACTTAAATATTGGTTCCTGATCAATTCAGATTTGGTTTAGAAGGCCTCTACATGGTAGCTAAATGTGAGAGAAATATATTGAGAGATATTCATTATGTGTATTAGACTAGTCCCTACTCAAAAATAGTCCATACCCTCTAGGTATGTATAATACAAGGATGTTGATAGTCATTTGAACTCATGGCTTAGATTATACTTGAATACACACATTAATGAGCTCTCTAATCACTAGTACTAATGTTTTATCTAACTATGAGAGTGTTATATTTTATGGGCTTGGAGTTAGGCTAAGATTTTGACAAATAGAAGTAGGCATCATAGTTCTTAAAGCTATAGAATTGACTACGTAATTATGAATATTTTTACTAAATTCTCTAATGGTTAAAAAAAAGTGTATAACCTATGGCTTACTTTTGTATAAGCCTTTGATTTATCAGTAGGAGATTTTGTTGTTTCCATAGGGGCCTTCCTTGTGACAAACATTCATAAGAGTTTTTTTTGTTAAATGATTTGGGATAATTCATGAAGTGTGATGTTTTCTTTGATTTTCTTCATGTCCTCAACAATGTTGTACCCTCCTCTTCTATGTTTCTCCTTATTATGAGGTTAATCATTCCATTTTGGGGGAGATTTATTATTATCATCTTTTGGATTTAGTGGAATAATTATACTATTTATATGAGTATATGTTTTGAGGGGATACCTATTCCTCATTTTGTAACTACATATTTGAAATTATTGGAAGGAATGAATCTCATCAGTTTTATATTTTAGTATGTTATCATATTCATCTAGGAAAGGAAACTCATGAGTCTCAAAAAACATAGTGGTGATTGAAGGGATAGAGTCCTAGTGGAATTATGGTGGGTTATGCATAAAATCTAGCTTTACCACCTCTCTTTGAAATATCTCAAAAGCTACACAAAATTTAACATAGTAAATTTCACCATGGTGAGATGTGTTATGAATTATGCACTAATTAGGTAAGGATGTATCTACTATATTGATTTTTAAAATATTGATAGACTCTTCTAAATTATTTTTAGGCCTATTGAATGATCTATTATACAATTAGAACTTATGATTCTAATTGTTATTTGGGCCATTAGTGTTTCTTATCTTTCTTTACATGCCAAAGAAGTCATTGCTTAATTTTTAAACCATTTTTATATGGCATCTATCTCTATTTTATTTAGAATTTATGGCATGTAATACTATAGTAGAGGATGTAGACAAATGTTAATTATGATGGTAAACATTTCTCAATGCATGGTTGTCTAGGAAAAAATGATTTGGTTGTGATGTTTGTGTTAAAGGAAGTGATGTGTGTAACTAATTCTAATTAAATGTAGGAACATTGTACTTCACATGTAGAACTAGATTTAAAGTTAGAAGTATGTTGTTGATACTAGGTGTGTCAGGTATATGAGGATTAAGTTATTTATCAATGTTGATGAATTATTCATAGGTTAATGTTGAAGTGTTGATAGTAGTATCCCTTCATAAAAAGACTACAATGGTTGGATCCAAAGCATTATTGTACGTTTTTAACACTCATACTTTTGTTGGTTTATATTTCAATCTTGACTAGGTATACATACTCTAAATTATTGAATATAAGGCCTTGATTGGCTTGTTGGGATCCATCTTCATGCTAGTAAAGTGTTGGTATATCAAACTTAGACTGGTAACTTTCCCAAACTATGGAAGAAAAGTAGATCGACACTGATTCTAAAAAGTAATGGAATTTTCTTATAGACTTATTAACCAATCATAAGAAACATCCATTAGTCTAAAAGGAAAAATTCTACATGAAACATCTTCATTAATAAAATTCATCAATATCAACACAACTTTAAAAGACTTGATGTGATCTTTTGTCATTCTTCCACCTAAAGGAGAAAAGGATGGTAGATACTTCTCAATATTCATTTGTAGGTCAAGCACATCCCCTAGGATAGAAATAGTAGATATAACAATCTAAGGTGGTTGAGATATAAGATGATTAATAGGGGGAGTGTTCCTTATTGGGGAAGGTGTTCTAGCTTTATTATTGATAGGGGAAGTTGGTATAAATCTAGGCCTTCAATGATTTGACAAAGGTGAGACTAGAATATTATCTTGAGCACTAGATTTGGTCACTCTCCTAGGTGACTCTAGTGTAACTAAATCTAGAAACTAACCTATTTTATCAAAAAAGTTTAAGGCCCTACTTTTAGCATTAGAAAGAATGTTGATCCTTTTATATGCACACTAATTCATAACAAGGTATCCTATATTATTTCATGATCTTAATAGAGGTAAAATCCACTCTAGTGCATGAGATACGGGTATGTAGTTAGAAACCCATATATTGAATAACAAGAAAATCATGTAGGTTGTTAACTAGGATTATGTATAGATGGATGGGGTTTAAAAGAATGTTAAAAAAGTGAGGTGAGTTTGCATATGGGTGGAACTAATATAGACTGGGTAAACTCAAAATTAAACTCAAAAATAGAGGGAAGGGTATAAAAAAATGACTCTATGGAATTAAGAATACATTTTATTCTAGATTCTTCCTAGACAAGTGCTTTCAAAACCAATGTTTATTTCTAGAAGCTGCTACACATAAACATACAAACATGGTCAAGTGGCCTAGGATAGTTTGATATAGGAAACTCAAAGATCTAGGTGATCTTTTTGGAGTATCTATTTCAAACATGTACTTAGGAGATTATGACTCTAACCATGGAGGTATTTGGGATAGTTGTTGAACATACACATATGACTATATCATTTAAAACACCTCTACACACTTGGAAAAATGAGATAGTCAACTTAATTTTAAATAATAAATATAATTTCTAATTCTTAAATATCTATTACACATATAAAACTAGCATATTAATCATAAAAATAATAATTATTCTTAGTTATTTCACTCTAAGAATTACTAAATCAAACAACCAAAAGATGAAACCTAATTACACAAATTTTGGAGAGAAAATACGCCAACATATGGGTGACAATAAAAGATTGATTTTTATTTTCTATTGAGTTTTATGGCCTTCAAAAATGAGGATTACATATTTTTAAATATAATTGGGGAGGGGTCTGCTCATCCTCTAAGTGCATGCAAATTTTTCATTACATGGTGTAATTAGAACCTTAGTTATAACTCTAGATTCAAAAGTGTATGTAATGTATACATATAATTAACTTACAATTACCAAAAAATAAAGTTAGTCTTTATAGTGTGATGCAATGTTACATGCTTACAAGTAATTTAGATAAATTTTTATTCAAGTTCTAACAAAAGTATACTACAATTACGAAACTTAACACCTTTGAATTGATATGCACAATACTAGCCGATTAACTAAGGTTGAGTGGATGTTTGGATGGATGCATTGGTTGTGGTTGTAACTTTTTTATACACTTATGCTAAACTCAAAGTTATATAATTTGTATTCTTCTTCATCTCCAAGTATAGATAGCACTTGTGTCCCACATCATGTTGTTGCCTGATGATTTCTAGGTTAAGTAATTAGCATATATTCACATTGTTAACTTTCTCAAGGAGCTTGGCATGTTCTGATTTGGTATTCTAAAAGTTTATCTTAAAGATTTTCACTTATTTGACCTTATGTTTCTCAAAACTTGACTCAGATTCAATATCTTCAAGTTCCAACCCTTACAGACTTTTCTTTAAATTCTCAAATGCTTCTTGAATGAGTTAATCACAATTGATTCTAATAATAAGCTTACTTATAACATCCCTTGACTTTGATAAATTCAATTCATCTAAGATATAGAAGATGAGAGTTTCATGTTCTTGATACTTGGGTATTACTACCCTAGTTATTATAATCCACTCTCTGACCTCTGGGGTTTTGATCACCACCAAATTGAGGGTGTTAAATGCCTCTAATGGTGTCATCAAGTCAAAGTGGCTATATGTCATATTAGTAGTGTAAAAAATCAATAATTTCAACTTATTTTCATCTTGATTCAAATAATTAAATAATTCATGGGTCTTTATAATATAGGGGGCCAATTCTAACCTCATTACCTCAATTGCCTCTAGAGCATTATAATATTTTGATGTAGGCTATTAGACATTGGTCTCAATCCCTTGAGGGATATGGACTATTTACTACTTCTCTTTGATTATATCTGACTCTTATTCAACTTCCTATCTATCCATCTTTATCCCCTCATGTAATGTTATCATAGTATCCTTATGAGTTTTGGCAAGGAACTTGAAGTCCTCTATATATGGGGATTACCCCAAATGTATATTATTCTTTTTGGATAGGGAAAATGCTTCCTATCTCTCTTCAATAATGATCTCCTTCCTAGTTTCATTCTCTAATTTCCTCTTCCTAACCCTTTAGATGCTTCTTGAGGGCTAATCAAATAAAGAGGTTATTGATAAAAAATTTATGATTTTGAAATTATACTTTTGGAAAGGCTTCGATCTAAAATGAATTGTCCATGGTGGGATAACTATATGGGATAGGTTTTATTTATTATGTATCCTTAGCTATATCCTTTACCAATTAATCTTTTGTTAATTATTGCTCTGAAGCTCCTTTAAGTATTGAACTAGGAAGGGAGAGCCATATGATTTTAGACCAATCCACAACTCCATATTGGGGTATTGGATGGACTGTATATACTCATTTAGCCTTTTAATATTTCCTAAGGATATGACAATAGTATCAGAGGAGGATATGGTAGAAGGAATTATTAGATTGATTTAAGTGGAAGAGACATGGAGTTGGGTAGTGGCTATTATTATTTCAATCTTCTCAAAGGCCCTTTTTCTAATCTTAGTTTAGACTATAGAAGTCCCAAAGGGAGTGTTAATAGTGGTAGAAATAATGGACATAACTATAATTATGGGGTAAATTAAAAAAATAATGGTAGAATAAACATCCTCCACTTTTGGATTTAGCAAAGGTATTTTTAGGATAACACTGATGGGAATTGAACAAAAAATGGTAAACAAATAATAAACTTAGAAAGAAGGGACTTAAGGCTAAGCTTTATTACTTAATTTGTCATATTTTATTGGTGACTCCCCTTTTTCAACTATAAATCTTAGTGCATTGTCTCTTTTTAATTCTTCTTCCTCCATTTTTTGTTCCACTATTATTTGTTATTGAACTAAAGCTGTGTCAATTAATGGTTCATCTATAACTGGGTTCTCTATAAGGCTAGTCACCCTTTGCTTCCTCATATAGTAAATTATATCCTTCTTAACTGGGTATGAAGCTTGAGGAATTGAGGTATTAGGAACCTTAACATCTATATATTCTTTAATAGGTAATGCAATTTTAGATGTTTGTACATGCAATATAGTTGGGTGCTCTTAGCCTTCTACATCATAGGATTTCAAGTCATTTATATCCCCTTGAGATCCCCTATGATAAATTTCACTATGACCAATTCTATTTTCATAGCCTTCAATACTTGGGGAGCTTCTTGAGAAGGCTCCCCTTAATATTTTTTTGTTTTACGGGCGTATTATCCTAAAAATTTGAACTAGTCCATCCTCCAATTGGTGGTAGCCTTGTATGCATTTCCTAAACTAAAATTTATGGTTTTCATTGCATAATAATCAAATCATCCTATTTAATACTTGCATGGCATGCCTTCTCAATGAAATGGGTGTCATCCTTTGCATTTATGAACAAAAATTAATGGTCATAGGGAAAATGTTGGTTTAGAAAACCAAAACCTTGGATATACTTTTGAATTCAACCATGAGGATCTTAGTATCTATGAGGTAGGGTGGACAACTAATAATGATTCCTTTTATTTCCAATATCCCTAAAATTCTTCCTCATTGTATAATACATTTTTCCTATTATCATGTGGGATCCATAACATGTGATTTTATTTTTCTCTATCAAATCCTCTTTTATGCTTCACCAAAGATGATGTGAAATTTATTTCTCTATCATCTTATCTAAAACATACTTAGGAAAGGTGTATGGGGTTGACCTTATTACCAAAGACCACGATCATCATATAGTATGGGTATATCCAATAATTACCTCGAGGTGCCAATGTGTATGCCATAGTTTTTGATATCTGGGGTAGTGGGGCCTCATGAATATCTTACCACACTTTTGGATATACATCCTCGGTAATTTAGGTCATATGCTTAGTATATGTCTATATGTGCATGAATTGAAAATAATCTCAAATGTGATTATTTATATAGTCAGTAGCTTGGCTCAACATCTCCATAAATTCCCTATACATTATGCCCATTATAGTGTTAAGAAGGTATAATTTCATATTAAAATGGATAGCTAAATTGAGTCTTTTAACTTTAAGTCAAACGTGTTCCCTTAGTGTGAGGTTCATGATCTCTCCCAAGTCCAAAAGTCATGTTTGAGGTCATCAACATGCCTAAAACTGGCATGTAGTTTAGGTGAAGAAAATGGATACTTGGCATGACATATAATCTATTAAATAGGGACATCCCTATGTGAACCCCCATTATAAAGTTTCTAATTGGGGTAGGGGACTTTCCATTAAAGACCATATACTCCCTAGGAATAAGCCATGATTTTATAACTTTCTCAATTGAATTATTCTTGTTCTATGTTACCATCATGTACTTATCGAATATGCCATCTGAATGTGATAAAGATAAGTACCTTTTGAAATCATTATTAGAGATCTAAATGATGATTTGATGGTGATCCATGTGATGTAAGAAGGCATATTATGTTACCTTGATATAAAATAACAAGTCTTATAGTAGGTTGATACATGGCATGACCTTGAGCTTGGCTACCATGAAGTGAAATCCTTATCCCTTGAGGTAGAGTAGGTCTATAACTAGTTGGTGCTATGTTAGGAATAAATATCCTTCATAATAAAATATATAGACAATATCAATAACAACCCATAATTTTGAGTAGTTCACATACCTATCATTTAAATTTGTTACTTTGAACATTGTATCTATATACTCTTTGAATCCATGATAGAAAATTGGGATAGTGGGAGTACTCCTTTGAAGCTCTAGGATGATGAAGCCATTATAATAGTTGGTTTTCCTAAAAGTTTGTTTTTCATACTATGAATATTCTTATCCACTAGTTGCTTATTTATAATGAACTCATAGGTGGCTAGGGCTTTATTCATAGAGTAGAAACTAAGCTTAAATTTTTCTTCTAATTAAATTAACATGTTAATGGTTACACATCATTGATATAAACTTTTATATTCAATTTGAGTTCATGCACTTTTAATTTCCAATTTTCATATATTTTCTTTACCTAAACAATTCAGATCTCATTAGTTTAGTTGGCAGGTTACAATTTTTGGAAAGTATCATGAAGTAGTTTTGCTTTATTGGCTATGTCTAGAGGGATTTAAGCAATTGAAAGTCAGGATGTTGGGAGTCAGGTTTTATGTTGGGATCATTCCATTAATTATTGTGAATTGAAGGTGCTAAAAACAAATCCTAAACACAATGTTTAAAGACCAAATTCTTTGGAGTAATGTTTGAGAAAAATTTATAAACAAAAGTTCTAACCAAAAGTCCCAAATAAAATAATAGATAAGGAGTTGCAAACAAAATTGAGTCCTTCATAATAATATTTGAACAAAATGTTTGATATCCAAAATGCCAAACATAATTTCCAATGACCAAAATGCCAAACACAAGTTTTAATGACAAAATTTTTTAACAAAGGAAAGTCCAAACATAATTTGTGAACAAATTTCTAATGAACAAAACCTATGAACAAAAGTATTAAATAAAATGTCTAATATGGAAACTCTAGACAAAAATTATGATGAATAAATCTCAAACTTAACTCTCAAAGTGCAAAGTTTTCAAAAAGAAGTCCCAAACAAAATTCTAGATAAACAAGTCCCAAATAATTTTTTAAATAAACAAAATTCCAAACTTAATATTTGAATGTAAGTACTGAAAAAAATAGTCCCACTACCATAATCTCTAACATAAGTAGTTTTAAATAAATCTAAGCCCTAAAACTTGCATAAGTACAAAAATTCCTAAAAGGCATTAATAAGTTAGTCCAAAATGTAGAATACCATTGTTTATACTTCCAAATATTGAGATTAAAGATCAATCCAATGACACTTCCACAGAATGAAGAGGAAAACTTAACAAATAGGGCCAAATTAAAAATAAAAGTGGATCCCAATTCTTTTTTAATGAATAGGGGAATTTTGGGTACAATATGTGACAGGAATTTAGGAAGAAAATTATAAAATTAACAAACATTCTCTTATTTTTTTATCATATTCATGATCTTCATATTTATTACATACCTAATTTTTATGTTTTAGTTAAAATTGCTGACAAAATTATTCATAATTGTATCCTTGATATAAGGGCCTCTAAGAATATAATGCCAAAATTTATTATTGATCAATTATGAATATTTTATGAGATTGATAATAGGAAACTCATATGTTTTGATTCTCCTCAAACCAATGGTATGTTTTGTGACATTGTTATCAAAATCACACAAGATGAAATAATTACATGTATGACCAATCTAAAAGTATTATATATTCCTAGTAGTGATGTTATACTATTGGGAAGAGATTGGTCAAAAGTAACTAGTGTTTTCAAGGGAAAGGATATGACTTGTGTTTTTATTGACAATAAAATTACATTAACATAAAGAAAGGAATGGTTTAGTAACCCTAAAATTTCCATATCATAAATTTTTAGCTATGTTAAAATTTATTGGTGGTAATTATGCTAGAATTTATTTAAATTATCATATTTGTAAAATATTTATCTATGGTTATAAATTGTCATTTGATAATACTAATAGCATAGTTTAATTTGAATCCTTATTCTTAGGTTTATAATAATCAATTGAATTAAATGTCAAACAATTAGAAGCATTTGGTGATTTTGAGTTGAATGTTAGACAAATTAGAATTTTTTAAAAAACTAATCAAGCTCATCTTCATCAATACCCTCAAAAAGTTTGGTTTCTACTTGAAAAATTTAAAGCTTTCAATATCACTCAAATACTTAGAGATTTAAATGCTCAAGGTAATAAGCTCATTATATTTTATTAATATCCTAATCTATGTGAAAGTGAACCAATTTTCAACTTCTCTTTTTGTAAAAAATTTGGACATAAAGTTGTGATTTAAATGAAAATTTCCCTGTGTTTGATTGTGATCAAAATATTGGTTCTTTTCTTCAAGGAATTTATTTTGATCATGATTATGATGTGCTAAATTTTGGTGATTATATGTAATTAAGTATTAATAACTTCCATGTTTCCATAGTCAACCAAGAGTCAATGTTCACTCCTAATGATCAACCCAAATTTTCTTGCATTGAAGGACCTTCTAGGATAATTATAGCTAAAACTATTACAATTAATCTTAGTATATAGGAAAATCTTAAATACATTTAATTAGTAATTCAATTCACTTCTAAATAAAAGGTTATAATTATTTAATTGTTTAAAGAATTCATTGATTTTATGCTTGGTCTTATAAATACATAAAATGTTATAATACCAATATTATTAAATGTTACATTCCTATCAAACTTGATATTAAACCTATTAAACAAAAGATAATATTTATTAGTCCTTTATTAGAAAACACCATCAACAAGGAGCTTGATAAAATTCTCAATGAAGGTGTTATTTTTACTATTAAATATTTAGTTTGGATAGCTAATTTAATACCTATATATAAAAAGAATGGTGATATTAGAATTTGTGTAGATTTTAGAGATCTTAATAAGGTTAATGTTAAAGATAATTTACTTATTCCTTTCACTAATTAGATTTTAAAGTAGACTAAATGTGTTAAAATGATGTCTTTACTTTATAAATTTTATTGTTATAATGAATTCTTTGTTAATCAAGATGATAGACATAAGACTACATTTACCACATGTAGGGGAACTTTTGACTTTAACTAAATGCATTTTGGTCTTATGAATATAGGTGCCATTTTTCAAAGAGATATGCATGTAGATTTTGTTTACTTAATTATCACAGTCATTCAGGTCTATTTAGATGATCTCAATGTGTATTATAACAAAATAGAGAAACATATTGACTATCTTCATGAAAGTTTCACAAGATGCATAAACTATATCATTTATGTAAACCCCAAGAAATATGTTTTTGGTGTTATAAAAATAAATTATTAGGACATTATTAATAAAAATGGTATTTTTATTGATCCAAAATGTATAAAATATATTAAGAATATACCAATGCGGTCTTATATATTTCTTTGGAAAAATTAATTTTTTATCGAAATTTATTTCTAATTTTGTAGATAATTTTTAACCCATTACAAATTCTTTTAAATAAAGATAAGTCTTATGTTTTCGATTCAGGTGTTGAAGTAGATTTTAATAATAATAAATATGCCATTATAAGTGCCCATGTACTTATGAAACCTAATTTAGATGAACATTTAATTATTTATTTAAATGTTACTGAAAAGGCCATAGGTGATTTAGTTACTCAATATGATGTGAATAATAAGGAAAAGCCTATCGGTTACATGAGTCAATTTTTAAGGAGGCAGAAACTAAGTATCCACTAATTGAAATTTTATATTACCATTGGTATCTTCTTTAATCAAATTTTATTATCTCTTGATGGGAAATACATTTATTGTTAGATCTAATGTACATGTCATTTATTATATTTTAAAATAACCTAGTATCCAGGGAAGATTAACTAAATGGATCTTAAGGATTCAAAAATTTGATCTTGAATTCAAAAATCTAAATCTATTAAAAGGTAATGAGTTAAAAAACATTTAGATGAAAATATGACCCCAAGTATGATTTTTTAGTTAAGTCAATTTATGATTATTTACATGTTAAGCCTCTTTTCCAAACAATGAAAGTTGCTAATTTTTCTAAACAATTTTAGTTTGGACATGAAATAAATGAATGGGACTATTTGATATCTAAGGATGATTTGTATCATTATTTAGTATTTTATTTTTAGAATCAATCTTATCCTAATAACTTGGATAAGAATCAAAGAAGATTTCTTAGGATTCAAGCCTTAAAATTTATTCTATTAGAGAATTTTCTATGCTATATGAATGGAGATGAAGTTATTATATGATGTTTAATTCATGATCAAACATAAAAGGTCTTTACGAGATGTCATGAAGGCACTTGTAGTGGTAATTATGTGTCAAAACCACTGCTTATAAGATTTTTCATACATGTTACTATTGGCCTAGATTGTTTTAAAATGATTATAAGTTGGTTCATGCATGCATGTCTTTCTAATTATTTGTTGGAAAAAATAGTTTACATGTCATGTCTTTGAATCCTTATAATCTAAACAAGCCATTCATAAAATGGAGAATTGACTTTATCTTTTATGCTCACCACCCTTATTAACCTATTCATATCTATATCATTATTGTTATGGATTATTTTACAAAATGGTTGGAAACCAAAATTGTAAATTTTTTTTGTTATAGTAAAAGTGTTTTCCTTTTTAAAAAATAATTAGATCTTTTCTAGATTTGGTGTACCATATGAGATTATTTTAGATGATGGTCCTTAGTTTATTTTAAATGATTACTTAGGATTTTTAGGAAATTATTATATTATATATATTCATTCTTCAAATATTATCCTCAAGGGAATGGACAAGCTTAGTCTACCAACAAAAATCTAATTTCAATCAATAATTTGTAAGAATAAATGAGATTGGTATTTAAAAGTTTTTGAAGCATTATGGGTTGATTGTATTATATTAAAGGATATATAGATTATTTAACATAAATTTTGGCTTATGGATTATAAGATACCTTTCCATTAGAACTTAAAATTTATTCTACAAAAATTTCTCTTCAATATTTGTTAGAAAATACTAATATGATAGAATAGAGACTCAATGATATTTTAGCTTTTGATGAAACCAAGGCAACTAATTTTTAAAAATTAGATAAGTATAAAGATAATTTAAATAAATCATTTGATAATAAATTATCCAAAAATACCTTTTAAGTTATCGATCATGTCTTGTATTGGGATATAGCACATGAAGATCTAGGTAAGCATCACAGGGTTGATTCTCTCTAGTTTGGTCTTTATATAATTGATACTAATATTTGGAATAATGTATTTCATTTACAAGATATTTATGGTAATTGAATGCACCATTCAATGAATGGTCATTATTTAAAGCTTTGTCATAATTAGTTTCTTTTCTTATTATTGTTTTATTTTTGGTTTGTTTTTATATCTTGCTTTGTCTCTTCATTTTAGTTTATTCTTTGTCTTATTTTCCATTTGGTTTGGATCAAATATTTTCAATATATAATTATTATTTATTATTAAGGAAGACTATTTATAATTTATACTTTATCACTATATGTTTTTAATTATTGATACATTATTGTATGATCATTTATAGATAATTATTAATGATTAAGAAAGAATTGAATATTAATGTGTTTGAAGCATTAATTAATTTTTAGAATTTTTATCCTTGTATATTCAATAGTTATTTATTGAACCCAATGTTCCGTATTTAATTTGTCTTTCTATTCATGCCATGATAGCCAAACAATCCATCCTTGACACTTTTGTCTTTTCAAAGTGGTTCATGCATAACTACCTAAATGCACTCTAAAGATTTATTTTAATTACAAAAATAATGTTGAAACATAATTTCACAAGTGAAATTGTCTGTCAAGGTCACTAGTGCTATGCCTATTTTTTACAGCCATACATGTTATTAATTTCTCAACATGTTTGGTGCTAACATATTGATGAGTAGAGTCATAAAGTTTAAAATTACCGGTGGGGTAAATCATTTTTATTTTATTGAATATTCATACTTTGATGCATATACAATAACTAATGGATGATATGTTGAATATTATTTAATATTAATGTTAATTAGGTGGTTTCAAAATCATAAGTTTATTATTAATGAAAAATATAAATTTCAATATCAAACTACAATGCTTTATGGTTTATAAAGGTATAAAATGTTTTATAGTATTATAAAAGTGACCTTGTGTGAAAAATATCAGTTGTGAAACATTGAGGATTAGTTTCACTTATAAAAAATTCAATTCAAAAAAAAAAAATCTCATTTTAAATTTCTATTCTATAGCCTTTCATTGCATGAACAATATATTGTGAAATGAAGTAACTTTACACATTCAATGGTTTCCTATGTGATCCCATTTGAAATTTTTTGTTTTTATAATTGATTTTATTCAAATCCATATGAAATATTTATAGGCATGGTTGATCATATTATTTCCATAGAGTTCTTAGTATAATCATGTGACTTATGACATATACTCTAAAGTCTTTGAGTATAGAATCTTAAATTATATTAGAATAACTTAGGTCATAAACATTTGATGATATTTATAAGCATGTAAATATATAATTTAAGTATTATGTGAAAATTATATAACCTAATGCAATTATAAATTGAAAAATAAGTCATGTAGCATATGTTCTTCGATAAGTCCTTCTTGGACATGGTGATCCTGGATTTGGTAAATGACATAGTGTATGATGATAACATGGTGGATATTATTGAGTAAGTATGGTTAAGATATAATAAATTATGGTTCAAATAAAACCCAAGCATTTAATAATGGGTATCCACTACAAACATTAAAAGTATGGTAAATAAATGAGTTATGGGCTTGATGCTAGATCTTTCAAGATTTTGTGAGATTGGTGGTAAGGTAAAAATATATGTTTAGTCCTTATCTTAATTTTAGTTTCTTAGTGATAAATTTTGTAATATATATATGGATTTTCTAATTTTATTAGTATATCCACTATCTTGGCCTGAATTAATTAAAATGACATATAACTATGTAAGTAAATAAGACTAGGATGTTAAGTTGTGGAGCTAAAAACTTCACTGATGCAGACATGGAGGAGGGTGCAAAAGGGTTGCTGAGTGTCACAGACACTGACGTCGATCAGGCCAATCGACGTCGGCAGGATAAGGTAGGAGAGCAACTGACGTCGGTCAGAGATCGGTCGGCGTCGACGACCCCCAGGTGGATAGGGACCAACATCGGTCGCCTGTGTGGTTTGACTGCGAGTTTATTATAGGCAGTTGGTTGATGAACCAAGTGTTTGCATGCTTAGTGCTAATTATAGACTGAGAGCTGTAGATCTAATTATTGTACTAGGTGTCTAATTATTGTTTAGATGAGATCTATATAATAGACTCATGGTTGTATTGTAAATTAGTGCTAGGGAGTAAGAGAGCATAATTATAAGCTCCTTCGGTGTGTGAGGTAGAGCAATTGTGCATTCCTCCTAGTGCCATAGTACCAAGTGTGTGGGTGCTGGATTGGAGAGTCAGCTGGATTCTTCAGGTATGTATGATCTTGGTCATCAGGTGAGCATGGCCCTTATAGAAGATCTACATGGTAAGCAAGATCATTGATCTGTAGGTGTGTGTGTGTGTGTGCAAGGTCAAGGTTCACAGGTGTGCAAAACTAGTATTGATCTGTAGGTTGGAGATCAGATAGGATAGCAACACAATAGGGAGCAGGATCATGCAGGATCTACTTAGAGTATGGTGTGTACTCATTGGTATGTACGTGGAGTACATGGAGAGCTAAGAGGAAGGCAAGCCAGTTCCTTCCATAAGTATGGTCTGTTGAATTGTAGGTTATTACAGGTTCATGGGAGATCTACTTGAAGTACCTTGAGTACTTGCAGAGTGCATGGAGCACTTGTGGAGTGCGTGGAGCACAGGTGTAAGGTGAACACCAACTCTGTGTTTGAGTTGGGTGTTGGGACCTAGTAGAGAGAGCTTTGAGGAGAGAATTACTATTCACTTGAGGTGTGGGAAACCTCTGAAGAGGTGGTGGAGAAGAAGTGGCATCTTTTTTATTGTATTCTTTTCTGTAAGAGTTATTAATACAAGTTATGTATTGTCTCTCATATTCTGTGTTATTTTGAATTCTAGTTACTTGTTGATTCTGGTTAATTTTGCATATTAAGTTGCTTGGTTTGGTAATCAATTGTGTGCTTCCAGTGTTTCATATCCTGACAAGTGGTATCAGAGCTAAGGTTACAGGAAGCAGGTTTTGTGTTTGGTTACAGGTCACTCTCAGAGGTTTATGATTGAGTGGGAGCAGAGCAATGGTAGATGAAAGTAAGCTAAGAATGGAGGAGTTGAAAAGCATAGATGGTCACTTAAGGTCCCATGGAAAGAAAGAGCAGGTAAAAGAATATTGTTGGTTTGTGGAAGATCAGCAAAAAGGAACTGAAGAAGTAGATGTTGCAGGTGATGTGGCACAGGATGCTCTGAGAGGTTTCTTGGATAAAGTTGAATCTTGTTTTATAGATTTGGTTGCCTCTTTCCATGCAGCCCTAGGTAGAGGAGCTGGTGAGCCTTGCCAAAGAATTGGCAAAGGGAAAGTGAAGCTGAAATTGCAAGCAGCCAACACACAGGTGTTGATGAAGGTCATACAGGTCCCAGGTTTGGAGATATGGCTAATTTCTTTAGAAAGATTGGGTGATGAGAGATGCACAAGAACTCTCAGAGCGGGTGCACTTGAATTAGCTGGTGGTAAGAAAACTGGTACTCTTTATCTACTTGTTTATATTACTGATTCTTCTTTTGTTGCAGAGACGTGGCTTCGTAGGCTTGGTCACATGAGCAGGAAGGAGATGCATGTTCTTAAGCAGAGGATAGATGTATTTGATAGGCTAAAAAACTAGAAAGCCTTGGTGTTCTTAGAGGAGATTGTGGACAGAAACTAGTGGATGGTGCTGGGTACTTCTGAGCAGGGTAGTTTGGACATGGAGATTGATTCAAATGAGCTTGCGAGTAAAAATTCATCACTCACAGGTGAACACAGATATCGACGTTGGTCAAGAGGAACTAGCATCAAATAGACAGGTGTCGATGTCAGTCATGTGCAGACCAAAGCCGGTGATGTCGAGTAGGGTAAGACCGACGTTGGTCAAAAGGACCGACGTCAGTAATAGGTAAGACCGACGTCAGTCAGGAGGACCGATGTCGACAATAGGGACACCGATGTTGGTAGGTTGGTAGTCACAGATAGATGCATGGGAACCAACGTCGGTCAGATGTAGACTATGGAGTGACCGAGGTCGGCCATTGTAACGGATTTTGGGTGGATAGCATGCTGTCAAGGAGTCTCAAACACCCATACGGAGGATTGAAGATGTAAGTAGGCCCTCAAATTCATTGTTCCTCTTCTTTATACTCATTACTAATTGTAGAGCAGGAAGGATCCAAGAAATAGGTGGGAGCATGACAGGGATATGATGCAAAACCAAATGGGAGTTTTGGTAGGGTTGCCAACCAGTACGAAAGCATAGAGACGAATGGATTCCTTAGTTGAAGAATAGAGTGAATGGACACATGAGATGAAAGACCAGGCATATGGTCTTGAGGAGCTACAGGACAGTGGTACAAGTTTTGATAGGGGGATGACAGAGCATGACTCTAGTCAATGTCAGGGTAACCACTGTGGTTTGTCTTACCAAGTGGATGATGAGTCGCGACATCATTTTGTTGCTATATGTGGATGGTATATTTGCTACCAAGGTTTGTACATATAGGGTTTTGCTGAGCTAAGGGTAAGATTAGTTCAGTGGCATGTCAGGAGGAGTTTAGAGCAGTGAAATTCTTTGACATGGGAGGCATGGAGATCACAAGTTGATTTTGTCTCCAGTGGGAGCTGATGTGAATTAGGTGTTGGCGAGGTTCATTACGCAGGATGCAGAGCTTGAGCACACTAAGGGCTGGACAGGTACAGTGTCTAAAATCACATGAGGTCTTGTATAGACTTGAGTTTTCCCAAGTAGTGGGAGCTGTCAGAGAGTTAGGAGCCAATTCAGGGAAGTGGGTTCTCAGGTATCTGAGAAGGACCAGTAGCAGGTATACATGCAGGGTCAGGACTTCACTACATGTGTTTGTAGGTTCGGATGTGGCAGGGTACTCGGATGACAGGTGGTGCACCACGAGATGTGTGGTGGTTAGTCTTCAAGTGGGAGCTTGAAGAGGAATACAAACTAGGAAATAGATTAGATGGAGTACAGGTATAGGTACAGTGTAACTGTTTATCTCCAAGTGGGAGATTGTTCAGTTGTGGAGCTAAAAGCTTCACTAATATAGACATGGAGGAGGGTGCAGAAGGGTTGTTGAGTGTCATGAACATTGGCGTCGATCAGGCTAACCAACGTCGACAAGACAAGGCAGGAGAGCAATCGACATCGGTCAGAGATCAGTCAGCGTTGGTGACCCCCAGGCGGATAGGGACCGACATCGATCACCTGTGTGGTTCGACTATGATTTTATTATAGGTATTTGGTTAACGAACCAAGTGTTTGCATGCTTAGTGCTAATTATAGACTGAGAGCTATGGATCTAATTATTGTACTAGGTGTCTAATTATTGTTTGGATGAGATCAATATAATAGACTCATGGTTGTATTGTAAATTAGTGCTAGGGAGTAAGAGAGCATAATTATAAGCTCCTTTGGTGTGTGAGGTAGAGCAATTATGCATTCCTCTTAGTGCCATAGTACTAGGTGTGTGGGTGCTAGATTGGAGAGTCAGCTGGATTCTTCAGGTATGTATGATCTTGGTCATCAGGTGAGCATGGCCCTTATAGAAGATCTACATGGTAAGTAAGATCATTGATCTGCAGGTGTGTGTGTGTGTGTGCAAGGTCAAGGTTCACAGGTGTGCATAACAAGTATTGATCTGTAGGTTGGAGATCAGATAGGACATCAACACAATAGGGAGCAGGATCAGGCAGGATCTACTTGGAGTACGGTGTGTACTCATTGGTATGTACGTGGAGTACATGGAGAGCTAAGAGGAAGGCAAGGTAGTTCCTTCCATAAGTATGGTCTGTTGAATTGCAGGTTATTTCAGGTTCATGGGAGATCTACTTGAAGTACCTTGAGTACTTGCAAAGTGCGTGGAACACTTGTGGAGCACTTGTGGAGTGCGTGGAGCACAGGTGTAAGGTGAACACCAACTCTATGTTTGAGTTGGGTGTTGGGACCTAGTAGAGAGAGATTTGAGGAGAGAATTACTGTTCACTTGAGGTGTGGGAAACCTCTGAAGAGGTGGTGGAGAAGAAGTGGCATCTTCTTTATTGTATTCTTTTCTGTAAGAGTTATTAATACAAGTTGTGTATTGTCTCTCATATTCTGTGTTATTCTGAATTCTAGTTACTTGTTGATTCTGGTTAATTCCGCATATTAAGTTGCTTGGTTTGGTAATCAATTGTGTGCTTCCAGTGTTTCGTATCCTGACATAGGACATGTCATCAAGATTGTTAATTGATTTTTATGAAAATATAAAAGAGGTAATTTTATTTGTTGTTTCTATAATTTACAATCTCAAAAAGGTGGAATTAGAACTCTTTTACTGGAATAATACATATAAATTTATTATGAATAAACATGGATAAATCTTTAGTGGATTTTTGTGGAATTTTTGTTCACAAGGTACATCTCAATCACTGTTTTAAAGTTGCTTGAATAAATGATAGTAGTCAAGACATATGAGCACTAATAAATAGTTTTATCTCTCATTATTTATTTTCCTTGATATGAATGTATATAGTTTTGAAAAAAAATATGATATATGTATCATAGAATAATCTATTGAAAATGTTGTCATGTTATTTATTATATAAAAATAGTTTAGTATATTGATAAAGTATTCGGTAAACATGTTTTTGAGAGGTTATTTTCTCAAATAATATAGTGCATGTTTGAGTGGTTAAAAAATATGGATAACATACAAGGTGTTTCTAAATTACTCATTTGTGATGAATTATAACTGCTTTTAGGAATTTTCTAAAAGATATCCTTTGTAAAACTATGTAAATCATTTTTCAAAGAATTATTTTTATATTCATGGTTTTTTCACTTGCATTCAAAAGAAATCTATTCTAGGCTCAATCATTATATATATATATATATATATATATATATATATATATATATATATTGCATATAAGGTATGCATGCACATTCTTGTTTCCAATAAAATAATTATTTCCAGTTGGTTAGTTTGTGAGATTGTATGTCTCAAAGGAAATGACTTATTTCTTGAAAGCCCCTTGCATACATTTTTTTAGTGGTCTCTATCATGAAAATAAGTTTCATATTTAAGTCATGTAGTTGTGTGTAATGGTTGTTTAGTAAAATTAATAAGTTTGAAATACATTTTTAGAACCATATGATATTTTGAGAAGTTTTTGAATGGTTAAAAAAGAGGAAATTATTTTAATTGCATAGTTTATGAAAATATTCATGGTCATTTAGAAATGACCAGTTTTAAGAAATTATGGTTTTAACATATATTTTAGTAGCATTAATTTGGTTAAAATAATTGATGTAATGGATTTTTTAAGTTATAAGTTTTAATGCATTTATTGCATATATGATTTCTTATATGATTTCCAGAGTCAAATTTGGGAAGATGAAAATAATGTTTCTAAAGGAAATGATGTGTGTATTATTATTTTTTGTTTTCAAAGTTGATGGTCAGCTTTTTTTGTTATATATATTTTTAAATATCAAGGTTTTGATGGGATAAAGAGCTTCAAATTTAAGTCTTTATGTTTCTTAAGAAAATTAAATGATCTTTTATATACTTGGGCATGAAATTTATTGTATATTTTATAAATAATTTCAACATTTCTAAGACACGGTACTTGTTTGGTCTTATTTTAGTATGTATTTAAATACATTTTAAGGCTCATGAATTCATAATGTTTTAGGGTTTATGTTTTTCAAAAATGATATAAATTCTTACCAATCATTCATAAAGTTAATAAAGGGATGTCATGGTGGACCCTAGATTCATATGATTAGGGAGGACTACATGGGGTCATGCTGATGATCAAAATAGTGAAGGGTATCCTTCATGGGGTAGTTCTAAATGAAAATATTTTTGTGTTTACAAGGATGATAATACCTTTCCTTAGAAATTCAACCATGGAACCCATGTGTCTATGCATTTTGATTATTTTAATCCTATGTTTTGGAATATATTAGATTATTTTCCTATTAATTATATTAATTTCCATGGTAATAGAGGTTATATAGTTGCATGTTTGAGAACTCACGCTTGAAAACAAGGTACTCCAAGTGAAACTTCTTAGGACATACACACTAATATCCAATTTTATCCACATAATAGTCCATTACCTAAACAACTTAAAATTGTACATGAGGTAACTATAAATTTTCATACCTATTCACATTTTCCACTTAATACCATAATTCCTTCACCTAATCATGAAACATGCTAGCAACCCTATAACATAATCATTTGAGATTAGGATGTTAAATAAATTTAAATTAGAAGTGTATGATATTGAAGGAACACATTTAGTTGAACTTCCCACTTCACCTATGGATTACTCAAAGTATGAAATTGATCAGGTTGATCCATTGATAGATTTAATTTATGATGCACATTATGATTAAGTGTTTGATCATGTTTAACAATTTGTCTTTGACTACTATCATGATACTAAAATTTTGAACATGTATAAATTATATTAGAATTATTTAGTATGATGTATGGCATCATTTTTTATACATAATAGTTTATTAATATGTTTACTTGATTATTATGGAAAATTCTCTTGGAATTAAAAATTATGAGTAGCTAAATAAAAATTTAACCATTAGCATAGTTAATATTGTTTTACAAAGTTAGATGTTAATTTAAATGTATTTAATCGAGTCAAAGGCCCACACATATTAGAATTTTTATTGGTTTATTATATTTTAATTTGATATATTATACTTTATTAAAGTTTAAACTTATAAAGACTAGTCATAAAGTTAACTAATTCACTTTCTAAAAGTAAATTAAAGTTAATGACAACTATGTTAGCTATGTGTAACTTGTTCCTAACTATCTCCCAAAGAGATTATTTTTTAAGTAGATCATAGTCGCATTACAAAGGGAAAAACATACACAAGTGAAGATATATCTTGAGTTTCAAATTTATCCATCCTTTTTTTTATGTTCAAACATCTCTAAGATTAAATGAATATTTATAGATAGACTAAATAATACATTATCTAAAATTGAATTAATCTACTTGTTTCACCTAGGTATATCTAGATTTATTGTTTATTTTATAACTTATTATCTAAATTGTATCATGATTTCATATCTTGTGAAAATTACATATATGTAGTCATATGACTAGAACTCAATGTACTCAAATTTAATAATGATGAATACATTACATCTCATGACATTTTTTTGATATTTTTATTCTAATTTGTTGTCTTTTTGAAGAATATTTGTAATAAAATTTTATATTTCTCAAATAAATATTATTTCACTTTATTTTAATATTGTTGTTGTTTCAAGACTCACATTTTTGTGATGTGATTTCATTTTCTATTTTAGAATATATTAGTCTAGATTAATTTAGATCATTAGTTTAGATTTAATTATCTCTCTATCTTTTATTATTACATTACTAAATTTATTTCATGTTATCTTTTCATATTGTTTACTCTTTATATTTGAGCTATTTTATTTTATTTCTATTTTCTTAGATCATAATAGTTTGATTAATTCTTTAGTTAAGTCCTACTTTTCTTTATTATTTAGTTTCTATTTGACTTAGTTAAATATTTACAGACAGTAGCTATATTTTTTTATTGGCTTTTTGTTATTTCATAGATTAATTTGTAGTTACTTTTATTATTGTTATTTCATTTAATCTTTTTGCATATAAATTTATAAGATAGATAGTTTTAATTTCATAGTTTTATTAGTTTTTTATATTATTATTCTCATTTAATTTTAATTAATATGTGTATGTTTATTTCTATTTCTCTTTTTGGTTTCTATTTTAATTTATATTAATTTTATATTGGTTTATTTCTTTTTTTCCTTTGATCTATTTTGAGCTTAAGAGATATCAAGAGATTATAATTTTTTTTGCTAAAATATAATTATAAAGGATCATAGATCTTTCCTTAAAGGGGATGCATATTCTATAGGCTTTCTCTATCAGATAGGTTATATTACATAGTTTTAATATGATTCATTTTTATTGATATTTTAAATATATTTAATTTTTGAATTATAATTGTGCACTATTTGATATTTCACTTTCTCTTTATTTGTTAGAACTATTAAAAACCCCTTATACACATATTTGGAATGAATTATTATTCCTTAAACCTTATAATTAAAATCGTATGATTACATCTTAAAATTCATGATAATAAAAAGGTTTGATTAATTAATGTGAAAATTTTCAATGTCAACATGTTCTATCACAAATTATTCACCTGCCTATATATATATATATATATATATATATGACCTCTATGTAGTTTATTGACCTCAACCATATGTACATATTCAATTTTTTTTCCCTTTGAATTATAACCTTATCTCCTATTCCACCACTTATTTGAGCTATAAAAAATATAAATATGGTTTGTAAAACATAGAACACAACCCACTAGGTGGTTGAGCATTTCCTAAATTTCAATACTTTGAAAAGGGCTCAGATTGCATGTATTTATCCTACCTATGATTATTTTTGCTCTTTAGTCTTCCTATATAATTTAATGAAAATATTTTCCATTTTAAACTTGAAAAATATACAACTTTGACCTTGTGATAGTGTTAAAACATGTGTTTTACATTTATTTCTTTAATTGGTGTTCATATTTATATATTTTTTAAACCTACCAAATTAAGTATAATTAATTTTTACAAAGTATTTTTCATGTGAATACACATAAACATGCATGCACACGTGTATTGATGTAGGATAATCTAGGGGTGCATAGTATATTTCATTTGTCTTAAGTATATTGAATAAGTTTCCCTCTAATAAGTTGTAATTCAAACTTTCAAATTGTAATTTGTCCTAGAGGAGGTTAATATTGTTGTAAATAGTCAAAAGTGATAATTTGGGAAAAATAAGCCATGACACATTATCACCATGTGAAATAAGGTAATCAATGACATATTTAGTGTGTATTTGTTGTTAGTCGAAGGATTCTCTAGTTAAAGGATGTTATTTGGTGACTTTAGGTGGTTGTTGAAGCTATTGAGAAATTCTAGGAAGACTTTTCTAATCATAGTTAGACCATGTATAGCTTGGATCTTAATGTAAAACAGAGTTTAAAGAGGTGAAAATTTAGTACCAAGGACTGAAAACATAATTATGTACCATGAATTCCATATGATAATAAAGAACTATAGGTTTTTGATAAAAATGTAAGTGTGTATAGGAAATTTAACAAAGCAAGGGTAGTATTATAAGCAAAAATTTCCAATGAATGAAGTTATTATCTAGTGAATTTTTTTTAATTCATATTTTTTTATGTTAATAAACTATTAAATAGTCTCTTGGAAGTGGATCTAACCCTTGAATGGTGTTAGTATTCTCAAATATTGAAGACAACCTATATTTTGCAGACTAAAACTATATATAGACCCTATTTTTACATCCCCAAGGTTGAATTGGATCATTTAAATGATTATAAATGTTAATATGGATTTATAATATCCTAATGGTGGTATTTAGACCATAAAATAGTTTCCATACTCTATGAAACAAACTTAAGAAGCTCTAGGGTGTTGTAGACCCTATCAAACCCTAGTTAGTAGGTATATTCAATTTTCTTGAGATTTAGCCCTTCAATACTTGTGAAAACATATAATTAGTTTGATACTATGATTTATATTTTAATCCAATAAAATTTGAGTTAAAATTTCATTTTTATATTAATCTATACCCGATTGTATATCTCAATCTTGTAGATTGTCATTAGTATAGATAGAATGAGTGAGATTTAATCATATTTAATTACACAATAAAAGAGGTGGAGATAATTAGATAGATATGATACACCTATTGAAGTTATAAGAATGATATTATGGTTTTTGAATATCTAAACACAACTTTTTTTTCATGTTTTCTATTGACTATTATCAAGATCTAGACAACGCAACAAGCTTAATGTTGATAGTTGATATTTAGGGGATTGGTTTCCTCTCTATAATAACCTAGACACCTATATTGGTACAATACAAGATAAAAAATATATATTTGATCCTTTTAAACCATCAGATGAATATTTTATCTCTAATTCTATGTTAACTAGGGCCTAACTAGGGTTTCATGGATCTTAAAATCTACACAGTGGAAAATCATAGAAACTTGTAATCCTTGTGCACTGAGGGCCATCACTAACTACCAAAAGTTAAAGCATAAAAATATATAGGTAAGTGTACTTTCTATATTGACCTTACTTTTTAGATCATCTTCATACTCTTTATACCCCAAAAATATGATGTTTACGAGACCTAATTATGTCTATCATAGTCTCTATTTGTACCATTTTGTACAAAAAAACCTTAGTAATAATTTGGGTATATTGTGAATCTCTTTAATGGGTTTCAAGATCATGTATGATTTTTATGGTATCTATAGTTGTGAGGGAGTTATGGGGAAAGATAGGCAAAATAGGGCTACAAGGCTCCTAGCCCTATCTATAGGGCAATCATGGTTTCCAAGAAAATTTCCACTTAATGAAAATGTAAATATATGTTTATTTAATGCATTTAAGTTGTTGATATGAGTTTTTCATGTCAATAATATTGACATATTATAATATATCTTGAAGCAACTTTGTCGTTACACTATGCATGCACACGTGCACGTGCGCGCACACACGCGCGCACACACACACACACACACACACACACACACACACACACACACACACACACACACACACACACACACACACACACACACACACACACACACACACACACACACACACACACACACACACACACACACACACATTCTTATTTAGTTTACTTGGATACATAGTCCTACGTTTTACTCTTTAAATATATTTTTATCTATCAAAAAGATAATTGGGCTTATTTTTTTATAATATGGATGTCTTTTCCTTAGGTTTCATATTATACATTTTTTTTGGGAAACTTTATCTATTGTACACATCAATAAATATCATAAACATTCCAACATAATTTTCATATTTATTTTTTGCATGTTTCCATTTGGAGTACCTCTTTTATATGTTTGGTTATTCTTTGGTGATATTTTTTTGTATCATTACATCCTACTCTTTTATATATTTATTTATTCTATTCTAATACATCATTTAATCCACTCTTTACATTACCTTAGATTTAATTTCATGATTTTTAGTGTATAAATTAATCTATATTGGAGAGTTTTTTTCTTGGTGAAAAATACAAAGGCTCAAATGTGCCAAGAAAAAATTAGGGTCAATAAATGTATATTAATTTTATTCATTGGGAAGTATTAAATATATAATGAAAATATATCCTATAAACAAATATTTAATAATGATCTCTCACTCCATGAATCTTTCTCATTTATATCCTAGTAATCTTCCCTAACATCAATCATTTATTCTCTCTCACAATATTATCTATGTGAGTTGCATTATCAACTCACTCAAAATTTTATTATAATCACACAATATTATAATAATTAAACTAATATTTAATGTGAAGAAATAAATTAATATTCCTAACATTCACCCTAGTACAAACATGGGGAGAGAAACCTCATAGACTAAAAATTATACATCCCCCCCAAAAATATGGACATCAGGTTCTCCCAAGAATTCATCCATTACATTTAATAAGAGATTATTACATCCATATTTTATTTAACTTTACCTAATCATAGGCTTATTAAATTCTTTTAAACTAAAGATGAAGGACACACATAAATGACAACATAAGACACTTATCAATAATACTTGATTATTGATATGTTTTATTTAAAACATCAAGACCTAAAATAAATAAAAAATTTCTCAGTTTAAAAAAAATAAAATAAAATGATATAAAAATAAACATTAAAATATAATAACATATAACTTAAGAAAAAAATATTATTAAAAACTTAAATAAAAAAATACATAATTAAATACCATATAGAACTTAAAAATCAACATAAAAATAAAGCCTAAACTATAAGAAAAAAACTTTAATAAAGCCTAAACTATAAGAAAATACTTTAAAAACTAATACCAATTACTATTATCAAAACAATTAATTAATAAATAAAATCATGCACTCCCAAAATATGAGTCAATTAAAACTAAAAAATTATAATACTACTACCAATTTAGAAAACATGAATCTAAACCATAATAAAAAGAAAACTAATATACACCTAAAACAATAAATGAGTAATATAAAAATACGTAAAAATAAAAACGTAGTGTCAGTGTTATTTTTTAAGGTTAAAACTATAGATGGATAAATGGTATTTTCCTTAAAATTCATGAAAAAGTCATGGATTCCATGTAAAAGGTATTAAAATATAAGAGGTAGATTAAAAACTTGAACAACTATGTTGTAGAGGTGGATGGGTACATATAGTGAGTTAGTTGATGGTGTTGGAAACTTCAAGCATAGATGGGGATTTACGTAAATGATCCATCAAATAATAAGAAGCTGTGTCTTAAATGTTTAAGTTTAAGTCATTAAATCAACAAGAATCTATGCATAGGTCTTATTATTAGGTAAGCAAAGATGCTCACTATCTTGATCAAGATAAGCATAAGACTCCATAGGAGGACTATGTGTTGTGGATAATGTCAGTTCATAGAATACTGAGTATAAATAACTCAATCCTCATGTCAGTGTTTTGAATCACCATTATGTGGATTCTATTGGTACAGGTAATGGATGAGTAATAATAATAGGCCACTACTATTAAATCAAGAACCATCTAATATATTTTTTAGGTTGAGGGGTTGAGTTAATATTGTGAAAGGAGATGTAGATGTTTACTCCCATAAAAACAAATCTCCAAAAAAGAGTGCATATTGTGGTCCATATTTATGTTTAAACAAACTCACTATTATGAGGTTGTTGAGTGATCAACAAATCTTTCATATGAGGAGTTGCATCAAACAAATAATTTAATAGGGATTATGAGACTTATTGTTTATGTTATTTATATTATTCCTCAAATATAAAACACATCAATTAAAAAATTGTAAACACACATTTATATATTCTATTTTTAATGAAAAATGTGGACAAAATTAAGTTTAGATAAAGGAAATAGGGGAATAAGATGGAAAAAGAGAATAATGCAAATCATGTATGGTGATTTTCAACAACTTTCACATGTTCTTCACTAAATTTTATTGGTAGTATGCAATAAATGTGAAAAAACATAACAAAAATTATTTCATGTGGTATGCAACACTAATTTATATGATCCATTGGATGTAATAATAATGGATAATAAACAAAGTGGTCCAATAACTTGATATGATATTAGATGTATAAATTACTCCATATTGGAGAATTTATTTGTTGTTGTAAGATCAAAAGGCTAGAATGTGTAGAGAACAAATTAGGGTCAATCAACTTATATTAATTTTATTAATTAAAAAATAGTAAACATATATTTAAAATATATCCTATAAATAAGGAGTCAACACTAATTCCTTATCCCACAAATATCTCTCATTTATATCCTAGTAATCCTCTCTAACATCACTCCTTTATTCTCTCTTACAATCTTATCTACATGAGTTTCATTGTCAACTCACTCAAAATTTTATTATGTTCACACACTAAATTATAATAAGTAAACTAATATTTAATGTGGGGCACTAAACTAATATTCCTAACATTGAGACTAGTGTACTCAAGTTGGAATTTCTTTATGTAACTTGGCTTTGGTATTGTGCTCTCATATAATGAATTTTCATTTGTTTATTTTTATTCATGTTTTCACATTAGCATAATATTTTTACACATTTACCACTCATATGTCTATCTTTTTAAATTTTTATGGTACATATTTAGTCATGTTTTTGTGTTGCATTATCATGGTTGTCTAGTCATATTACTTCTATCTTTATGATTGTTTTTTAAATAAATATGTTGGCTAGATTTGACCTATGGCATATTGGTATTAAAATCCTAGGAAATATTCCTTGTTATAATTACTTTGTACTTATCTATGTGGAATTTTTATGGTTCTATGTATTCTAAATTTCCATTATTTGCACCCTCCTCTCACTTCTTTTTTGTATATTATGTGTTTATTATGGCATAGTAGTTGTATTTCAATTTTTTTTATCAACTGCTCAACACATTTACTATAGCTATTTATATCCATTTATCCTTTTAAGTTTCATTCCCAAATTCTAAGTATCACAAATTTTTTTTGAGTCATGGCATTATATCAAGTCATAATACCTTTATATTTTCATCTTTTTTATTTTTAGCTTAGTATCTCAATTCCATTATAATATTTAAATATGTTAAAACATTTATTGTAAGTATTTTTTTCCTCAAATATTAATTTATGTATTTTTTTTTTGCAATTCCATTCTTTGTAAAATATTTCCAAGTGGAAATTATTTTTAAAACATTTTGCCATTCTTGTTTCAAAATGTTCTAATAGGAAATGTAAGGTGATATAGTCATTAATGTTGTCTTTTAAAATAACTTTATGGTAAAAAAATCTTTTGATTTATTTTTAAAAAAACCTTTTCCCATGTGGTATTAATATTTTATCAAACACAATTCTTTTTATAAAAGATGTGGATTTCTTAAAAACAAACCATTAAAATTATATTAAAAAATATGGTTCATAATTTTTACCAATGTGGAATTATAATATTTCATTATTTTCTTTTGTATATTGTGAAATAATATGCTAAATAACATAAAAAATAAATTTTTTTTAAAAATAATTCACCATTTATGTGTTTTTTTATAAATGTTTAAAATAATTTCCAAAATTTAGTGTGTTGGCATGGATTTACATTAACAAGTTAATTGCCTTTTTAAAAGGTTCTTTGAAATTTTTATTTCACCCTTTTTTGCCTATATATGGATTTTAAATTAGTCATTTTATTATCCTTTTATAACATTACACAAAACCATTCCTTCCAAGAATTCTAAAATTCTTGCTCTTAAACATCAAGTTCAATGTTAAAACTTAAATATTATTGCTCTTCAAAAATATTTTCATGAGCATGAAAAAAATGAAAAACTCTTTTGACACTTCAAATGTAAAACTTGAATATTTTACACATTACCATTTATCTAATTACGAACTTAATTGTGATTCTAAATAAACTCCTTTGAACACTCCTACCAATCTTGGATTAAAAAGCATGCAAATTATGGGTTATTCAGGTGGTGGGCTTGGTAAGTTTGAAAATGGTATTATTGAACCTCTTTTAATTAAATATAATAAAATTTGTAAATGTATATGTTTTAATGCTTCAATTTATTCTAATTATAATTTTAAATCATACTATCCTTCATACAAAAGGAATTATAATGCATCATATTTTGCTTATACTACTTATCATGCTCATTATATGGTTAAATATGATAAAACTTTTAAGGATTATGGTAAACATAAGAATTATAATTCTAAATGTTTAAAATTTAATCTATGTAAATATTTGGGTAAATCAACTCATAACACTTTTCATTATTTGAAAACCATTAAAACACCTAATTCTACAGTTAAAATAATTTGGATTCCTAAAGATAATGTATCTTCCAGGTACTTTGATGTGTCTTTGGATAATAATTATTCAATTTTTTTATTTAGAATATATTTTTCAATAAACACATATTCTTTGTCTCCTTTTTGATAAGATTTCAAAAAAATTATTCATCCATTATTTTGTTTTTCAAAGGAAATATGATTTGATTAGAGAATTTTTTGATTCACCTACTTTCATACAGGATTTCACACTTTGTGATGGAGGTTATCTTTTGCTCCATTTACCTTTTTTGTATATATAATTTTATTATATTATTTTTCTAGATCAAATTTTTATGGCATATTTTTTACTTAACTTGAAATATACGTTTTATCTTGGTTTTTTTATAGGGTTTAGTAGATTACTTTTCCTTTTTATTGGTCTTTGTTCCTTGAAAATTGACAATATTATTTGAAGAGGATTTTTTGATATTATTGATGATCACACATTCTCTTATTATTTATTACTCAAACTATTTCCATTCCTATTTACATAAATTTATATTAAGGGGGACTATTATGTAATTTTAACTCCATTCTTTATTTATAAAATGTATTCTCCACTTTTGTAACCCAAATTTAAGCTTAAGGGGGAGTATTAGGGATTAAAATTATTTAGATTTATTTTAAGATTATCCTAATTATATTTTATATGTGTATTTATTATTATTCTAAATGTACTTTATCCCAAATTTATGAAGTCCATCTCACCTCTTTTGCCTATTTGTACAATTTATGAGTTATTTACAAAATTATTTCCTCCCCTTGTCCCCCCCCACCCCTGCATGTCACACATTTACCCCACTCTCTATGGGAATAAGTAATTTCATAGAAACCAAGGAGGCCTTGTAATGTCATTATGGAAATATTTTAACTCCCTCATTATTCCTCTTGATCCATTATAAAATCTCTCTCCTCCTATCTTGAAAAATAATATTGATCTTGTAATCTTATTATGCCTCCTTGGATTTAGGCCACTCTTCTATCATTATATTAGATATTATTTTTTATTATAATTTGAGTTCTATTGTTTGAAACTTTTATATTATATTAGAGGTTTTTAATTCATTTCATAGTTTCCCAACTTTTCAACTCATATCTCTCAATATTATGGTTTATTTTACTCTTGAATTAACATTGTTTATTTTCACATTATTTTTAATGTATTAAACATTATTTTATTTATATATTTATAAATAATCTATTATTTATATAATTTTTTTATTACAATAAGTGAAAAACTATTTTTTTTGGTTAAAGTGTATTATTTATGTAGGACTGGGACTGATAGAACATGAAAAAGGCATCAATAGATGCAAGTGCACAAGTATGAGTAAAAGCACATCAACTCAATCACCATAGATGAGTCTATTGGATGGTAGATTGTTTCAAGGATTCATAGACATGTAAATTTATAGTATTACTACACCATTTATAAATATTTTCTTGATCTAGGCTAATGTAGAAAAGTTACAGATAACATTTGATGATCTCTATATAATAAAGAACATATAATATATCCATATCTAGATAAATACCCATTTATCCATTGAATTTTTGATCACTTATATATTTTTTATATAAATCATAGGTATCATTATTTTTTATGTAATTATTTACATATATTATTCAATATTAATATTCAAAGTTTTAATCTTGTTTAGATAATTTAAAAAATAAGGTAAATCATATTACTGAACTTGACATGAACAGTTGCTCTATGTATTATCATGAGATCATTGTGTGTGTAGTACCAATAACATTTTATTATGCACTTTTAATCTCATAATATTTAAATATATATTTTTTCACTTTAATCATTTTACCAATAGTTACTTTTCTAGGATATTTTTAGTGCATCAATTCATCTAAACACATGTCCTAAATATTGAATCAATAATGAGGTGGGAATAGGTCATGGTACTTTGTAAGAGATGTTTGCATATTATTTTTTTGTACCCTCATTACTATGAGTTTTACCTCCTTTGATTCTCTTTTAGTCTTAAATTTTCTTCTAATTTCCATTCAGTTTGATAGACACCATTAATTCTTACTATATTGGTCATATTAATACAATTTATTTCACACCTCTCTATCCTTGTGCTATATTAGCCTCATTGATACATTTTTTATTCTTTTGTTTTTAATTATAAATATTATTTCACACCTATATTTCCTTGCGCCATGGTGATATAATATATTTAATTCCTATATTTACATGTACTATATCAACCTATACAATACACTTCTAAGTCTTGTCTCTGTTAGTTGTATTGTATTGACATGGATAATATAATTATATGTTAGTTGACATCCTTTTCAAATTTATCAACCTATCTGATACCAATAACTTAGAGATCAGGTTAAATTATTATTTTTGATCATCATCTATATGGGTTATATTATCGTTACCAAATTTTATTTGATTGATCTCACATTTCATCTCTTAAGTAGTAAAAGGAAGAATTATAGGTTAACATATTACTTTTGGAGGTCTTGTATTGCTAAATATATTTAAAGCTTAATAGGAGTTCTGCCAAGAAAGTTTCTCAATATTTTGAGTCCCAAACTAAGGATATATAGGGATTTTTATTTCCACTTGAGGTATTTATCTTATAACATCTCTAGGAAAGTGCCACTTGATACAAGGGGGGATAATTATACACTAATGGATCACCTCAAAGGTAAGTATCTCTATCATTATTATCTTTAATTTATTTACTTAGTCGATAAATTTTTTTTCCTTATTTTTATACGATATGTTTATTTTTTTAAATTTCTTATGCTCCTTATTATACATATTAAGTTTGTATAGATATAATTTTGCATAGGATTTCAATTACCACCTTATGTTTCATAGTCCACCCATTGATTAACCATTATACCACTTAATTTCTTAAAATATTAGTAAATTATAATTATCTTAGATCTATTCAACCTTTTTTATGAATTCCTTACATGTTGTATCCTTTTTATTTTATTGAAAATTCCCCTTTGTTACCATTGTATATCATTTTATTTAACTTGGGATTTAGTTTGAACTTTACCTCATATCTTAGGGATATGCTTTAGAAAATTATAACATAAACATAGAGTTTGGATTAAGCTTTAATATATCTATGGCCACCCTAATTATTATTGAAAATAATCTAAATATACATAATTTCTTATTTTATGACCTTGCTTATATCCTAGTATAGATCAAAAGATTATCGTTAATGTTTATCATAACCTGTATATACAGGTTTCCATTTTGACACTATTTTAACATGTAAAAATAGGGAAGAGTGATGCATTGATCTAATCCAAACTACTCCTCTATTAATGAAAATGTGTTTCTTACATATCTAATACTCCAAGGAGGTAAATAAAAATGCATGTAGTTCTTCTTGTTATGTGTGTTTGTGTAATTATGATCTATTAGTATGGAGGCAACTTGAAATCTATATTTTGACACTTGATAATGGATATTTGACTTATATTTAAGGTGATGAAAACATGGATAGGTTTAATTAATTGATAATTATTTATGATTTATGATATTTGGGGCACTCCCTCTTAATGTCCACGTGATATATTAGGATATATCAGTACCATTTTGATGGATTCTACATAGGAGATAGGCTTAGAATTATTGTGTATAAATAGATGAATATTTGGGTAACTTATCACACCATTAAAATGAAAAAAGTATAGACTATCCCATAAATATGAAGTAAATTTTAAATATTATCATATATTGGCATGTATAAGGATCCTACACAGGAAGGTGGCTATGAAGATCTAGAGTCATCTGAGTATGGGTAAAGGTGTCTATAAAATATGAACAATGATTTCATGATTAGGAAATAGTGTGATAAAAATAATAAACATATTAGGAACATAATAAATAATTTTTATATGAAAATGATATAAAATGTGAAATATTATATCCATTGAATGCAACTGGATAGGATAGAAGGATTTGAAAGAATTGTATATGTGTAAAAACTTTCATGTATGATAAGTATAGGTTAAGATTGACAATTACAACTATATAATAGCACATATATTTTTTATAATGGTAAAATTGTTGGTTTTAACATGATACCCAAACCTTTATAGTAACAAAAGATAAGACATTAAATAACTATCTAAAAAAAATATAGAATGTGCCTTCTACCTAGAGGCACGAAAGAAATAGAATTGTTTAGCTAAAAATCAAAAACTATTTAGATAAATATCAATAGATATTAACAAGAGAAATAATAAGAAAAAATTAAAAAAGTAAATCCTCTAACTCTTCTATGAACATCTAGGGTGTGGTGGGTAGGGGGGAGGGGTAAGGGATGGTGTGATCCCCTTATCCATGTACTCTATATTATTATTGTTTCCTATCACATATAGATTTATCTCTAATCTAAATAACTTGTTTAATTAGTAGATTAAAATGGTTGATCAGTTGATTAACTAATATTTGATTAAGCTTGATGACATATGTTAATTATGGGATAGTTTGTTTTACATAATTTACTCAATTAGATGCTATGAGTTAGTGGTACTTTTATATTATGTATTTTTTGATCATGTGTTATTATTATACAACATTATTTTTATGGATTTAATGATGTTTTGGGATAAATAGATTCAATGACATGAGGTGGATGTAGGATAGATTCTTCCCTCAGTTTATGATGGAGGTTTGTATCATCAGAGAGGGTGGTTGGATGGAGATGTTGGGGGTTGATAGAAAATGAAACTAGAAACCCTTGCACACACCACTTAGTATATCATGTTTATTAATTATTTGACATGAATAAGAATAACATGTTTTTATAAAATTTCATTTAAATTATTGTTAGTATGCTCTCTTGTATAATATTGATTGTTGTTAATTATGATCATGTTGATTATTTTAATGATTTCACTGATTTGTGATCTTACATAGCTCATCTTGTTTTGGCTTAGTGAGTGAATTGTTTATGTTTACTTATATAATTTCCTTATTATATTTGACTATATCCTAAAAAATTAGGATGGTTTTTATGGATTCCATAATCATTAAGTTATAAGATTATTATTATAATAATTATATATAACATTGAAAGATAAATTGCATTGTTTTTAAAGAGAATATAATTATTTAACTATTTGTTTTAAGTATTTATCTACATGATATATATTAATGATAATAATTTATTGATTTTAGAAATAATTATAATTATATTATGGATAACATTCAATGTAAACTCTAGTATTGTTGCATTGATAAAGTAAATTAATCATTATTATGTTAGTTGTTGCATGGGAAATAATTTAATCCACAACTAGTTGATTAGTCATGAATGGAAAATAACATTAATATTTTTTGACTTATGTAATCAAGATGGTTGAGGATGGTTTGGTTAAATCATAAGCATGCAAATTTGATAAAGAATTATAATATGGTCAATTAGGGATTTAAAAAGGAAGCATCGAGTATGATTAATTTGCTAATCAATCATTGACTTTAGTTAAGTAATTTTGGGAGATAATTTTAGGAATTAATATGTTTTTACATGGAGAAGAACTATAATTTAGTTATCTATTTGTGCATGCAAAATTATAATGAGCTTTATTAGCCATTAATGATGGTGTAGTGGAATAAATAGAAGAGGGGGAAATGAATAAAAGTGTGAGTGGGGGCTATGAATAGGACACACATACATTTTTTAAAAAAAAACTAAGAAGGGGGTAAAAATTTATTAATCATGGAACTAAAACAGCAGTTACAAATCTTGGTCCACCAAATGAACCAGTTCCTGATACAAACTCATAGGGAGCATTCTCTGATCAGTAATGCTCCAAGATGATCCATTCTCCAAAACTGACTTAGCAAGGTAGTTTGCAACACCATTCCATTCTCAATGAATGTGTTTGAAAGAAATCGAATTCAGGGACTCACCTAATTGCCTAATCTACTGAACAATAACATTTAAATGCCAATCCACTTTACTAGTATTACAATTATTCAACAAATTAATCACCACTTGCAAATCTAATTCATAGATAATATTATGGCAGCCTCATTGACAGTAGCATTTCACTACCTCTAGGATCGCCACAGCTTCCATAAGATTATTTGTATGACAGCCTTTGTAGATCAAAAAAGAAACTAGATGCTCCCAGAGCTATCTTGACTGATTCCACCTATTCCAACCTCCCCTGGGTTCCCTCGTGAGGAGCCATTGGTATTTATTTTTATGACTCCATCCCCAGGTGGAGTCCAACAACCTATCCTATTAACCAGACATGCTTGCCAACTTTTTCCATTCCCTGCCCCTCTATTCACTACAAGATAACAATTCGTGGACAAGACCAACCCCAAGTGCTTACATAAGCCAGCCACTTCAAGGTCCAAGTTGCTTCCACCTGTGCATTTAACTTGTAAAGTTTCTTGCAGTGAAATTATAATTTTTGTCCATAGAAGTCTCAGTTTAAGCTATGCGCCCCTGAAGATTCATCTATTTCTTTCCAGCCACAGGTTCCATAAAATGAAAGAGGGTCCAACAACCTAGGCATTTTACAATAGGGAGCTCTTTGCTGGTGCATGACCAAGTCAATTCTAGAATTCTATCAAAGAAGAGGCATGCCAACAAGGAGAGCCCCAGGCACTCCACTACAGGTGCCAAACCTGCTTAGAAAATGAACATTGGAAGAATAGATGCGACCCTGTCTCCTCATTGTTATGACACAAAACACAAATAGATGGTCCCTAAAATCCACGTTTGTAAAGATTGTCCCAGGTGAGACACTTTTTGTGCATAAGAAGCCAAAGAAAAAAATTGCATTTGGGCCAAGAAATCCTATTCTAGACGTTCTTCCCCCATAAGAATTGCTCCCCATCATAGAATTGCTTAGTCAAAGTTATATGTCCTGAAGACACCAAATACTACCTTGTAGCATCCCCACCCTAGGCAAGAACATCTCTCCCTTCCAGTGAGCTACATCCTCTAGATTCCAAGATTTGGGTTAATTCTCTCCTATCCTCTTCTGAACCTCCCGATGGCCAATCAAAGGAATTTTTCCACCTGTATCCAATATTCATACCCATGCTAAAAGCTTCTTTGTAATGCATCACTATGTTCCATCCAGCAGAATGAAAGGCATCAACTAGAGGCTACAAATTTGGGTGTGAATACAATAAAGGTGGCACACCATCCCAAGAGTCCTCCCAGAAGAAGGCATCTGTCCCACTATTACACACCCAGAAGAGGCTATGTTTCACTAGCTGAGCTCCAAGCTTAAGGGTACTCCACACCATCGACCCTCTTCCCTCAAGAGGGAATCTAGATATATCCTGGGGTTCAATGCCTAGAAAGTACTTGACTGTTTGAATTCTAGCCCATAGGAAAGATTTATTAGAGCACCATCTCCAATATAGCTTGGTGGTAAGAGCTTGGCTGGCCAAAATAGCTGAGCGCAATCCAATGCCACCTTCTTGCTTTGGTCTACACACTGTAGCCTAATTGATAAGACTCCATTTAGTATTCTGTAGCTTTTTGCTCCAAAGAAACTTCCTAGAAAGGGCATCATATTCCTTTAGAAAGTATGTTAGAGCTGTCTGAACCATGCTACGGTATATGGGCAATGCCTGAATAACAAATTGTAGAAGAATCACTCTACCTACTGTAGATAACCACCTATGAGTCCAATGACTCACTTTCTACCTGAGTTTGTCCAGAACATTCTACCAAAATATCCTGGGCTACCTTCCCACCATGATAGGAACACCTAAATAAATCACTAGAAGTGTTTGGATCTGAAACCTCAATATGGCAGCAATCCTTCTCTGAATAGACTCAGGAGTGTTGAAAAAGAAAATATAGGACTTATGATCATTAATCTTCTATCTAGAAGCCTCCAAATAATTATCCAAGGTGAGTCAGAATGCTTTTGCTTCCCGAATCCGAGCTTTCCCAGCCAAGATATTATCATCAACAAATTGGAGATGAGTCAGGGTAATTATCCCATTCCCCCATTTCCAGCCATGCAGAGCATTCTGAGAGACCCAAAATTTCAAGAGCCATCCAAGTCCCTTAGCCATAATGATAAACAGGTATGGAGAAAGTGGATCCCCTTGATGAAGGCCTCTAGAGGCACCAAAAAGCTTCGAAGGTGCACCATTAATTAGAACCAAAAAGGAAGGCATAGTAACACAACTTAACACCCACCTAATCCAATCCTAATTGAAGCCAAATTCCAAAAGGATTTTGGTCATGAATCTCTAGCTAACTCTGTCATAGGCTTTGTCCAGGTCCAGCTTAATAAACATAGCCCTCTCTTATGATGTACTCATAGAGTGAATAGCTTCTGAAACAACCACCACTCCATCCAAGATCTATTTTCCTACCACAAAGCCCCCTTGTTCCTTTGAAATAAGGCTAGGGAGAATCCCTTTCAACCTCTACACAATAAGCTTAGTAATGATTTTGTAGATCACATTACAAATTGTAATGGGCCTATACAAATGTAACTTATCTGCCTGCTCCTTTAGAATTAAAACTAGAAACATAACATTCAATGCTCTGAGCATTTCTTTGCTATAATAAGATTCCTGAATCACATCCATCAAATCTCACTTGATGATATCCCAATTGTCTTGGAAGAATTCAGCTAGGAACCCATCAAGCCCAGGGGCTTTACCTCTCTTCATGTTGAACACCGCCTCCTCCACTTTTGCCATACCAATTGGCCGCATAAGGCACTCATTCATTCCCTCATTCACCAATGAAGGAATGCAAGATAAAACAATATTTTTTGCCTCTTCATCTGGCAATGGGTCAATGGTAAAGAGTTCTAAAAAGTACCAGATAGCTTCCCTATTAATAGCTTGGGAAGAGGTTAGACAAGTCCCATCCTGCATAACAAGAGAAGTAATAAAGTTCCTGTTGCACCGCACCTGCACTAAATTATGGAAAAAGGCTGTGTTCTTATCCCCCTCTTAGAGCCAATCAATATGGGCCTTCTATTTCCAATAGATCTCTTCCCAAAGTTCCCACTTTGCTAAGGCATTTGTAGCTTTAGCTTCCTCCAAGCGAAGGGCTTCCGAGATGCCACAATCTCTTATTTGCCTAATTATCCCATCTAAATGATCCTATGCCTTCTTCTTCATACAATGTAAATTCCAAAAATAATTTCTATTCCAGATCTCCAACTTCCTTTTAACATACTAAAGATTTTTAAGGAAAGAATACATAGCTATTCCATATGCCAGACCTCCCTGTCTCCACCACTGACCAATGAAATCTTAGAGAGATGGATCCCATAACCACATCAACTAAAACTTAAATGGGGGTTTTTGGCCCCATCAGTCTAACCAATGGACAACTTGATAGGCTAGTGATCAGAACCTCTCTAGTCCAAGATTTTAGAGTTGAGAGAAATAGCACTAGACTGCCAAAAACAAGAAACAAGAAATTTGTCAAGGCGTTCAGAGATGGCAGTTTTACCTAATCTTCTATTACTCCATGTGAATAACCCATTTAAAGGCCTAACATCAGAAAGGCGTATCACTTCAACATTATGGTGAAGACATTCAGAAGAGGGGCCTAACTGATTCAGCCCTCCTCTTTTCTCCTCCAAGCTCAAAACTGCATTAAAATCACCAGCAACTATCCATGGCAAAAATGGATGACACTTTCAGATATAGCGGATATGTTCCCAAAGCTGAAGTTATTCTTCAATATCCACAAGTGCATAGACTATGGTAACCATTCATAGTTTCAAGAGAAGACATGACCACTGATAAAGCTGATATGCTAGAAATCCAGTGAAGAGGCAAATTTTTCCTTGGGTCCCACCCCATGGCTAATCCTCCTGAGCTTCCCTGAGCACCTACACATTGCCATTGGCCAACAGACTAGATGTTTGGCATACAAGCATACAGT